>BLBF01000020.1:40766370-40972710 GCA_015471245.1 Laticauda colubrina
AACACTTGGGCATAAACAGACTCCCTCTGATACCTCCAGCTCAAACACCCCCCCACCAGGCACCCAGATGAAACCTAGCTTTCTAATAGATAATAGCCGTCCTTTCACGTGAAGCCAAGCTGCACTGAAAGCCTCCAACACAGGAACAGAATGTTGCCAGCCAATCAAAGCCACAAAACAGACAGAAGAAACCAGAAACACCAATCAAACAAACTCCAAGTCCAATAAACACAGACCAAGACTCCCAACCAATCAGAATGTAGAAAAAAACATCCTGCCACAATAATAGGCTAGCCTCAAATTTAAAACCAACGGCTGTGATATATATATATATATATATATCTATATATATATATATATAGATATATATATATATATGGATCTTTGGTTATTCGGGTTTTCTCCCACGTAAAATTGGAAGTATTTTGGCGACATTTCAACGAAATCTCATTCGTCATCTTCAGGCCTGTGTCTTCAACCTTGTGCTTCTCAGAGTAATGTGAGCTTGCAGTTGTTGTTGTTTTTTAACTGCCAGTGGGGGTGTGACTTGACTGGGTGGGGGCTTGGCTGTGTTCTGATTGGATGGGGATGTGTTCTCATTGGTTGGGGGTAAACCAATCAGAACACAGCCAAACCCCCAACCAATGAGAACACATCCAAGCCCCCACCCAATCAGAACACAGTCAAGCCCCCACCCAATCAAGTCACACCCCCACTAGCAGTTGAAAGGAAGAAGCAGCTGCAAGCTCACATTACTTTGAGAAGCCAGAGCTGAAGAAACAAGCCTGAAGATGATGAATGAGACTTCATGGAAACGTTGCCTAGATACTTCCAATTTTACACGGGAGAAAACCCGAATAACCAAAGATCCACACATATGTATGTATGTATGTATGTATGTATGTATATATACATATAATGACTGATTTTCATAACTTGGCCAAACGGTCGATGAACCTAGCTACATACAGCATTATATTCTTAGGGGGGAGGAGCTTAGTGTGATTTGCACAGCCATATATTGTGCTTTATAAGACAAGATTTGTTTCTTGGGATGATTCATGTATGTCTCACTAATCCAGAAATAAGACAAATATAAGACACCACATAATTCATCAGAAGATACAACACAACTCCTTAATTTCACAATACATGGAACTGAAAAATTGTTAATTGTTAATGCTCAGAGTTGTTGGGAGTCAGGTCAGGTGGTGTATAAGTTTAAAACATTAAATTACATTTTAGATTAAACCAAATCGTAAAATGCTAGGCTATTCCCAGACAAATTAGCCATTCAGACAAAGCAGTCATCAATAGACCAGAGACAAACTCTATTTACATGCCATTTAAAAAATAGAATGAAAAGCCTAGGAAGGACTAAAAAAACATGACTTCCAACAGCCCAAATTCACATAAGTAAAAAACTGCATCAGGGGTAGGCTTCTACTGGTTCTATCCACCTCTGTAGAACCGGTAGCTCTGAAGAGCAGCAGACATAGAACTGGTTCTATGTCTGCTGATGTTTTTGTCCACCCGCCCACCTGGGCTATTACCTGACCTTTATTTCCTGCTTTTTCAACTTCAGCTACCGAACAAGGCACAGCTGCAGTTAAAAAAGCAGGAAAAAGGGGCTGTTTCAAAGGCTGCTTCTCTGCACGCAGCGAGCTGATGATGATTTACAGGTACACACTGGCAGCGTGCAGGCTAGCACACTGTAAATCACCGAACCTTGTAAATCATCAAACTGGTAGTTGGATCCCACCCCTGAACTGCATGGATGAAGGAAGAAGTTACACCTCCACCAAGACTGGGACTAGGCAAACTGCTACAGTTGGTCTTCAAGTTACAACCACAATTGAGCCCAAACTTTCTGTTCTTAAGAAGAGACATTTGTTAAGTGAGTTTTGCCCTATGTTATGACCTTTCTTGCCACAATGTTAAGCGAATCACGGCAGTTGGCAAGTTAGTAACACAATTGTTAAGTGAATCTTGCTCCCCCATTGATTTTGTTTGTCAAAAGGTTGCAAAAGGTGATCACATGACCTTGGGACACAGCAATGGCCATCAGTATGAACTAGTTGTCAAGCATCTGAATTTGGACCACATGATCATAGGGATAGTACAAAAGTTGTAACTGTGAAAAATGGTCATAAATCACCTTTTTCAGTGCCATTTGTAACTTTGAACAGTCACTAAATGAACTGTTTTAAGTCGAGGACTACCTGTATTTATAAACATTGAGCAAATCCCACTCGCCTTCACACTGATAGCTTGACAATTCACACCTAGCTTGACAATTAAACATCTGCAAGGAACTAACCAAGCTCAAAGATGATCAAGGACCCAAGAATTCCTAACATCATTGTTAGGAATATAAGTCATCTAACAGGTATTTAGGTTGGAAATATATAAACTAGGATAGACATTTTAATACTGTATTTTTAAGAAAATGCAAAAATGTAGTTGGGTGTGGTTTCTCAAACGGCCATAAGATGGAGCCAGAAACCTGGATTGTTTAGTCTTAGTCTTAAGCCCATGTCACACTGAACCAACGGATGCAAAGAGGATGTAAATCAGACAAAAAAGCTTGCCATCCGTTGGTTAACGCGATGTACTCACTGCCTCCGTTTGGCTTCCTCTCTATCTGTCCAGCATCCGTTTATGGACGTTTCATCCACTCCAAAAGTTTTGGGCTGCCCAAAACTTTTGCGCAGAAAATGTATCCAGTTCGTCCGTTCTGCATCCGCTACGCATCCGCTAGGCATCCGTTACGCATCCGTTATGCATCCGCTATATCCGCCAGGCATCCGCTACGCATCCGCTACGCATCCGCGCAACTCGCATCCACCCGGATGCAGGGAGGAAGCGGAACGGACGCAGAACGGATGCAGAACGGATGCAGCACGGAAACAAAGCGTTTAAAGCGGAAAAAACGTTCGCAGAGGGGACCTATCTCGGATATTAAGTATGTCTAGAGGATGCCTAGAGGATGCCTAGAGGATGCCTAGCAGAAAACCTATACTGCCTATAAAAAGGGGGAGCAACTCGCCTGCATCTCACTTTCAGAACAGCAGCCCAGCGGTGCAGACCTCTGTAGCCTTCATCTGCCTCTTCCACAGCATCCAGTCATGTCCACCGTGGATTGTAACAAAGTCCTTTCGGCAGCCACCATCATTCTGCAACAGTGCGAAGCCATCTGCAGGCTCTGTGAACTCTACTGCGAGAAGAAAAGGAGCCACCCCAAAAGAGTCTGGATCCGAAGATGGTTCGCCAGAAGAGCAGAGGACGGACTGTACAACAAGCTGATGGTGGAGCTCAGGAGCGAAGACACTCGGGCGTTCCAGAACTTCATGAGGATGCCTCCAGCCATGTTTGACGAAGTTGTGCAGCGGCTGACACCCAGTTTGACCAAGGCAAACACCAGCTTCCTGCCCAGCCTGGAACCTGGGCTCAAGGTTGCACTCACTCTGCGCCACCTGGCCTCAGGGACCTCCTACAGGAGCATGCAGTACAGCTGGAGGGTGCCATCCAACACCATCAGCATTGTGGTCAGAGAAGTGGTGCAGGCCATCATCGAAGAATACAAGGAGGAGCTCCTCCAGTACCCCTCCACTGAAGAAGGATGGAAGAAAGTTGCAGAGCAGTGGTATCAGAAGTGGAACTTCCCCTACACCGTTGGAGCCATAGATGGCAAGCACGTGGCCTGCAAAGCTCCAGCCAAGTCGGGGTCCACTTATTTCAACTCCAAGGGCTTCTTCAGCATCATCCTCTTCGCCATGGTCGATGCTGACTACAAGTTCATGTACATCGATGCTTCAGGCAACGGCTCATCTTCAGATGCCCAGGTATACAACACCAGTCACCTCAAGGAGGAGCTGGAAGGCAACCTCATAGTGGGTTTCCCAGATCCAGAACCCCTGCCCAACGACACACAAGATGTGCCCTACTTCATCGTGGGGGATGACGCCTTCTCCCTCACAACCTACCTCATGAAGCCCTACACTTCCAGACTCCTCACCCGTGAAGAGAGGATCTTCAACTACAGGCTGTCCAGGGCAAGACGGGTGGTGGAGAACGCCTTTGGCATCCTGGCCAACAGGTTCCAGGTACTTCTCACCACCATGCAGCATTGCCCAGAGACCGTGAGGAGGATCATGGAAGCTTGCTGCATCCTGCACAATCTCATGCGCACCTGCTACCCAGTCTTGCAGAACAGGCTCGTGGACCTCCAGCAAGGCAATGGGGACATGGAGCCTGGGGAATGGAGGCAAAGGCGAAACCTGATTGACACTGAGGATGTGCAAGGCCCCAACAGAGCCTCACATGAAGCGAAGAAGCAGCGCAACCTCCTGAGACACTGGTGCAACTCCCTAGTTGGAGCGTTGGAGTAGCAAGACAGGATGATAGATGATTAATGGATGCTTCTTTCAGCCTGTCTCATCACACGGATGAGATTGGGCCATGTATGTTTGGTTGGCCTACAATGAACAGGGCGTTTAATAAAGAGTTGTGTTTATGTTGACACGTGTGGATAATTATTACATTATTATTGATAATAAAGGGCCATAGGTGTGGCACTTGGGATGGTGGACCATACAGTCCCACTATGCTTGCACTGGAGGTTTATCTATCCCACTGCTATCCTAACCCATCCCACAGCTATTTCCCTTTCCACAGGTATCCTAACCCATCCCAAAGCTATCCTTACCCATCCCACAAGCATGCAAAGGCTTAAACCATTTCTAAAAGTTTGCAGCAAGACTTTATTAAAAAAAAGAAATGAAGCAAGTGTGTGAATCATAAATAGATTTTATTAACAACAAGTTATAAGACAAAAATGAGTCTCTGGTACTCCTCTTGGTCGCTCAGTCTCAGGGGTGAAGGGTCCAGGTGCTGTGGAGGTGGCTGGTGCTGGAGTGCTTGTCATCAGCTCCTCCAGAAGCAGAAGCAGCAGAAGCGCCAGCCCCAGAAGAGCGAGCCCGTGCTGCAGAAGCCCCAGCAGAACCAGAGTGAGGGCCAGGGGGCGGGATGGTAGCCCTGTCCCTCTTGCCAGGGCTGGCAGCAGATGGCTGAGGCTTGCTGTGCTTCCGCATGGTTGTGGGGTTGCTGGCTGGCAGGGAGGCTGGCAGGAACCAAGGCTGGCAGGAAGACTGGCAGGGAGGCTGGCACCAAGGCAGGCAGGAAGGCTGGCAGGAAGGCTGGCAGGGAGGCAGGCACCAAGGCTGGCAGGAAGGCTGGCACCAAGGCAGGCACCAAGGCTGGCAGGGAGGCAGGCACCAAGGCTGGCAGGAAGGCTGGCACCAAGGCAGGCACCAAGGCTGGCAGGCAGACATGAACCAAGGCTGGCAGGAAGGCAGGCAGCAAGGCTGGCAGGCAGACTGGCTGGCAGGCAGGCTGGCAGCAATGCTGGCAGGGAGGCTGGCAGGGAGGCTGGCAGCGAGGCTGGCAGCAAGGCTGGTAGCAAGGCTGGCAGCAAAGCTGGCAGGCAGACATGCAGGCAGGGCAGGCAAGGCAGTCGATGTGTCTGGAAGCAGGTCTTTCCTCTGAATGGCGACCTGCTTCCGAGCTGCTTCCGTTATATGCTGACACAATGCATCCTCCCCGCATGCGCAATTAACGCCAGGCATCCATTAGGCTTCCGCTGTGCATCCGCTGTGCATCCGCTTCATCCGTTCGGCGTCCGCTGTGCATCCGCTGTATCCGTTCCGCGTCCACTTTGCTGAGGTCCCCCGGAAGCCTAGCGGACGCACCATCCGCTCTCATCCACTTCCATCCACTGGGCTTCCATTCCGCATCCGCTTTGCATCCGCCCTGCGTCCTCCCCGCGTCCGTGTTATCCGCTCCGGTTATGCAAATTTTTGCCCCTTTTGAGAGCGGATAACAACGGATGGAACATTTTGCTCGTCCGCTGTGTCCTTTTTGCATCCGTTGGGCAGTGTGACATGGGCTTTAGTCTCAGAAGAAGTCTCAGTCTCTCTGTTTCCTTCTGTTGGAGAGAGTTGCCGTTTTCTCCTAAATGTCTGTTACTGATCGTTGATGTAAGTCTGTCACTGAACTGTTTTTGATACTGGACTTTGATATTGGAATTATCCCTGATGTGAACACTGACTGACATGTGAATGATTTGGACTGCTTGTTTGGACTGTGCTTAAATGTTTATTGAAAGTAAAAATCTACATAAACTGTACAGTGTATCTGTGTGCTGTGTGTGTATTATTCAAACACTTCTCTCACTATATCTCCATGTATGTGCTCATTCTCCTAATGGGGAATTATCTCAACACTGGTTATGTGCCCAGGCCATACCAGGCTCAGATAACTGAGACTTAGTGTGAATACACAGTATTGTATACAGAGATCTGTTTACTGTTTAATTGTGGGTTACTATCTTGGTAAAGATGGCACAAGTCACTTCAACAAGTCTATCACTGACAACCCGGTTGGATGGAACAAATTATGTTTCCTGGTCTATGAAGTGCAGTCTACTTCTGTGTAGAGAAGGTTTATGGAATGTAGTTCAAGACCCACCGGATGTAAATGCTTGGGATACAGCTAATGAGGATGATGGCAAAAAAGCTTGCTGACTTTAAACAGAACAACAAGCGAGCTCTTTGTATAATTGGAGTAACACTGAATGACCAGCAGCTAGTTTATATTTGTGGAGAAGAGTCTGCTGCTAAGTGCTAGCCCTGTATTACCAAGATGTTCAACCCGAGTAACATGACCAGCTGATAGATATCAGGCTAGTGTTGTATGCCAAGTAATTATAGTGAACTAAAACTGTATCCTGCTAAGGATCAGGCTGCTTGGCAGAAAGCAATGGATAAGGAACTGGAATCATTAAAAAGACTGGAGGTATACGAAAATGTTAAGTTACCACCAGGTAAATGGATATATAAGCTTAAGACAGGTGTGGATGGGACTGCTACCCATAAAGCCAGGTTAGTAGCACAAGGATTTAATCAGACAGCAAATGACTATGATGAGGTGTTTGCACCTAGTCTGAAGGCTACTACATGAAGGGCAGCATTAGTGTGGGCAGCTAAGGAGAAATACATTGTAAATCATTTGGATGTAGAGACAGCTTATCTGTATGCACCGTTGCAACACACTATATATTTAAAGAAACCTTTAGGTATTAAAAATGATAATCAACTGATTGCTGGAGATTGAAAAAGAGTCTTTATGGTTTGAAGCAATCAGGATATGAGTGAAACCAATGTATAGTTAAAGAATTAACTAAGATAGGTTTTGTAGCTGGCATGGCTGATCCATGTTTGTTTAAAAGAGAAAGTAATGGTGTAATTTCATTGTTGCTATTGTTTACTGATGACATAGCCTTAATACCAAAACTGAACAAGAAGCTACTAAAATAATCTCACTGTTAGAGAAAAAAATTTAAGATAAAACAGTTAGGAGAAATCAACAATATCTTGGTTTAAAGATAGATAGAACTAGGGGAGGATACAAGATCTCACAGGCAGATAAAATTCACCAATTACTAAAAAGTTTTAAAATGGAACTTTGTAAACCGGCTAAAACAGCAATGAGCCAGGAGTTTAGCAATAGTGATGTTCAAAGTCCTATTTTTGATAAGAATATTTATCAGTCTTTGATTGGTAGTTTATCTTATCTCAGTAATTGGTCAAGGTCAGATATCACATACAGTGTTAATCAATTAGCTAGATTTAATGCTCTGAAGAGCAGCAGACATAGAACCGGTTCTATGTCTGCTGATGTTCTTGCCCACTTGCCCACTGGGCTCTTACCTGATCTTTATTTCCTGATGTTTTTCAACTTCAGCTGCCGTGTGAGGCACAGCTGCAGTTAAAAAAGCAGGGAAAAAGGGCTTTTTGAAAGGCTGCTTCTCTGCATGCAGCATGCTGATGACAATTTACAGGTGTGCGCAATAGCGTGCAGGGAAGCACATCGTAAATCACCAAACCTTGAAAATGACCGAACTGGTAGTTAACTCTGTTGGATACCACCCCTGATTGTAAGTGAATCAAATACCTCTCAGGCAGAAAGATGAGTGTGTGAGAAATGAAGGCTAAGGGGTATATTAGGGATAGAAAGGTGCTGTAAAGCAGTGGTCCCCAACCTTTTTTGTACCAGGGACCAGTTTCACACAGAAACACTTTTTCAAGGACCGGCAAAATCAATTCTTCCCCAATAGTAAAGGGCTTCTTAGCTTTAGCTAATATAAAATATATATTTTAATCAGGATTATTCATTCTTTGCGGCCCAGTACAAAATGATCCACGGACCGGGACCGGTCCGGGGACCGGTGGTTGGGGACCCCTGCTATAAAGCAAGCAATTTTGTAGTCGAGAACCAAATTGATGTGTGATAGCACATTTTATCTCATATGTTATTCCTGTGTTCTTCCCAATTTGCCTCAGATATATAAACCCAATTCTTCCTTTGCATGACCTAGCATTATTAATGATGATTGTTGTACAGGAAATACATTTTGCCTGGTGAACTTGATCTGGTCACATACATGGCAATGCTGTTGTCAAATACAGGTGTCTTTAGTATGGAATTGAGAATAAAAATTTGGGGTGAGATTTCAGGTGCTCCCTAGTAAGAAAAAGTAAAATACATTATGAGGCATACATAATTAAACATTTTGTGCATCTCTTTTGTACAAAATGCCACTGCATATAGCCACCTGAAAAAAGAGAGTCACTGCAAAATCTGAGGAATGCTTTTCGTGTAAAAAGGAGCTTTTATGTGGAAAAAAATTTAAAAGACAAATTTTACTAATAGAAAGGCCTGCTTTTGTTCCATTTCTTTTCCTAGCAAGCTAAATATATCTTCAGATCAGAAATTTGGCATTGGGGGTGTAGGCCAGAGAGAAGAAACACTGAGACAATAAGAGTGCATTGCCTTGCAAGACGTATTTTATGCTGTATTTTTCCTATTCAATAACTAGCAAGAGTTGCAATAATTAGCAAAAATCCTGAATTTTGTTCTCCGTCTATGTAATTCTTACAGAAAAAGTTTAAAAGACATAAGAAGAAGAACCGCAATAGTAAAGCTATATTTTCAAATGTGATCTTTTTTGTCTGAAGACTTTGATGACGTAAACTTTAAATGATAAAACCCAAGGTTGAAAGTGGATTTGGCTTAGAACCCCTCTTCTTACAGGAGTCTGGGGAAATTAAAAGGCAATTGCTGAATCCAGTTTCTGAATAGCCCTTGATAGAGTCTGATTCCTTCTTGGATGCTATGATTTTTTTCTATTGTCTTTCAAAGCCAGCTAGGCAGTAATCACAGCCTATTATTGCAGCATATTTCATAGCTGGAATACTCAATGTGGAGGGGGGATCTCAAACTTTCTTACATTATTCCTTATTTCATCTGTTCTGGTCTTTAAAACTTGGATGGCCACCCTTTGCTGCCATATGTTGGTGATCTGAGTTTTTGCAATCCAGTTCTTAGCTCCACTGTGTATAATATAAGGATGAGAGAAAACATCCTTACCCATTCTTTGAATGCATAAACTTCAACATCTTTTGTTTTTTTCTTTAATAGAAATCATACATTCTGTTAGTCTTTCTTAGAAAGGAAAATACTATTACTATACCATGCAATTAGGTTCATAGCACATGGTAAATCAGAAAGCAATTTGCTATTGTGTGTTGCAAACCATGGCTTACACTTTTAACATAGTTAATTGTGATATATTCAACAGCCATTGTTAAATGAACTAATACCTTAGAGTGTTATATGAAAATAACAGAAGTGTCAGCAAAGATGATGTGTTGTACTAAAACATTTCAAGAATTAAGCTCCCTAAATTTAGAAGATGGGGTTATATCTCAACTAAAATCTCATTTCCAAATTTACAACTCTAATTTTTCTGAACATATTTAATCAACAGCAATGTAATTTTCACTACATCTATATGATACATAGTGGTTTGGGAAGATAAGAATTCAGATTTTAAGAGCAGGATCTTTGTTCTAAATATACAGCAAATCCCTCAAAGCAATGCTCATTTCTACATCATGAAAGCTATATTTTTGACAGTCTTTGTGATGCATGGTTAAGATTAGACCAAGATTCAAATCTCCATGCAATTATAAAGCCATTTTTACTTGTACAAAAGTTATCATATAAATAACAGGATAGAGAATTGGAATGTTGGGATATAAATACATTAAAGCAATTACGTTGGAATCAGAGTTGTTCTTAATGACATCCCACTGAACACTGAATGATGGTTTCCTGGTGAAAATTCAGAAAAACAATTTCCAGTAATTTTGTTAATTTTGAAACATCAAATTCAGTTATTAATTATGAATTCCTCATCTAAATAAATCAGAAGCATTTTATTATTACCGTAGGTCCATCCATCTGAGCCTCTACATAGTGTGTCTGGAAACTCTAGCATGAATGAATGAATGAATGAATGAATGAATGAATGAATGAATGAATCATACAAGATTGAGGGCTGTTCAACCCTGATTAAGAACCCTGATTAAGAACCCACCTATTAACTTTAAATGATCACTTCTCAAGTATTATACAATATTAATTCAAACTGAACCAAAACTATGCCCATCTGCAAATATCATTAGCACTTAATGTGAACATTTTTGCATTCCTTACCTGTGTTTTGATTGGTGCATCATTCAAACAAAATAATTATACACAGTATTAAGTGTATAATTACATTGATCCCAGAGGTTAAAATTATTTATTAGACAAACCTGGCAACTCAAGACAATTTGACCACTCCTGGTAACTGATTTATCTTGTGTACTGCTTATCATTGTCATAACTATCTATTTTCATTGTGATTTAATATTCCGGAAACCAAACAAGTGTGATCCTAAATAGGATGAAATATACCCCTGTATTTCCAGGCACAGAATTCTTCAAGTTGGATGTTATATGAGTGAGGAGAAAAAATAGATTTTAAAATCCTTGGGGTTTTAATCTCTAAGATGATAGCTCCTTTTCAGTCAGCTTAAAGGCAGCAATAAAACATCACTGGTTTTATGTCTAATTTTACATGAATTATATAGAAGCTGTTCCATCGCGGGAAAAGAAAGACATGAAACCAGCTTGACTTTCAGCTCTTTATTTGGTTCCTTGATTCAATTCTAACCGCGGAGCCGCAGCAGCCTCTTTTATAGGGGCTGCTCATGGCTTGCGGCCAATGACAGCTCTTTAAGACTCCCGCCAATCTGGCGGGCCAATCACACAGGGATAATGCAAACTAATCAGGCTCGCACGTTTTAGCCAATCAGCAAACGGTATTTATGGGCCAATCGGAAAAGGGTATTTCAAGTATGTTAATATAGAACACCCCTCCCCTCTTGGTTCAGTCCAACCTATATTACGTAGTCACGTAAGTAGGCAGGGCTTCTATGGCTTCTACTTGATCTGCGCAGCTCAGTTGCTGTGTTGTTTTCGACTGGTTCAGACGGGTTCGCTGTTCCTCCTTCTCCTCTCGGTGGAACCTCCTGGAAGGGTGAGTCAGCTCTGCCGCTCCCACCCGGTCTCTCCGGGCTGGTTGAGTCAGCTCGGCTGCCTCTTCCAGGAGTGGGCTTGTGTTGATTTTCCGCTGCCAACTCCCTTCTGCCGACGTCTTCTGCTGGTAAGTAGTTTTTGTTTCTAAATGGGCCTATCTGTGGTGTTTGTTGTTGGTTTGTTTGCTGTTGTATTCTTAGTGGGTTTTCTCCTCCCATTTTATTTATGTTTGGTTGACCTCCCCCCTCTCTGGTTTTGTGATAGTCTGTTTGGTGTGGTTTTTGATTTTATGGTTGTTGTGCATTTTCGGGGTTGTCGGTGTTTCTTTCTATTGTTCTAGACCTTAGTTGGTCTATGTGTCTTTTCCAGCTTCTCCCGTCCTCCTTTTCTAGCTGGTATGACCTGGGTCCCGTTATTTGAGTTATTCTAGCTGGTATCCAAAGTGGGTTCCCCCTAAGGTTTTTTGCATATACCAGTTCCCCTGTTGTGAATGTGCTGTATTTACTGGAGGAGTCTGGTGGCTTTTTGGGGTTGTATGTTGGGTGTAATCTGTCCAGGTGTGAGCGTAGTTACCTGCCCATCAGGAGTTCTGCTGGACTCTTGTTAGTCAATGTGTTTGGTGTTATATGTTGGATGGTCAGCATTTTATTTATTTTGTCTTGAATGTCCCCTGTGTCAATTTTATCTAATGCCTCTTTAGTATATCGAACCATGCATTCTGCCTGTCCATTTGTAGCTGAGTGAGCGGGCGCTGTTAGAGCATGTCGTATCCCCAGTTCGGTGAGAAATTTTTCAAATGACAGTGCTGTGAACTGTGGCCCGTTGTCTGAGACTAACAAGTCCGGTAAGCCATGCGTTGCGAATAGTTTTCTCAGTTGTTTGATGATGGCTTCTGTCATGGTGGACTGCATGGCTGTGACCTCCAACCAGTTGGATACAATTATTAAAAATGTATATCCCTTTGTAGGTCCAGCAAAATCTATATGGACTCTCGACCAGGGGCCCCTGGGCATCTCCCACTCGATGGTAGGTGTGGAAGGGGGGTTAGGTCTGGACCTTTGGCATTTGTTGCACATTCCCATCCATGTCTCAATGTCTTTGTCCATCCCTGGCCACCAAACATAACTCCTGGCCAGGGATTTCATTTTGACGATACCCGGTTCATGTAGGATGCACAGTACTTTTTCTTGCATTATTTTTGAAATAACAACTCTATCCCCCCCACAGTATACACCCCTTCAATATTGATAGTTCAGTTTGTCGAGTTCGGAAAGGTTTAAATGTGTCGCCGTCATCGGTTTCCAGCCATCCTTTTCCTACCCAGTTGAAAATCTGCGCGAGTTGTCTGTATCTAGCGGTCTCTTTTGCAATGTCCGACATGGTTACGGGTAGGTTTGGCAAGGTCTTTATTTGTAGTATGAATGTGATTGGTGCCGGGTCGTCCTCCAGGTCTGGTAGGGAAGAACGGCTCAGGGCGCCTGCATGTGATGTGCTCTTCCCTGGCCGGGGATCAATTGGTAGTTATATGCGGCCAGGAATTCGGACCACCTTGTCATCTGTGGTGACAATATATTTGGAGTGGCCTTGTTCCCTGTAAATATCCCTAGAAGCGGCTTCTGGTCAGTAACGAGTAAGAAAGTCCTACCATAGAGATACTCGTGGAAAAGTTTTACTCCGGTGATCACTGCTAGTGCCTCTCTGTCCAGCTGGCTATAGTTCCTTTCTGCCTTGGACAACGTCTTGGAGTAGAAAGCGATTGGTGCTTCCCTCCCATCCGGTAGTGTGTGTCTTAGTATGGCCCCAACGCCGAAAGGTGATGCACCGCATGTCACTGTCAGCGGTAGTGTTTTGCTGTATTGAATAAGTATCGATTCAGATGTGAGCAGATCTTTTATTACTTGGAACACGGCCTCTTCCCATCGGCCCCAGGTCCAGGTAGATGTCTTATCAAGTAGTCTATGCAATGGCTCTGCCGTTGTTGCCTTGTGTGGTCAAAAGACATTATAAAAGTTAATGAGTCCCAAAAATGCTTGTAATTCTGTTTTGTTCTGTGGTCTGGGGGCTTCTTTTATGGCTTTTATTTTCTTTTCGGTGGGGTGAATTCCTTTTTTGTCTGTTAGGTACCCCAGGAATTCCACTTTCTCGGTGGCCAGCTGGCATTTTTCTTTTTTCACCTTGAGTCCCACCTCTTTAAATCTTTGTAGGACTTCCCTGAGGTGGCTTTCCAATTGGTTTTTGTTCTTAGCAGCTACCAGCACATCATAGAAATAGGGCACCACCCCTTTAATTCCTTGTAACAGTTGTTTCATCAGGCTTTGGAACACCCTTGGGGCCACGCTGACTCCAAATTGTAATCTGTTGCATTTAAATGCCCCCCTGTGAGTCACAATGGTTTGTGCCTCCGCTGTTTCTGAATCAACGGGCAGTTGATGGTATGCCTGTGCCAGATTGATCTTTGTGAAGATTTTTCCTCCCCCCCAGTGAATGTAATAGATGTTGCACCACTGGGACGGGGTATGCATTTTGTTGCAGTGCATGGTTGAGGGTGGCCTCATAGTCTCCACAGATTCGCACAGATCCATGTGGTTTTATCGGGGTCACAATTGGGGTTTCCCACCTTGCGTGGTCTATTTGTTCCAGTACCCCCTGTGTGATGAGCTTATGCAATTGCTCATCAATTTTTGGTTTGAGTGCAAATGGAATCCGCCATGCCTTTAAATGAATTGGTACTATGTTTGAGTTCAAATTAAATGAAATAGGGGATCCTCGGTACTTGCCTAGCTTCCCATCAAAAATGTCCTGGAAGTCTTTCATCAGGCTCTCTTCCCAGTCTGCCTCGGTGATGCTGTTTATGCTGGTCACTTCGATCCCCAGAGCTCAAACCATTCTAGCCCCAGCAGCCTTGGCTGATCCTTGTCCACTATTGTCAATGGGAGGATTTCTGAGTGTTCCTTGAAGGTTATTTGGAAATGTCCAACTCCAACTACAGGGATCCTGTTCCACTGGTAGTCCTTCAAGGTCAGTCTTTGGTTTTCTAGTTGTCTTCTTCGTATGCTGGGGATTAGTCATTTGATGGTGTTCCATTGACAAGTATGATCCGGAGTCCACTTCCATGTTACATTGTTGGCCTTCAATGTTGACCTATACATGTACTTTACGGGCATCCATCATGCTCGAATGCCTAATGGTAATTGTCTGATGGGTTTCTTCCTTTCGGTATGGTTCGCTGAGCCACTTATTTCTGCTTTCGCAGCTCCAACGATTTCCTTGCTGTCTGTCTCTGGTCCTGGGAGGGTGCTGTCTCGTCGCCTCAGGCTGTAGCTCTTTTTATTTCGGCAGACTCTTGCAGTGTGTCCCCATTTCTCACAGTGATGGCAAATAGTGTCTAGAAAATGGCACTCGGATCAGGGGTGGTTTCCTCCGCACCCAGTGCATTGGAAACCTGACTTGCATTGTCTCTTTTCTTGCCTGTACCATTCTGACTGGAGTCTGTGTATCCCTTCCTTCTCCTCGTTGGTCTTAGATAAGGACTCGACGTCCTTGTGGTGTGCGGTAGTGGTGGTGATCTTTTGGTTCCCCTCTGGTTTCCTTTCTTGGTGTTGGCCTGTTTCTGCCAGTGTTTGCTGGGTCACCGCATTCATTTTCTGCATGGTTGCTGCTGACTTCTTTGCAGCTTCAGCTGCAGTTGCCTCGGTGATGGCCTCAGTAACGGTGATGTTGGGCTGGGTTAGTAGTCAGCTCTGTAATGTGAGATCCCTTAGTGCCAAGACCACGCAGTCTTTCATGGCTTCGTCCATATTGAAGAACTCACATGCACCTCCAATGTCCCTCAGAGCCACTACGAATTCCCCGACACTCACCTTCTCTCTGGTCCCTTTTATAAAATTCATGTCTTCTAATAAGATTGGAGATGCCTGGTGCATAATGGGCTCTCAATAGTCGGTCCAACTCTGGCCACGCCATCTGTTTGACGTCCTGAGGTTTGGCCAATGCTTTGGCCCTTTTGAACACTGTGGGCCCACAGTGTGTCAGGAACACAGCTCTCTTCCTGTTAGCAGATATCCCTTGCAGATCGTTGCTTTCGAGGAACATGAGGAATCGGTCGATATACGATTCCCAGTCCTCAGTCGTCGGGTCAAATGCCGTGGGTGGTGAGTTGCTGCCGGCCATCTCGTCAGTTGGTCAGTTCTCGTTGCCACATGCTCGACTGGTCTCCTTTGTCTCAGTATCCCGCCCTCGTTGCCAGTGTTCCGTCATGGGAAAAGAGAGACACGAGACCAGTGTGACTTTCAGCTCTTTATTTGGTTCCTTGATTCAATTCTAACCATGGAGCCACGGCAGCCTCTTTTATAGTGGCTGCTCGCAGCTTGCAGCCAATGACAGCTCTTTAAGACTCCTGCCGATCTGGCGGGCCAATCACACAGGGATAATGTGAACCAATCAGGCTCGCACGGTTTAGCCAATCAGCAAACGGTATTTATGGACCAATCGGAAAAGGGTATTTCGAATATGTTAATATAGAACAGAAGCCAATCACATTTGTTTTTCAGCAATCTCACATGTCTGAGGATATATTAAATGTATCTTAAAGGTTATGCCTAATTTTTTGTTTCACTAGGAATTTGGATGAAACTATATTTTCACAACATTGTTTCACAAATCCCAGTGCTACAGGAAATGTTTCATGACAAAACAGCTGGGTTTGCTTCCCACTTATCCTTTGATAAACTGAGCAAGCAAGGAATCACTAATTCCTCAAAGCAACACACACAAAAATTGCAGTGTCTTACTGTGGGGAAAATTTTATTGTTATTCACAGATTTTGTACAACACCTAAGTATCTGAGGTGCTTTATATTCATGACTCGTGGCCATTGCTGAATTGAAATAGGATTTATTTTGTAGCGATTTTGAGAGAGAGAGAATGCATTTGTTATTAATTTTTTTCTGACTCACTTTACACAACGGGATCCCTGTTAGGTTGGCTTAAAGCTGACATTCTGCAAGCGCAAAATATTGCTATATTTAATTCCCTAGAATACTCCAAATCCTCTGTCCAGGTCCTCACTTTCCTTTACAGCTCTGCTTTGTCTATTTTTCTGAGCAGACAAACACATTTCAAAACAGCACTGTGTGGGATCCATTCCCCAATTTATTTTGTAAGAATTCTTTGAGGACTTCACAGGCATACTTGGGGGTGGGAGTGGCGGAAGGCAGAGGCTGGGAGATTGTTTTGCTGCATGACACAACTCCCTGTTTATCCCTTAATTTTAAAAGCTGCTAGAAGTTAAAGAAGAGTACAGATCAGTGGTGGAATCAGCCAGTTTGCACCAGTTCAGGAGAACCAGTTATTAACTTTCTGAGCAGTTTGTTGAACTGGTTGCTGGAAGAAATCATTAGGGCAGAGAACTGATTGTTAAATTATGTGAATCCCACCACTGGTAGATACATTGGTGCTAATAGGCTCTACAATGGGGAATCCAGTTTTAAGAAACCGGGGAAGTGTGACATGACATTATAAAAAGCCAGTTAACTTGTAAAATTGTTCTGCGACATTTGAGGATACCTAAAAGGAAGTATGGTACAGGTAATCTTTGACTTAAGGACTGGTCGCTTACCACCCATTCAAAGTTACAATGAACATTTAAAAAGCTGCTTACAATCCATACTCAAAGTTATGACTGCCACACAGATACTCTCCCTGCAGCCTTGTGACTGCATTTAAGGTGCTTGGCAACCAGCTCACATTTATTACTGGTTGCAGTAAATATTACAGTTATGTGATCACATGTTGCTAAAAAATTGTTTTTGCCATTTTTAGATAAATAATAGCAAGAAATGCCAATTGCATATGTTGAATTCAATTAATGACCACGTGATTCACTAATCAACTGCTGTGGCTTGTTTTATTACTATCATAATAAAGGTCACATGGTGCTTTGTCTTTGATAGTGATGTCTTGTGACCAAAATTCCAAGCTTTGTTGCAGTTGGAAGTCAAGGACTACCTGTGTTGGTGCTGACTATTGAAAATATTAACAATCACATGAATCATTGAAGAAATTAACCAGAGTTTTTACTTATAGTATAAATGAGCAGGCCCAAATTAACATACTTTGGACATTGAAAACCTAGTTTTCTCTACAATTCATTATGCTGGGAAAGATGGAAACAAAGAGAAGGAAGAAATGAGCAGCAGCAAGATGGAAGGACTGAGTTGCAACTGCAATGGTTGAGAAACCTGAAAGATCAGATTGGGGGCAGATTCCTCTGGAGAATTTTTATGTGGTCACTATGAGCTGACACCAACTTGATGGTAAATAATTGATCATCAGTCAAAAGAATGTGCACGAAATTCTCCAGTTGGATAATATGTTAATATTTTACTGGTTGTTCAAATTTAGTTTCTTTTTGTCCATCACCACTTACCATTTCCAGACATAATCTCCTTGGACAAACAATTTTCTGAGACCCATCATCAGGATCTCAGAAGAAAAACTGAAAATATTCTTTTAGTGAAGCCCAGAAATGGTATTCAGCAGGTTCTGACCAGTTCTGAGGAACTAATAGCGGAAATTTTGAGTAGTTCAGAGAACCGACAAATACCACCTCTAATTGGCCCTGTCCCTATCTATTCTCTGCCTCTTGAGTCCCAGCTAATCGGCTGGGTCTTCTTTTATTGCCCTGCATAGGAGAACGGAGCTGGAAAGCAGGTTAGTGGGGTGGGGAGGGAATGGGATTTTACAGTATCCTTCACCTGGAGTGGGGTAGGAATGGAGATCTTACATTATCCCTCCCCTGCCATGCCCACCAAGCCACACCCCCAGAACCGGTAGTAAAAAAAAAATGGAATCCTATTGCTGATCAAGACAGCTCCTATTAGACGCAGTTCACTTAAAGGCTGTGTTCCTACAACACAGTTAGGCTTATTCATTTGGAGTAAAAACAATTATGCCCATATGTCAGCAGTACACTATTGTAATGTTTTGGTCAAAAGGAAAAGAACCATTTCCCATGTCTTTCCAAACACCACTGATGAATCTAGGGTTTGTACTTCCTTGCTTTTTCTCTCCAGTTCATAAAAATGATAAATTGGCCCAACTGACCTTATCACCATTGTAAATTGAAGTCCATTTACCTACTTGTTCCTCCTCATCTTCTACTAATCTGTGCAGCTAGAGAAAGGGGATGTATGTTGTAAAAGGAACACAGAGTTAGAATTCATACAGAAGCTCAATGGCTTTATTTCAGCAGAAGGGTGAAAAGCATTAACCATTTTAATGCTTCTGTTTGGAAGACACAGCTAGCTAAGGCAAATTAGTTTAATCTGAAATAAATCTGTTTGAGATTAAAACCATCCATATAACTGGCTGGATTAGGGCAACCTCAGCTAGGGCAAATTCAGTTCCTTCAGGATGTGTGAATTTCAGCTTGTTTGGAATTAAAGTTCACACATCTTAAAGTTGTGGTCAAGAAACACTGAAGTACTTTGTGATATGCTGATGCCCTAAACCAATTAAGTGCAATGTGTGAACCTGGCTAATGAGGCTCTTGAGACCATAATGTGTTTTTGATGGCACCTATTCAACCAAGAGAGACTAATTTTATTCAAACTTGCCTCAATATCTCATACTGCTTAGTTGGTATACCTTTAAAAGATGTTTTTTTTTTACTGACAAGTGGTAAAATGTCTCCATGACTACACATATTTGGAGCTACACCAAAAGCTATATGGGATAATGAAAGCCAGCCAGATACACATTTGTCCTTAGTTATAGCTTATTTAACTCTAGTTTGTTGAAGAAATCATGATTGCTGAGGTTATGTAATATGATAAATAAAAATATACTATAATTGGGGTTAAACCAGTCATAACTGGAAATATTAATTGACAATAGGATGAGGTGGTTAGTGAATCAAGGAAAGATTTGCTAATCCACGTTAAAACGGCCACTTGGTTCTGATGCTAATTTGTGGTGGGCCACCATTCTTCCGCCTTTTGGTGGTGTTGCAATAAAATTAAGAATAGGTAATCTATATATTGTGTATAGAACTTGGTAGACTCCAAATATCTTAAACTGATTGGCCGAATAGGCCGTTCTCGGATTGGTCAGTTAAGCACCATTCCGATTGGCCCGCCTGACGGTGGGAACACTTGAACAACTGTCATTGGCCACAAGCCGCAAGCAAGCCGCTATAAGAAGGGCTGCCGCGGCTTGGATAAATGTTCCATTACAAGTCACTATGCTGTTTTAATAAAGAGCTGTTTGTTGGAACCCGGTCTCGCGCACCTTATTTCCAAACGGAACACTGGCGATGAAGGTGGGAACGTCCTAGAAAAGCAAGACCGAAGCACACGGCAACCAGAACCGAGCGACCAAGATGGCCAGTAACAATGCGCTACCCACACCGTTCAACCCAGCCGAAGAAGATTGGGAGTCGTACATTGGCCGCTTTCTGATGTTCTTAGAAAGCAACGAGCTACAGGAGATAACTGACCAGAGGAAGAGAGCTGTATTCCTCACGCACTGTGGGCCAGCCGTTTTCAAAATGGCCAAGGGGCTCGCTAAACTGAGAGACGTTAAACAGATGGCATGGCCTGAACTGAACAGAATGCTATGAGCCCATTACACACCTGTGGTCTCTAACCTGATCAAAAGGCACGAATTTTATAAACGAGACCAACGGAAAGACAAGAGCATCGGGGATTTCGTAGCAGTCCTAAGACACATCGGAGGAGCCTGCGAGTTCCAGAACATGGACGAGGACATGAGAGACCACGATGCTATACTCCAAAGCAAGCTGCTAAACAGACCAAATATCACAGTGGCCAAGGCCATCGCAGAAGCCACCACCACTGAAGCAGCCAAGAAATACGCAGCTACTATGTGCCAGATGAACTCCATTCCAGATCTGCCGAATCAACCCAGAGAAAATAGGGCGGCAGGAAGCAAGAAACAGCCCACAGCAACTGCCCATCATGAAGATCTCAACTCCCCAAGCGACACTGATGATGACATACATAGGCTTCAGTCGGAAAGAAAATGGCGGGAAAAAGGAAGAAGCAGACGAAAATTCCAGTGTGCTGGATACGGAGGAAATCACCTGCATTCAGAATGCAGGTTCTTAGATGCCATTTGCAGATGTTGTGAAAAACAGGGGCAAATTGCAAGGGTCTGCCGGAACAAAAAGAGCTATAGTCCAAAAAGATGTGGCGGCACCCCCCCCCCCCAGAAACGAAGAGAGACAAGCCGGAAGCAGATGGAGCCGAGAGAGCAGAACCCGGCGAACGAACGACAGAGAAGAAACACACCAAACAATAACCATTGGAAATGTCAGGGCAGCAAACGCAAAAAAGGTCTGGATAAATGTGAAAATTGAAGGAAAGCCCTGTGAGATGGAAGTAGACTCCGGATCATACCTGTCAATGGTATCTTGGAACACTATCAGAAACCTGATACCAGACATCAAGCAAAGAGAACTGGAGCAGCAAACATTGATATTAAAAGACTACCAGGGAAACCGAATGCCGGTAGTGGGCCTGGGACATTTCCTAGTAGAATTTAAAAACCACGCTGAAGTGCTGCCTCTGACAACCGTGATCACCCTAGCCTGTTGGGAATCGAATGGTTCGCGCCTCTGGGAATCGGAGTGACCGGGATCAACAGCATCGTTGCGGCCAACTGGGAGGAGAGCCTGCTGAAAGAGTTCTGGGATGTATTCGATGGGACCCTAGGCAAGTACAAGGGGACCCCAATATCATTCAGCCTAGACCCAAAGGTAGCTCCCATCAGGCTCAAAGCCAGACGCGTTCCCTTTGCCTTAAAGCCAAAAATAGATGAGCAGCTTAATAAACTCATTGCACAAGGAGTGTTAGAGCCAATCGACCATGCCAGGTGGGAAACACCCACCGTGACTCTTGTCAAACCAGATGGGTCAGTGCGTATCTGTGGAGAGTATAAGGCAATCCTAAATCATGCACTCCAACAAAGTGCGTACCTAGTACCGGTAGTGCAACACCTGTTGCACTCATTAGGTGGAGGAAAATTTTTTGCGAAACTTGATCTCGCATAAGCATATTAACAGCTACCAGTTGACCCCAAGACTTCAGAGGCACAGACTATAGTCACGCACAGAGGGGCATTCAAGTGCAACCGATTTCAATTTGGCATTAGCATTGCCCCAGGCGTCTTCCAAAGCCTCATGGAGCGCCTTCTAAACAGAATCAAAGGAGTCATCCCCTATTTTGATGATGTATTAGCATCAGCAAAAAATGCACAACAATTAGAAAATAGACTAAAAGAAGTTTTGCGAAGATTCAGAGAAGAAGGGCTTAAAGTCAAAAGAGAAAAATGGAAACTAGCCACCGATCAGGTCGAATTTTTAGGCTGCCTTATTGGTGAGTAAGGGATACACCCCACTGAAAAGAAGATAAAGGCAATCAAAGACGCACCCAGACCTAAGAACAAAACTGACTTACAAGCATTCTTAGGTCTCATTAATTTTTACAATGTCTTCCTGCCCAAAAAAGCAACCATAGAAGAACCTTTACATTGACTGTTAGATTAAAAAAACTATCTGGAAATGGGGCCACCGGCAACAAGCAGCATTCCAGAACATTAAGGACTTATTAACTTCTAACACCATTTTGATTCAGTACAGCAACACTTTGCCGTTGATGGTCACCTGTGATGCATCGCCTTTTGGAATTGGCCCCATCCTGGGTCACAAGCTACCAGACGGCAGAGAGGCACCAATCGCCTTCTATTCCAAAACACAGTCAAAATCTGAAAGGAACTACAGCCAATTCGACCGAGAAGCCCTCGCAATCATTGCAGGCGTCAAAAGATTCCACGAATACCTATATGGTAGGACATTTTCATTTATCACTGACCACAAACTCCTGCTAGGGATCCTAGCAGGAAACAAACCAACCCCGAACATTCTGTCGCCAAGAATGACAAGGTGGTCAGAATTCCTCGCTGCATACAATTACACACTCATCCATCGGCCAGGAAAGTCCATCACCCATGCGGATGGCTTGAGCCGTTCCCCGTTGCCCGACATAGAAGGTGACCCAGCTCCCACTGTCTCCACTCTTCAAATCGAATCATGGCCGAATCTACCACTAACCGCAGCAGACGTTGCTAAAGCTACCGCAGAAGACCCCCTGACACATCGAATCCTGCATTGGGTAGGTAAGGGCTGGCCAGACAAGAATAGAGGCGAGACTTTTAAACCTTTTCGCAACCAACAGACTGAACTGTCCATTGAAAAAGGCTGTATACTGTGGGGGGACAGGGTGGTAATCCCCCAAAAGTTACAGGAAGAACTGTTGTGCATGTTGCACAAGGGACACCCGGGCATAGTCAAAATGAAAGCCGTGGCCAGGAGTTACGTCTGGTGGCCAGGGCTGGACAAAGACATTGAACAATGGGTGGCAACATGCCATGACTGCCAAAAATCAAAGCCTACCCCCCACTGGCACCAGTCATGGAATGGGAAACTCCCAGAGGCCCATGGTCGAGACTGCATATTGACTTTTCTGGGCCAATGAAAGGGAACACCTATTTTGTAATCGTTGACGCCTACTCAAACTGGTTAGAGGTTATCCTTATGGCGTCCACTACTACGGAAGCAGTCATAAAACAGTTAAACAAACTTTTTGCCACACATGGACTGCCAGATGTAGTAGTCTCGGACAATGGGCCCCAGTTTACCGCTTCAGCTTTCAAGCAATACTTGGATGCACAGGGCTTCTGACATGCCCTGACAGTGCCGGCTCATCCGGCTTCTAATGGACGGGCCGAATGCATGGTTCGTTATACTAAGGAGGCCCTAGAAAAAATGGAGACACGGGGGACGTCCAAGATAAACTTAACAAACTATTAACTATTCAACATATCACCCCTAGTACAACCACTAACAAAAGCCCAGCAGAACTCCTCATGGGTAGAAAATTGCATTCCTACCTTGATAGACTGTACCCCACCTATACGTGTGACAAACCCCCTGACTCCTCCAGTAAATATAGCTCCTTTGATATTGGCGATTTAGTCTACGCTAAGAACCTTACCAGGGACCCATTATGGCTTCCAGCCACAGTTACCCAAATCACAGGGTCCCGGTCATACCGACTTGCACTAGATGACTGCAGAACATTGAAGTGGCACATCGACCAGCTTCACTCTCGAACATTGGAACGCAACACTACACCACCACTGCAGACACCAATAAACAAGCTAAAAACAACCGAGGAGGGGGGGAAAACACAAAATAATAAAAAAAGGAGAGACAAACCTCCAATAACATGACAACAGTCACTACACAAACCTGAGCTAGAATCCCAAATGAAACAAAAAGAACACTTACCCATAGACGACCTCCAGAGAAGATGTCCAAGAGCAGGAGAGCGAGGCGAGGCCTTCCTGGAAGGAGACAGCCAGGCCAGCTCGATCAGCCTGGACAAACTAGGAGGGAGCCACCTCAACCAGCCCGAGAAACTCAGACGGGAGCGGCAAGGCTGACTCACCCTTCCAGGAGGTTCCATGGAGAAGACACAGAGAGAAAGCGATCCTGTCTGAACTGTTTGAGGACCACGCTGAAACTGAGATGCGCAGGTCAACTAGGACCCGCAAAAGCCCTACCTACCTGCGTGACTACGTTACACATGTTGGATGAAACCAAAGGGAGAGGGGTGTTGTGTATAGAACTTGGTAGACTCCAAATATCTTAAACTGATTGGCCGAATAGGCCATTCTCGGATTGGTCAGTTAAGTGCCATTCCGATTGGCCAGTCTGATGGCGGGAACACATAAACAACTGTCATTGGCCACAAGCAGCAAGCAAGCCGCTAAAAGAAGGGCTGCCACGGCTTGGATAAATGTTCCGTTACAAGTAACTATACTGTTTTAATAGAGCTGTTTGTTGGAACCCGGTCTCGCGCACCTTATTTCCAAACGGAACACTATATTTGCCATCTGGCAATTTTGAATGAAAAATAGGATATAAATGTAAAAAAACCACTATTTCTACATACATCTTTTAATAAGTTTAATAGTATACTATGTCTAACCACCTAATAATTTGCTAAGATTCTATGTATCTGTCTTATTTATGAATTAGGTGAAGGTATAAGAAATTCCTGAAAGCTTGCAATTGGCCTGTGACTCATTTTTCCTTACTATTTCAGATTTCAGACACAATGTACTATATGTGTTAACACAACCTGTATTCATAATTTGTTTCAAACGATGAGCAATAAACCACAGCCTGGTAGATGGAAGACTAGAATTAGATCTAAGTTTTCTCTGCAGTCTTTCCATAGACTTCTGGCTCACTGAACAGAATATATTGCCCTGCATTCTGCAATACAGGAATGATTCATGACCCATCTCAGGGAGATACCTGAGTGTATAATAAAGCCACTTTAGTCTTCAAAGAAACACATTGCCTGAACCTAAATTGGAAATGTATCACATTGGGAAAAAATAATTGCAATTCACTTGAATCATTCCACATTCTTAATAATATGTTTACTTCAGGGAACTCTCTACAACCAGAATGGAGCATGCTTATTTGTGGCTTAGTGTATTATATAAACTCAGCTATTGCGCTTGCAAACAAAAATAATTTATAGCCTGGTGCATTATGTGAACCCACCAATTGTGATTTATTCAGTAAATCTGGCTTTACAAAAGTGGGTTATTATTGTGTGAAAACCAATATTGTTGCTTAAACTATCAGAGGCCAGATTCAGGTTTTTTTCTAGATAATCAATGTTACAAGAATGATGTAATTAGGCTTGTATTCATATTTTCTTTCCTTTTACTATTCCTTTCAATACTTAAAAATGATTTGACAGGTTCTCCTTTCAGTTTTAACCAGACAAAATACTGAATGGTTGTTTAAAGGCAAAAGTGGAAGCTTCTAATGCACTTTCCATTCCTTCTTTGTGTTCATAAAATAAAGCCACAGATTTCTATACTCTTCTGTTTCTATACATGAGTGGATTTTTAGAGCTTGAAGATAAAATAAGCCAGTATTCATATCAATATCCCGCATCGGGTATTTACTAATGGAAAGATATAATGTGTGAAATAACCTATCCTTTGCATGTACTATATTCTGCTATTTCTTATTTTCCATACCATTATTTATGTAATAAGACCATGTACAAAGAGCCTGAGATTTCACTTAGTACAAGCTACATTTGCCTCTAGCCCTATGAGATTATCATGAGAAATGATTGATTGATTGATTGATTGATTGATTGATTGAGAGCTCTATGAGGCAGTTCAGACCAAGAAATAAATTCCATAGAAGGCTAAAGACTACTTTGATTTAGATTAGCTATTGTATCATACCCTTTCAGGTTTGATGATCCTCCTCTTCCTCTCTCCTTTATAACCATGTATTATCTTCCTGAGATGTTTGAGCACATTTTCCACATGTCAGGGACAATCTATGTTTTCGTTCTGGTCTCTTTGGTAATCATCTTTTCTGTCTTCCTCAAGATCATCCTTTTTACTATCTTCCTTGATTAGAACAGACCTTTGAGGTCTTCTAATCCAACTCCCTATTCTGGCAGGAAAACCTTTACGATTTCAGACAAATGGTTGTCCAATCTCTTCTTGAAAACTTCCAGTGTTGGAGCATTCACAACTTCTGGAGGCAAATTGTTCCACTGGTTAATTGTTCTCACTGTCAGGAAATTTCTCTTTAGTTCTAGGTTGCTTCTCTCCTTGATTGGTTTCCATCCATTGCTTCTTATCCTGTCTTCAGGTGCTTTGGATAATAGCTTGACCATCACTTCTTTGTGGCAAACCCTGAGATTACCTGGACATTGCTATCATGTCACCTCTAGGCCTTCTTTTCATAAAACTAGACATACCAATTCCAGCAACAAGTTGGTGTCAGTTCTTAGCAACCATTTTTTCTGGAATGAACTTCTCTGACTACAACAGTACAATACACAACAATAAAACAATAATAAAACAATAATACAATACAACTATACAATAATACAATACAACAACAATACAAGAGCATACAATAGATACAAACTCAAGGTTAATCGCACCAAACTTGATTGCAGAAAATACGACTTCAGCAACAGAGTGGTCAATGTCGGGAATACTCTACCTGACTCTGTGGTTTCTTCCCCCAAAATTTTAACCTTAGACTCTCTACTATTGACCTCACCCCTTTCCTATGAGGTCTGTAGGGGGCATACATAAGCGCACCAATGGCCTACCGTTCCTGTCCTATTGTTTCTTTTTTTTCTTATTCATATCCATTTCATGTATTCATAACCATGTTTATACTTATACCTGTTATCTAATAATCACTTGACAAAATAAAATAAAAAAAATGAAATATTCATTTAGGTTATCCAACAGTACATCCATCACTGCTGTAATTGAATCCATCCACCTTGCAGCTAGCACCTTCTCTTTCCTTCTACTTTTCCTAAGATTATATAGTTCTCCAAAGAGCTAGGTCATACTTTAGATGCTTTATGCAAAGTAAGATAATTTGAGCCTGGTCATTTCTACCTTGAGTGAGAATTGGGTTGATTGGTTCAATGATCCATTTGTTTGTTTTCTTGGCTATCCGTGTATTCTCAGAAGTCTTCCAACACCAAAGTTCAAAAATGTCAATATTCTTTCTATCTAGCTTCTTCAAACTACAACTTCCACTTCCACAGATTGTTACAGGGAAAGCTTGACCGCTGGATTGTAATCTTTGTAAGTAATATTGCTGACATATCCCAACTTCTCTACGCACTTCATCCCTATTTATTAAGTACTAGTTTGTGGCATAGTTCTTAATTGATGATTATTTTACTTTTGAAATCAATCTTAAAAAGTAGAATGACCCTGTGCACTATGTCATTATCTTCACTGTCAGTTTTAAGACTGGTTGCTGGGCCTGTTACCAGTAGTCTGATCTTTTGTAATTATCTCTTTGCAATTTTGCATTTTCTTTTCCTGCTTGCAATATTAGCAACTCGATCATTACACTTAAAGGGCCTCAGCTCTTCCTGAGTAGCATGTTAAGTGGCATACAACATGAAGAATCCATCATCTGATCCTAGATCATCTCTTTGAAGTGGTCTTTCCATTATGGTTGGGTTTCCACACTGCACTGAGTCATGGGTTATTGAACAACCCACAGTTATTGATCACAATTACACCATAAAATGTGATATAGCCTTTTTTCTCTCCTAGGTTATTGGAGAACGGGGATTAAATATATAGAAATTTGTCTTAAAATGAGGTGCTTTCTGGAAAGCTGAGCTCTGCAGAGCTTCAGCACTTCCTCTAAAGAATTGGTTGAGGTGAGGGTTAATTCACTGCTTCCAGCAGATTAAATCAAAATGTGGCTTTGGAAGTGATTCATGTTCTTTTCTTCCAATCATGTTACTGACTCATCTTGTTCCTTTTTTTCAGCATAAAAAGCACCAGTCAGTTGACTAGTGACCATCATCATATTTTTTTTTACTTTAGTATCTTTTATCTGAGCCTAATCAAAGATCTTCTTTAATTTTAATAACCCAAAAAACTTCAATAGTGCTCTTTTTTGTTTCCATATCCATCTTCCTATCAGGGAAACCAGAACAGTTTGCAAGAGAATGAATAAATAAGCTTTCGATAAAACCATCACAATAGAGACAATAATGATTTTTTTAAAAAAGTTCAAAGCTAAGTAAAATTCTAGGTGAACAAATAGATGGATGGATAATGAAACTTTCAATTGTTTTCAGAAAGAAGATAGCATAAAGACCAAATGAACATCCCTCAAGAAAAATGTGTATAGGTAGCCTTTGACAACCACAATTGAGCCCAAAATTTCTGTTGCTAAGCAAGACAATTAGTTATTCAGTGAGTTTTCGTGCTGAATGATTGTGTATATCAGAAGATCGCAAATCAGAAAATATGCAAAATCATTGGGAAGCCAGGTTGATTTAATGATTGCAGTGTTTCCCTTACCACCTGTGGCAAGAAAGGGACAAAACTCACTCACATGACCATGGGAACCTGCAACCATCATATATATGTGCCAGTTGCCAAGCGTCCAAAATTTGAACACGTGGACAACAGGGATGCTGCAACAGTCATAGGTGTGAAAAAGGGCCATAAGTCACCTTTTTCTGTTTTAATTTCAAATGATCACTAAATGAATGATTGTAAGTCGAGGACTAATTGCAATTGGAGCCATGCCACTCAGAAGGCTGATTTTTGACCATCACATCATCCGAACACACCAATGCCATTAATATTAGGGCCTTTTCTTTAACTGATCTTAAATTATAACTTGGTTGGTATTGGGAGAAACTGTCTTTTAAATAACTGGTCTGTAAGATGATGAGGGCATTGTAGTATTATGGTTAAATATTATTTCATTTAATGGAAGAATAGTGATGTGAATTTTCTCTTTTCTTAATAGAAAAGAAATTGATCACAAGAAATTCTATTTACTTGCCAGGTCCAGTCATATAATGCCTCAGCTTTTGACCTCAGTGACTTACAACCACAATTTCAGGCTCAATTGAGTTGCAAATTGAGGACTACTTGTAGAATTACCTGAAGATAGGGTTCAAAGTGAATTACCTGAAGATAGGGTTCAAAATATAAACATTTGATTACTTATGTACCAGGTGCATGAGGACAACATCATAGTGACTCATGGCCTCGCCACAATGTTCTTTACCAGAGGCTGCTTTAAAAGTTACCAAGAAGCTTCTGATGCTTCAAAATGCAGTAACTTCAATATTTATTGATGCTTGCCTGTGAGGACCTATTAATTACACTTGTCTTGTAGGCCTAGCACTAGCTTCCAGTTAGATTGTGGATAAAATTTCAAGTGCTTGTCTTAACCTATAAAGCCTTGTATGGCTTGGTACCTGATCATTTCTGTTATGCTGGAGGAAGCATTTTATTGTTTTTTCCATTTTCAGAAGGTCGAGCAGCTGAATTCATATTCCATTATGGGACCAGACCAGCTCTCTGGAATGGCCTCCTGTTCAATTGTCCCTAAAATTGTCTGCCTTTTGGGAAAAAGTTGAAAACAGACTTTTTTCAAAAGCTTTTTGGCATTTAACACCAGTATTACATTGTTGAGTTTTTAATATATTTTTAAATATATTTTTGGTATTTTTGTGCTTTATTTGAATTATTAAGTCTTATAAATAAATAAAATTAAATATATACTGTTCTGTATAAAGAATAGTAGACTCCTAATACAGGATTCTGATTGGCTAAAAAACTTGAATGGGGATTAGTTCAACAGGAACCAATCCACGAAGCTGCCCAAAAGGTGGCAAAAATAAATACCTGTCATTGGCTACAAGCCGGCAGACAAAACCCAATAAAAAGGCTGCCGTGGCTTGAGCCAATGTTCCGTTTCGCAACTACTGTTAACTAATAAAGACTTTTTTGTTGGAACCCGGTCTACCTCGCGTTTTTCCGGACGGAACACTGGCGAAGAAGGTGGGATCGTCCTAAACGCGAGCCTAAGCACACGGCGACAAATAAAACCAGACGAAGAACAATGGCTGGAAACAACGCGCCGCCCGCACCCTTCAATCCCAATGAAGAGGTTTGGGAATCCTATGTAGACCGTTTCCAGATGTATTTGGAAAGTAATGAGATGGAAGAGATCTCAGACCAGCGTAAGAGAGCTGTTTTCTTGACACACTGCGGGCCCACAATCTTCAAAATGGCCAAGGCATTAGCGAAGCCCCGAGATGTGAAACAATTGACTTGGCCAGAACTCCAAAGAATGCTGAAGGCTCACTATGCACCGGTGGTGTCAAACCTTATCAAGCGGCACGAATTTTACCTAAGAGACCAGAAAGAAGGCAAGACCATCGCTGATTTTGTGGCAGCCCTCCGACAACTGGGGAGAGCATGCGAGTTTCTGAATTTAGATGAAGCGATGCGGGATCGAGTGATATTGGGTTTAAGAGATTCTAATTTACAAAGCAAACTGCTAAATAAACCCAACATAACTGTAGCCGAAGCCATCGCAGAAGCCACAGCCGCTGAAGCCGCGAAAAAATCGGAGGTCAAAATGAAACAGATGAACGCGAACAATGACGAAACGAGCCTGGCCAGAGGGAAGAAACAATTTTCCACCACCACTCACCACGAAGATTTTGATGAGACGTCAGAATCCAGGGAGGAAGACGACGAAGTCCACCGCCTATACGCCAACAAGAAAGGATGCAAAAAAAGAAATTGGTGGGAATGCGCCAGCTGCGGAGGAAACCATCCTCGAGCCGATTGCATATTCCTCGATGCCATTTGCAGAGCTTGCAAGAAAAGGGGGCATATCGAGAAAGTCTGCAGAAATAAAAAAATTACAGCCCAAACAGACGCAGCAACTCCCCCGCACAAGCTGAGCCTAAACAAACTGAGAGAAAGTGGCAGCGGAACAAGCAAGCCACTAACCGAGAAAAAACACATCAGACTTTCACTATCGGAAGCGCTCAGACGGAAAGTGGGAAGAAAGTAAAAATAATTGTAAAAATAGAAGGCAGTCCCTGCGAAATGGAGATAGACTCTGGGTCTTTCCTATCAATGGTGTCTTGGGACACCATCAAACAACTGGTCCCAAATATCAAACTCAAACACTCCAGAGACAAAAATTAACCCTCAAGGACTACCAAGGAAACCGAATTCCTGTAGTAGGTCTGGGACATTTCTGAGTTGCCTACAAACAACATGTCGAAGTACTACCATTGACAATAGTCGACTGAGACCAACCAAGCCTCCTGGGCATCGAATGGTTCGCACCAACTGGGCATCGGGATGACCGGAGTAGACCGGGTGGCCGCAACCGACTGGGAAGAAAACCTGATCCAAGAGTTCCAGGACGTTTTCGATGGCTACCTAGGCAGGTATTGGGGGACCCCAATTTCCTTTAGTTTAGACCCCCAGGTAGCCCCTAGAAGACTAAAGGCCAGATGAGTTCCTTTTCCTCTGAAAGCAAAAATAGAGGAACAACTAAATAAACTAATAGACCAAGGGGTTTTAGAACCTGTTGACCATGCTAAGTGGGAAACGCCAATCGTAACACCAATTAAACCAGACAGGTCGGTTCAAATCTGTGATGACTACAAGGCTACCCTGAACTACGCGCTGCAACAAAGCGCATACCCGGTGCCAGTCGTACAACACTTATTACATTCTCTTGGGGGAGGAAAAGTTTTCGCTAAACTAGATCTTGCGCAAGCTTACCAACAGCTCCCAGTAGACCCCTCAATGGCTGAAGCACAAACAATAGTGACCCACAAAGGGGCATTCAAATGCAACAGACTCCAATTTGGGGTGAATGTAGCCCCAGGCGTTTTCTAGAGCCTCATGGAATGCCTATTGAATGGTATAAAAGGGGTCGTACCATACTTCAACGACGTCCTAATTTCAGCCAAAGATGCGCCCCAGCTAAAAAAAAGACTAAAAGAGGTACTAACTAAATTCAGAGAATCTGGCCTGAAAGTAAAAAAAGAAAAATGCTGTTTAATGACTGCTCACGTCGAATTCCTGGGCTACTTAATAGACGGAGAGGGTATACAACCTACTGACAAAAAAGTCAAAGCTATTAAAGACACACCAGAACCAAGGAACAAAACTGAACTACAGGCATTTTTGGGACTAATAAATTTTTATAACGTGTTCCTACCCCACAAAGCAACAATAGCGGAACCATTTCACCGATTACTGGATAAAAAAACAATTTGGACTTGGGGTTATAGAGAAAAGAAAGCCTTCCAAAAAATAAAAAACTTATTAACATCAAACACCGTTCTTATCCAGTTTAGTAACACACTTCCATTGACGGTGACCTGCAACGCCTCACCGTTTGGTGTCAGTGCCATCCTGAGCCACCAATTGCCAGATGGGAGAGAGGCACCCGTCGCATACTATTCAAAGACTCTGTCTAAAACCGAGCGTAATTATAGTCAATTGGACAGAGAAGCCCTGGCAATCGTCGCTGGAGTGAAACGCTTCCACGAGTATCTATATGGAAGAACATTTCTGATAGTAACAGACCATAAACCGCTACTGGGAATTTTGGCGGGAAACAAGCCAACACCGAACATTTTGTCCCCGCGAATGACTAGATGGTCAGAATTCCTAGCAGCCTACTCTTATACTCTGACACATCGCCCTGGGAAACAAATTTCCGATGCAGACGCGTTGAGCAGACCACCATTACCAACTATAGAGGAAGACCTGGCATCGACGATGACCACCTTGCAGATAGAGACATGTCCCGATCTACCCATATCTGCGAATGATGTCGCCAGAGCCACCGCAAAGGACCCATTGACTGCCCGTGTACTGAACTGGGTAGGTAAAGGCTGGCTGGAAAATAAAAAAACTGAGAACTTTAAACCTTTCCGGACCAGACAAACTGAACTCTCGATTCAAAAAGGTTGTTTGTTGTGGGGTGATCGGGTAGTTATCCCTTCCAAATTACAAACTAAGGTACTGGGTATGTTTCACGAAGGCCACCCTGGAATTGTTAAAATGAAAAGCCTTGCTAGAAGCTATGTCTGGTGGCCGGGTATAGATAGGGACATCGAATACTGGGTAAATTCTTGCAACAAATGCCAAAGAACCAGGCCTTCCCCACCAAAAGCACCCATAAAGGACTGGGAAACCCCACGAAGCCCCTGGTCACGAATCCACATTGACTTTGCGGGTCCTACTAAGGGACATACTTTCCTAATTGTCGTAGATGCATACTCAAATTGGCTGGAGGTTAAAATTATGCCATCTACGACAACTGAAACCGTTATTAAACAACTTGACAAACTCTTCGCAACCCATGGCCTTCTGGACGTCCTAGTGTCTGACAACGGGCCACAATTAACGAGTATCCAATTCGAACAATACCTAGCCTCCCTAGGTATAAGACATGCCCTAACCGCGCCGGCCCACCCGGCTGCAAACGGTAGGGCAGAGAGAATGGTGAGATTTACCAAAGAAGGATTAGAAAAAATGGACATTGGGGATGTCCAAGATAAAATAAATTGCCGACTCACCCTCCAGCATATCACACCCAGTACTATAACAAACAAAAGCCCGGCGGAATTACTAATGGGAAGAAAACTGAGGTCGCAATTAGACAGATTGCACCCAAACTATACACCAGAAAACCCCCCTGACTTCTCCACCCATTTCAGGACATTTGAAATAGGCGACCTAGTCTATGCAAAAATTTTTACCGTGGACCCATTATGGCTTCCAGGAACAATCCCACAAATTACAGGCCCCCGGTCCTACCGACTAACCGTAGACAACGGCAGGGAATGGAAGCGGCACATAGACCAGCTTCGGTCCCGAAACATAGAAAGAAGTACAAACACACAACCACAAATATTACAAAATGACAAAAATCAAACCAAGGAGGGGGGGAAAATACGAGAAAATAATAAAGAACCATTTAAATTAAACACAGAATACAATAACAAACAAAAAGAGCAAAAAAGAAACTTACAGTTAGAAGAAAATTGCGAGAAGAGTCCACTCGTAGGGGCCAGCCAGGCCAGCTCGACCTGCCTGGAGAAAACAGGAGGGAGCGGCAAAACCGCCGGCCTAAGAAACTCAGGCGGCAGTAAAATGGCTGACTCACCCTTCCAGGCGGTTCCATGGAGAAGGACCGGAGAGACAGCAACCCCATCCAAACCGGTCGAAGTCTTCAGCAGAAATGAACCACGCAAGTCCAGTCGAGTCAAAAGAAGCCCCACCTACCTGCGCGACTACGTCACCACGTAGGACTAAACCAAGAGGGGAGGGGTGTTCTGTATAAAGAATAGTAGACTCCTAATACAGGATTCTGATTGGCTAAAAAACCTGAATGGGGATTGGTTCAATAGGAACCAATCCACGAAGCTGCTTAAAGGCGGCAAAACTAAATACCTGTCATTGGCTACAAGCCGGCAGACAAAACCCTATAAAAAGGCTGCCGCGGCTTGAACCAATGTTCCGTTTCGCAACTACTGTTAACTAATAAAGTCTTTGTTGTTGGAACCCGGTCTACCTCGCGTTTTTCCGGATGGAACACATACTGTATGATTTGTATGAAATTATTATGAATAAATGTATTTTAACAATTGAAGGATTGTCAAAGTGTGTGGAAAGAAACCTATATGTCTGCTTACTTTTGTTTTATTATTTTGTTTAGTTTATGTGTCTGACTATCACATCAAATTGGTATCTAAAAACTTACCGGATTTTAGGATTTCCTTATATTTATTATTAAAATGAGATTTATTCATTTTAACTCAGCACTCATATACAGTTTGGTGTTATAGTTAAGGTGTTGACATGGAAACCAAGAGACCATGAGTTCTAGTTCTGTTTTAGGTGTGAAAGCTGGCTGAGTGGCCTTTGACCAGTCTCTCTGTCTCAGCCAACCCTCCTCACAGGGTTGGTTGTTATTGGTAAAACAGGAGGAGGAAGGGCTGTTGTGTATGTTCACTGCTTTAAGTTGTTCATAAAATAATAAAGGCAAGATAAAAATGTAATTCGTAAATAAAATAAATCCTCTTTTCAGAAAATAAAATAATCCTCAGTCATTGACTGCCTTGTTTAGCAACTCTTAGAAGTTATAACTATGTAAAAAAAAACCAGCTTTGTGACCAATCCTTGCATTTACAACAATTACACCTTCCCTCTATCAGGTGAGCACCATTTATGTGCTTTTCGACCAGCTTGTGAGAAGCAGAGTTTATGGAGAATTGGAAGTAAAATAGTAAGTTGTTGTCTTGTGATGCTTCCTTTAACTGAATGGGAAATCATATCATGACTCCATTGCATTCAAATGATTTTCTGCTTAGTGGCTGTGGCCCTTAGAAATTAAGTTCTGGTCCCAGTTGTAGCTACTAATCAATGGCTACCTATATGGGGAAAAGTGAGATTTCTATTTTTTCTTCTTGAGAGAGGTATCAGTTCTGCATAATGATGCTTAGTAGCTGAATTACTGTATAGTTTTATAACAGATTTAGTCCACGCATCATGATATTTTGTTGAGGCAAGCACAAGGGGCCATCGGCTAATTTTAACCAACATGGACAAATTTGAATTGGTGAAGTTATTTTGGTGCCAGGGTGTGAACACAATACCAAATTAAAACGAAACACTATGAAGTAGATTACACATCTAGCAAACAATGGACTCTTTTGTACCTCTGTAAGTAAGAAAGTTAAATAATTAATTACTGTGACATGACAGAACAGATGGGCAGGTCATTCAAATAATTATAAAGATCCACCACCAAGTATTTGTGACATAGTTTGGGGGTTATGTAAAAATGAGTATGTTTTAAAAGGTTGCATACCAAAACTCTCTATATTAAAAAATAATAAAAGTAGTATTAGATATAATTGCATACACTGCATGCATTGGAAATATTGTACATGTAATCAGAATGTGATGATCAAAGTTAATATAAAGCTACCCTGAAAAGAATGTTTCCTCAAAGGGCAACCTTTCCTTTTCTGACAGCAATCACCATGGTTGCTCCTGTAAATACCAACTTTATCCTAGGTTTTTCTTCTCAGAAGAGAGGGATAAAAAATGATATCATAGAAAAAGGTTCTGAGCATGAGAGGCTTTAATAAACAACTGTTTAAAATGCTTATAAAATGTTTTTTTTTTTAAAAAAAAATCAGTTTACAAGAATTGAATGAAATTCAATTCTACACAATGCAGCACATGGCTGCTTGGTAATCTTCTTGCCATAGGATGCAATAACACAAGGCAAAAGCTGCAGGTAAATTTAGATGAAGTGTTAGGCTTTTAACTTGGGAAAATAAAAGAAAAATATCTTCATCATTCCCAAATAGACAAATTAATATATTCTGTCTGAAAATTGGGCTTGCCACAACAATTTCTTGCTGTCAAACACTAAGATATCAATCTGAAACAAGATGTAAAGGGATGCTTCGCTTACCATGCTACTTGTTTTGCATAGTGTTCAGACTGTATTTATTGTTACAGAGTGGCATTTGTGGAGCATTAGAAACAACACATATCTAGAGACTCTGTTCCACAGATTGTCCAGGGGTCTTGCAAGAATAAAAATGCACACAGCTTCTATTTGAACCCGTATATGTTTCGTGAAGGTTTCGGGCTGCTTAATAGGATAAACATTGTATATATTTCCCCAGAGATAAAAGAATGCTCTCTTCGCCAATTCCTCAAGGCCTTCTGCATCTACCATTTTGCTGGCCCCAGCAAAGGAATGAGAAACATTTTTAAATGTCCCTTCTAGTTTCTATTGCACTTTGTGCCTATTAGCTTTGTCTGATAAAGCAGTAGACCCTATCTGGAAAAAAAAAAAAAAAAAAGGAATAAGAGTCTACATTGATATCTTTAAGATTAGACTATTGCAATACGTTATCAGAACTTGTAATTGACCGAAAATATAGTTGCACAGGTGGGTAGATGCTAGTGGTGGAAGAGAAGATTTGTAGCTCAGGATTGGCATGTGGGGTCCTTGGTGCTCTATGAGTTTGGTTGTTTTCTTATAGACATTTTATTAGCAAATTAGGTAACAACATCAGTGCAATGAGTAGATGTTCCCTGAAGTCCCTTTCATTTCTCTCACACTGAAATAACTTCACTTGTTGTCTTCTGAGTCCAATTTAAGTGATTTTAAAAAGCAAGTATATTGAATTTGGTAAATTATAATCTGATTTCTTTACAAGTTATATGAATTCAGTAATTCTGATTTGTAAACCATCAGTTGTTGTTCCAAACTTGTGTGAAGATAGCCAATGGTGTCTTTCATCAAATCAGGGTTTTAAAAAAAAATAGAAAGGCATGACTTACCATAATGTGTGAATCCAGCTCATGGAATTTATAACCAAATGCATACACAAGGATTTCATTATAATTAAAGTAAAAGGGAAAGTCATTTCCTGCATAATTGAATAATAGCTTGTACCAGTAGATTTTCTTTCTTTGAAGCCCTTTTGCAAGTTAGTGAATTTCATGCTAAAGGTGTTTGAGCAATAAGAACCTTTCAGAATGTTACATCTTCCTGGAGTAGATAGGCGAAAGAGAAGACTTTCCCATTAATCATGTCTGAGACAGAGACATTTCTTAAAATTTGAGATTGAGAAGCAGCAGACTGCCATATGATTAAAGTTGGTCACATCAGGGGGAAAAAAGCTGCCGTAATGCCAAGTGTGTGCCTTAAAGATAAGCCTGTTGCTTTCCCTGCTGCTGTTTAATACTTTCACTGGCTGCTGAAAGCTTTGCAAATAGAATATTTTTTAAAAGCAATGGTTGTTTTTATGAACACTTTGAATGTCTGTAGTGGGAACAAATTAGAGTGGCTGTAAGCCGCTGTAGGTGGAGACCCATGTTAGCTTACGGTAGTATAAAATTTTAGTGTGGAAGCCCCTTTTCTGCCTAACACATTTTAGTAAAAGGAATCTGCTTCAAGAACTACAGTTCATTTCATCAGATGCCCAGCAAGGTACAGTTGACAAATGGAACAAACTTTGCCAATAAGGATAAATGGACACAAGCTTGATAATAGGATTTAAGATGAGAACAAGGAATTTACTGGACCATTTCAAAACCCAGGAGACACTGTGGCAACTCTCAGAATGGTTATTTTGGAAAAAAATTGTAAATTTTAACAGCACTAATGAGCAAAAGATTGCTGAACTCAAATACAGGTAATCCTCAATTTACAACAGTTCATTCAGTGAGTATTTGAAGTTACAACAGTACTAAAAAAAGTGACTTATGACTGTCTTTCACCCTTATGATCATTGCAGACCCCATGATCAAAATTTAGGCACTTGGCAACTGACTTATATGTATGATGGTTGAAGTGTCCCAGAGTCATGTGATCGTCTTTTATGATCTTCTGATATGTAGAGTCAATAGGGAAGCCAGATTCACTTAACAATCAAGTTGCTAACTTAACAACTGGAGTGATTCACGTAGAAACTGTGGCAAGAAAGATCATAAAATGGGGCAAAACTCACTTAAATGTCTTGCTAAGCAACATAAATTTTGGTTTAATTGCGGTCAAAAGTCAAAGAGTCATACAAACCTGTATGTCAAAATGATTCAGACTATTTCAAAATGTTTTAGAAAACACAATGGGTTTTTAACTTGTTATAATTTGTTTCAGACAAGCCACTCTTTGCATCTGATGAAGTAAGCAGCATCTGGCAAAAGTTTTGCTTTTTAATAACATTTGCTAGAGGAAAAAGTGTGACTAGACCAGTGGTGGGATTCAAATTTTTTTACTACTGGTTCTGTGGGTGTGGCTTGGTGGGCATTTAAAATCTCCAGTCAGAGATGGTATTTGCCAGTCCTCCAAATTACTCAAAATTTCCGCTACCAGTTTTCCAGAACTGGTCAGAACCTGCTGAATACCACCTCTGATCTAGACTCCTTCTGATTGTAACGTGCATGGAAAGCCTGGACAAGAAAATAAAGCAACCTGGACTACAACTGTTCCGTCCGGAAAAACGCGAGGTAGACCGGGTTCCAACAACAAAGTCTTTATTTTATAACACAGTTGAAAAACGGGACATTGGCTCAAGTTGCGGCAGCCTTTTATAGGTTTTTCTCTGCCGGCTTGTAGCCAATGACAGGTATTTAATATTTGCCGCCTTTGAGCAGCTATGTGGATTGGTTCCTTTGAACCAATCCCCATTCAAGTTCTTTAGCCAATCAGAACCCTGTATTTGGAGTCTACTATTCTTTATACAGAACACCCCTCCTCTCTTGGCTTAGTCCTACGTGGTGATGTAGTTGCGCAGGTAGGTGGGGCTTCTTTTGACTCGACTGGACTTGCACGGTTCATTCCTGTTGAAGACTTCAACCGGTTCGGATGGGGTTGCTGTCTCTCTTGTTCTTTCCCATGGAACCGCCTGGAAGGGTGAGTCAGCCATTTTACTGCCGCCTAGATTTCTTAGGCCAGTGGTGTTGCCGCTCCCTCCTGGTCTCTCCGGGCAGGTCGAGCTGGCCTGGCTGGCCCCTTCGTCTGGACTTTCTCCACGATTGTCTTCTAACTGTAAGTCTCTTTTATGCTCTTTTTGATTGCTATTGTATTCTGTATTTAATTTTAACGGTTCTTTATTATTTTCTCGTATTTACCCCCCCTCTTTGGTTTGGTTTTCGTCGTTTTTTAATATTTGTGGTTTTGTGTTTGTACTTCTTTCGATGTTTTGGGAATGAAGCTGGTCTCTGTGCCGCTTCCATTCCCTGCCGTCGTCTATGGTTAGTCGGTAGGACCGGGGGCCTGTAATTTGTGGGATTGTTCCTGGTAGCCATACTGGGACCCCAGTAAAATTTTTTGCATAGACTAGGTCGCCTATTTCAAATGTCCTGAAACGGGTGGAGGAGTCGGGGGGGTTTTCTGGTGTATAGTTTGGGTGCAATCTGTCTAGTTGCGACCTTAGTTTTCTCTCCATTAGTAGTTCCGCCGGACTTTTGTTTGTTATGGTACTGGGTGTGATATGCTGGAGGGTGAGCAGGCGATTTATTTTATCTTGGACATCCCCAATGTCCATTCTTTCTAACCCTTCTTTTGTAAATCTAACCATTCTCTCTGCCCTGCCGTTCGCAGCCGGATGGGCCGGCGCGGTTAGGGCATGTCTAATACCTTGGGAGGCTAGGTATTGTTCGAATTGAATGCTCGTTAACTGTGGCCCGTTGTCGGACCCTAGGACGTCCGGCAGGCCATGGGTCGCAAAGAGTTTGTCCAGTTGTTTAATAAGGGTTTCAGTTGTCGTAGATGGCATAATTTTAACCTCTAGCCAATTTGAGTATGCATCTACGACAATGAGGAAAGTATGTCCCTTAGTCGGACCCGCAAAATCGATGTGGATTCGTGACCAGGGGCCTCGTGGGGTTTCCCAGTCCCTTATGGGTGCTTGTGGCGGGGAAGGCCTATTTCTTTGGCATTTGTTACACAAATTTACCCAGTATTCGATGTCCCTATCTATACCCGGCCACCAGACATAGCTTCTAGCAAGGCTTTTCATTTTAACAATTCCCGGGTGGCCTTCATGAAGCATATTGAGCACCCTCATTTGTAATTTGGAGGGGATAACAACCCGATCACCCCATAACAAACAACCCTTTTGAATTGAAAGTTCAGTTTGTCTGGTCCGGAAAGGCTTAAAGTTCTCAGTTTTTTGGTTTTCCAGCCAGCCTTTACCTACCCAGTTCAATACACGGGCAGTCAATGGGTCCTTTGCGGTGGCTCTGGCGACATCATTTGCAGATATGGGCAGATTTGGGAATGTCTCTATCTGCAAGGTGGTCATCGTTGGTGCCGGGTCTTCCTCTATAATTGGTAGCGGAGTTCTGCTCAAAGCGTCTGCATGGGAGATTTGTTTCCCATGGCGATGTGTCAGAGTATACGAGTAGGCTGCTAGGAATTCTGACCATCTAGTCATTCGCAGGGATAAAATGTTCGGTGTTGGTTTGTTTCCCGCCAAAATTCCAAGTAGCGGTTTATGGTCCATTACTATTACAAATGTTCTTCCATATAGATATTTGTGGAAGCGTTTTACTCCGGCGACGATTGCCAGGGCTTCCCTGTCCAATTGACTATAATTTCGCTCGGCTTTAGACAGAGTCTTTGAATAGTATGCGACGGGTGCCTCTCTTCCGTCTGGCAATTGGTGACTCAGGATGGCACCGACTCCAAATGGTGAGGCGTCAATGGCAGTGTGTTGCTAAACTGGATGAGAACGGTGTTTGATGTTAATAAGTTTTTTATTCTTTGGAAAGCTTTCTTTTCTCTATACTCCCAAGTCCAAATTGTTTTCTTATCCAGTAATCAGTGTAATGGTTCCGCTATTGTTGCTTTGTGGGGTAGGAACACGTTATAAAAATGTATTAGTTCCAAAAATGCCTGCAGTTCAGTTTTATTCCTTGGTTCTGGTGCATCTTTAATAGCTCTGACTTTTTTTTCGGTAGGGTGTATGCCCTCTCCATCTATCAAATATCCCCAAAATTCAACGCGATCAGTCATTAGACAGCATTTTTCTTTCTTTACTTTAAGGCCCGATTCTCTGAATTTATTTAGGACATCTTTAAGTCTTTTCTTAAGCTGGGTTGCATCTTTGGCTGAAATTAGGACATCGTCGAAGTATGGTACGACCCCTTTTATACCATTTAACAGGCGTTCCATGAGACTCTGGAAAACGCCTGGGGCTACGCTTACTCCAAATTGGAGTCTGTTGCATTTGAATGCCCCTTTGTGAGTCACTATTGTTTGTGCTTCAGCCGTTAAGGGGTCTACTGGGAGCTGTTGGTAAGCTTGTGCTTGATCTAGTTTAGCGAAAACTTTTCCTCCCCCAAGAGAGGTGTTGCACAACTGGCACCGGGTATGCGCTTTGTTGCAGTGCGTGGTTCAGGGTAGCCTTGTAGTCGCCACAGATTCGAACCGACCTGTCTGCTTTAATCAGTGTTACAATTGGTGTTTCCCATTTAGCAGGTTGACCGGTTCTAAAACCCCTTGATCTATTAATTTATTTAGTTGTTTCTCTATTTTTGCTTTTAGAGCAAAAGGAACTCGTCTGGCCTTTAGTCTTTTAGGGGCTACCTGGGGGTCTAGACTAAAAGAAATTGGGGTCCCCTGATACCTGCCTAGGGAGCCATCGAAAACGTCCTGGAATTCTTGGATCAGGTCTTCTTCCCAGTTGGTTGCGGCCACCCAGTCTACTCTGGTCATCCCGATGCCCAATGGTGCGAACCATTCGATGCCCGGGAGGCTTGGTTGATCTCGGTCGACTATCGTTAATGGTAGTACTGCGACATGTTGTCTGTAGGTGACTCGGAAATGTCCTAGGCCTACTACAGGAATTCGGTTTCCTTGATAGTCCTTGAGGGTTAGTTTTTGTCTCTGGAGTTCCTTGATCTTGATGTCTGGGACCAGTTTTTTGATGGTGTTCCATGACACCATTGATAGGAAAGATCCAGAGTCAACCTCCATTTCGCAGGGGTTGTCTTCAATTTTTACAATTATTTTTACCTTCTTCCCACTTTCCGTCTGAGCGCTTCCGATAGTGAAAGTCTGGTATGCTTTCTCTCGGTTAGTTTCTCTTGCTTGTTTCGCTGCCACTTTTTCTCGGATAGTTTTGGCTCAGTCTTTGCTGGGGAGTCGCTGCGTCTTTTTGTTCCTGCAGACTCTCTCAATATGCCTCCTTTTCTTGTATGCTCTGCAAATGGCATCGAGGAATCTGCAATCGGCTCGAGGATGGTTTCCCCCGCAGCCAGCGCATTCCCGCCGATTTCTGTTTTTCGCCCTTTCTTGTTGGCATATAGGCAGTGGATTTCGTCATCTTCCTCCCCGGATTCTGACGTCTCGTCGAATTCTTTGTAATGAGTGGTGGTGGGAGATTGTTTTTTTCCTCTGGCCGGGCTTGTTTCGTCGTTGTTCGCGTTCATTTGTTTCATTTTATCCGCTGATTTTTTCATGGCTTCAGCGGCCGAGGCTTCTGCGATAGCTTCGGCTATTGATATGTTGGGTTTATTCAGTAGCTTGTTCTGTATATTAGAGTCTCTTAACCCCAATATTACTCGATCCCGCATCGCTTCATCTAAGTTCAGAAACTCGCACGCTCCCCCTATTAATTGGAGGGCTGCCACAAAATCAGCGATGGTTTCGCCTTCTTTCTGGTCTCTCCGATAAAACTCGTGCCGCTTTATTAAATTTGACACCACCGGTGCATAGTGGGCCTTTAATGTTCTTTGGAGCTCTGTCCAAGTCAATTGTTTTACATCTCGGGGCTTCGCCAAAGCCTTGGCCATTTTGAAGATTGCGGGCCCACAGTGTGTCAAGAAAACAGCTCTTTTGCGCTGGTCTGAGATTTCCTCCATCTCATTGCTCTCCAGGTACATCTGGAAACGGTCTACGTAGGATTCCCAATCCTCTTCATTGGGATTGAAGGGTGCGGGCGGCGCGTTGTTTCCAGCCATTGTTCTTCGTCTGGTTTTATCTGTCACCACGTGCTCAGTCTCGTGTTTAGGATGATCCCACCTTTGTCGCCAGTGTTCCGTCCGGAAAAACGCGAGGTAGACCGGGTTCCAACAACAAAGTCTTTATTTTATAACACAGTTGAAAAACAGAACATTGGCTCAAGTTGCGGCAGCCTTTTATAGGTTTTTCTCTGCCGGCTTGTAGCCAATGACAGGTATTTAATATTTGCCACCTTTGAGCAGCTATGTGGATTGGTTCCTTTGAACCAATCCCCATTCAAGTTCTTTAGCCAATCAGAACCCTGTATTTGGAGTCTACTATTCTTTATACAGAAAGTAAGTAAACTCCCCTCCCCACCTTTATGAAACCTCATAGTCAGAGATCATGGGTTCATGAGAATTATAGTCTTAAACACCTGGAGGGCAACAATTTTGCTGAACTACAATTTCAAGAAAGCACAGTTTGGGAATTAATGGAAATTATGGTCCTGCAACATGGTCCCCAGCAATAAACTGTGGAAAACTGGTACCTATGTATCATAGGAAGGTATCCACAGAAGGCCCATTTAATGGCTGGATTTACTTACAAGCTTTTAATTGTATGATTATGATATTTACACATTAGAAAAAGTGGTGTCATTGTAGTTCAAAGTGAGACCAGAATTATATTTCTCTAAATAGAATTTAGTAGAATGTTACAAAGATAACATGTAATGCAATCATTATTTGCCTAATTCATGAATTCCCAGCAGGAATAACATTTAACTCCATGATTCACAATAAACAGTTTCCTTACTGGATAACATGAATCTAGTGTTTTGGCAGAAGAAAAACAGAACACACGAAATGATAAGCCCAGGGAAAACTCATAAAACTCATACTATTTCTATTTATTATTTTACTTAGGATACAGCTGGACAAGAAAGGTACAGGACCATCACGACTGCTTATTACAGAGGAGCAATGGGATTCATCCTGATGTATGATGTTACTTGTGAAGAGTCCTTCAATGCTATACAAGACTGGTAGGGACAGTTCAATGTTATGTCTTTTAAAACAAAAACAGTTTTGGATAAAGGTAACCATGTATGAGATCAGCTTACATCAAATTTTGTAAGACAGGAGAGGAAATCCAGCTGTTTGACAAATATTTTAATCTAATTTATGCCCTTTTATTTAATTATTGTCTTTGATTCTGTCAAATGTGTACATTAATAATTTCAGATTTCTAGTCCAATTTTGTCTGCCACAGAATACAATGGGACTTGATTGCAGCAGATAAATATGCGTAGGACAGTTGAATGTCCTCAAAGATGCTTCATTAATGCACATCAGTTTTTTCTTTTCTTTTCCTGGAACTATTTTGCAGTCCAAATATTCTACTAATGGCATTCACTGTCAGTTCAAGTTCATTTCACAATGTCAATGAATAACATCAGATCTGCCTAATGTTTATTTATGAGATTTCAGAGCAACTCTAATGATACAGAGAGCATCTCTATTACCAGAAGCTATACATCATTTTACCATCTGTATGACAGTATGTTGTCCAACCTTCAAACACTGTCATAACATTTCTTTGAATATAATTCTCATTCAAAACATTTGGCGGTAGTCCAATATTCTTGACTATATTTTAATTTTAGATGGAAAAGTGTGTCTTCCCATTAGTAAAAAATCCTGAAATGAATGAACTCCACATTTCCAAATCTCTAAGATGTATTCAGATGTCAAGTCTTGCTGACAAAACATGCTTTTTGGTCTCGACATCTTAAGCTACCAAGTAGGGCCACCTTAAAATCTCTAAATAAGTAAAATCAGCACTCAAATCCAATAATAAGACAGTTATTCTGCACAGATTGACGTTAATTAAATGGTTGTCAGAATAGACATGGATAGCATCAAAATATCCACTTCCAGGAAGTGATCCTTTCCCTCCAGCCTGTCTCCTCAGGATGATCCTAGTAGGAACATCAGTTGAATCCCACCACTGAGTACCATGTAGGATCCAAAGCATTCTGGAAATAAAGATAATACTAGAGACTGCCTTTTACCACTTTTCCATTTTAGAATTGAAAACAAATGTTTTAAAAATTAGAATCATGCAGGAGCTATGAAGAATATGTTGAGTCCTATTGGTGTCAGCAGGGTGAAGAAACCAACCACAATAAAATGAGTGGAATAAAGTATTGTTGTTCTCAACCACATCCATATTTTGAAATGTATCATGAATACTGTGAAATACTGTTCATCATAGATAACAGCATACGGATGTTTCAGATTTACATATATCTAGGTTTTATTCACTTAGATCTCAACCTATTTACATATTAATCACATTTATATGGCTGCCCATCTCAGAAGTGAGTGAAATAACTTACAGCTATTTGAAATGCAAAAATTACCTCTATTTCCACACACACACACATAACTTCATGTCATGGACCAGAAAAGCTTGGGTAAAAGTTGAGTGCAATATTGCATCATTCATTAGAGACAAAATCCTCTTAAAATCAATAGGGCTGACTAATGTTAAGTGAAATGATTACCTACTAATGTCCTCCAGGCTGGTGACAGTCATTTCTTAGAGGTGTTTTAGTTTGCATTTCTTCATGACTAAGTTATTGGATTTGATGGCTTAGACAAGGTTCTTTTCCAAAGAATTACCATAATATAATTATGAGTAGTTCTGCATAAAATTATACAAAATGCTCTCAAATCCATGGCATTCTGTGAGGACATGAAAATTTATCAGCCTGCTAAGTCACTTCTAGCACCCCAAAATGCTAATTTGGTTAGGTTTGTTTGCCTTCAGTTCACACATAAAATTTCCAGGATAAGGTTCCTGCATAATTATTTTTAAACAAGAAGTCCTTCTCTCTCCTTGACAGCAGAGGATGTAAAAGGCAATAGGGGAATCCTAGGGAAATGGTAATAGGGAATGTTCATTTGTTGTCTTCCTGGTCTTCAGACAGCTATCAGTGTAGTAGAAGACAATGGCAACCCTTGTATCTGACGATACAACACTTCCTAGGCAGCTGCTCTTTAAACCACACATCCCTGTGATAATTATTTCACACATCAAGGAGTGGTTTTAATTAATGTTTTTTTCATAAAATGAGAAATGTATTACTTTTTTTAACAAACTTGTACTGCGCCAGTTTGGATCGTGTGCCTACTGCTCTCTATAATGGGGTCAGATCGAGTCAAACATTCCCCATCAGTGAGTTTAACAGCATGGTTCTAGGTCAGCAAAACAGCATGAAATATTACTGGAAGGATCTGTCAGCTTAAACTGCATAATTAAATTCACACATTTTAGGGCAATATTTTCATGATACAAGAACTGGGGAAATCACTGTGTATTAAGAGAGTAATTCTCCAAGAGCTCTTTCTTATGGCCATGTTACTGTGCTTTTCCCACTCTTGACACAGGAGAAACAAATATCATTATAAGGTACACTGTCTTTACTGTACTGCAGCGGCCAGACTACATTTCTTATACAATTTAATGGGGGATAATTTCAAGGCAGCAACTGTTGGATTCCTTAGCTTCTTTCCTCCTATCCCCACCATCATGTCCCAGAGGGAGAACCAACCACAAATTGTTGGCCTGAATGTGTGTTGAATATGGTTGGGAGCTCAACCATTAATTTGTATTATTTATTTTTTAGCCTTATTTTTATTACTTCCTATATGCTTCTTCTGAGAGGCTTTTGATCCTTGCCAAAGGGTGATAATCATATGAAATGATTTCACAGATGATACCATTTCGAGGTTGTCTGAATTCCAATCTCAGAAGTGGTTCTGAGAATCACTCCATCACCCCTTACCAAAAGTCTGCCTTAGTGTTTGGAAGAACTGGTTTGAATGAAATGACAGAAGAAATGAAACCAGAGGGGTCTTGGTGCTTTCGTGCATCTGGATCTTTCATTTCTTTTTTCTTCTCTTTGAATTGTTTATGACCATGCAAAGAAAGGCTCTCTATCTCATCCCTCCCTTTCACCTTTGAGTCTCTCTGTGTTACATATTTTTCACGCTTTATAATATGCACAGCACATACACATATCACATACACATGTCAAATACCATGTCATTACACATGTCAAATTGCTGGTAGACAGCTCTATCAATCCTCTGAGAGTTTGTTATTTTGGTGCAAAGAAAAACAGGAGAGGTATTTACCGTCTCTTGTTGACCACAGTCAAAGCATCCATGAAGGTACTGTGCTGAATGACTAAATGACAGTGGAATTTCCACAACAGGCTGTTCAGGCCAACAGCAGTGGGTTATTGCTGGGTCACCCCCCAGGATCATTTCTGAGGCACCCTAGATTGTCTTGGATAAGGAGCAGAGAAGAAGTACCACTTCCAAACTAGAATTTTTTAAAAATGTTTCAAGGCTGTCTCAGGGCTGTTGCTGAGCGTTGTGGTAATCTGAGTCCCAAACTCCCACCAACACTATATTTTTACAGTTTTGGTTGCCAACACAATTGATGGATCAGTTTCATCTCACATAAATGAAAGAAACACTGAAACTGTAATAAAAGTCTCAAAATGGGCTAAAGATAGTTGAACACATACAGACGAAAACAAACCCTGCTTACTCAAACAGGAATGAAATATAATATTCTAGGTTGGTGGCCCCCAACCTTTTGGCCACCAAGGATTGGCTCAGGGAAAACAATTCTTCCACAGAAGGGGTGGGGTATGGTTTTGCGCTCTATCTAGATTCTGCACATGTGCAGAGGAAGCTTTGCTCCTTGTGAGGCCGGTTCCTAACTGGCCACCGACTGGTACTGGTCTGTAGCCCAGGGATTGGGGACCCCTGTTCAAGGTTATGCTGCAGCTCCTTGCCTGTCCTGTGCATTCAACAGAAGATGGCTCTGTCCTGAGTGTTAAGACAAATTAAACCCAATGGAATCAGTGGCATCTAAACAAATCATGACTAACTTAAATCCCACTGATTTTATTACATTGTCCCTAAGCATTATTAAATATTCATTGAACTCATTGGCCTATTTATACTAATATCAGTGGGAATGTAATATTCAGGAGCTGAACGCAAGATGAAAAAAATAACCTAATTTTAAAACCTGTAAAGCAAGAAAGTGTCAAGGGCTAAAATGTATTCAATGTTAATAGAACAGGCACTTCACAAGTTGCATCACTCTGTGAAAAGTTCAAGGTGTACAATCAGCTCCGAAGAAGTGCTGAACACCTCATTTCATGCCAAAACTAGAAAAATGGAAAGGAATTAGAGAAAAGGCCACATTTTTTGCCTAATTTAATCATCTCATTACTTAGAGGAAAAAAACCTGGAGATGCAAAGGAGGTAACTATGACTTCCAGGTTATTTGTTGTAATTTCCTTTGTTTGATTGATCAATGCCATAGACCTGTGTACACATAATAGACCTATACAAATCTCATATGGCAAACAGGCAGAATGTCACTAAGATGCTGAAAAGAAGGTATTTGTGCAGAGTAAGGAAGACAACAATTGTAGAGATATGCAGGGACCATTACCTAGGCAGAAGCATTTTTTATAATTACAATGAGATAATATCTAAAGGAATCCAGGTAGATTCCTCCCTAATTCAATGAAGCATAATGAAATATAATGGAGGAAATAAGTAGAAGAAACTACTGCTTTTAGAATGGCTATTGTATTGAACATAACCATTGAAAAAGGAAAGTGACTTGTGACAAAAATGTACACTAGCAATTTAAAATTAAAAAATGCACATTAGCAGTGTTTCCATGTCACTGCCATTTTTGCCTCCTCAGCTATATGAAATGAGTTGATACAAATTAATCTGGGATGCACCCAGTTATCTAAAAGATTTTATCTCCCCTTTAGAAAAAAGGCTTAACTATTTTAATTGGGATAAGAGAAGAAGCAATTAATTGTTCCCCATTTTGAAGAGTAATGAAGCCAAAGCCCAAAAATGTTTTCCCATGAAATGATTGGAATGTAGTGTGGCATGATATAGCTACATACTGATAACCAGTGCACAGGAGTGGAAAACAATATGCCAGTGCACTGATCAAATTGGAAAAAGGTTCTGTGGTTTTTTTCAGAATTTCTTAAAGCCAACAAGAAGAAACTTATTATATTCTGCAAACATATAACATTTAGGCATTTGCAGCATCATGTTCTATTTTTTTAATTGCCCCATAATTTTTGCACTGATTGAAATAAAATCTAATATGAGACCATAATTAGGAATGTTGAATCATGAAATGGCTGCCACAGTACATCTTAGTATATATTATAATATATATTATTTCTCTCTTAGTATGGAAAGAGCCTTCGTTAATATTTAGCCTTAACATTACTTTAACTATATATTGCATGTTATATTCATACAACAGCAGATATATAGTTAAAGTAATGTTAAGGCTAAATATTAATGAAGGCTCTTTCCATGCTGAGAGAAATAATATATATTATAATATATACTAAGATGTACTGTGGAACATTCCTAATTGTGGCTTACTTGAATTAATCCATATTTTTAATCTTCTGGCTCCCCCTGCTGGATTTAAAAGGGGTTGTTTTTGTATTTTTCCTTTTATGATAATACCTTCTAAAGCATTGTTTCATTTACCCTTTCAAGTTCACAATAATTATTTTCTAAGTGTGGAAAAGAGGAGTACTGAAGCAAAACATCTTTTAAATCTACTTTTCCCCCTTTGTTTTAATAAATGCATTATGAATATGAATTATTCATTCCATATGAATGGTAATTCCATATGATGGCATATTTCATCAATATTTGAGTCAGGATTGTCAACTGAAAGCTTGCAGGTCTGCTAGCTGGAGCTGCACAAGAACAACCTGCATCAACTTGCAGAATAGCTTGGAAATAGAGCTCTTCCAATGAACGTAGCTTAAGAAATCGTGTTCTAAGCTAATTTTATAGCCAAATACTAAGGTGTTGGGTCACATATAAAGTAATGGGAATTTCTAGAGCGAAATACTTTGCAATAATACTATCAACATCATCTTGGTAACAAAACTGGTTCTTTTCAAGCTGTTGCTGTTGTTTTGAAGTTGATGGCTTTTTGTAGCTATGATTCACAGCAAATCATATTGTTGTCTTTTTTTTTTTTACAGGGCCACTCAAATAAAGACTTATTCCTGGGATAATGCACAAGTTATTCTGGTTGGGAATAAGTGTGATATGGAGGATGAAAGAATTATTTCTGTTGAAAAAGGAAAACATTTGGCTGATCAGTTGGGTACATGATCAACCTTATCTTTTTTTTCCTCCTCCTCCCCCTTCCTTTCCCCCTAGTCTATAGACACATCTCATCTTTACCAAATATATTATTTATTTTTTATTATCAGAAGACAAATCAGTATTGAAAGAATCTCAAATCTCTTATGTCTGTCATTGTGTTTTAAGGTTTTTATTCCTCTAAACATGAAATTTGAGTTAGCAATGTTTTCCAGTTCCAATATTTGACTCAAGTAAGGCATGTAGGAATCCCTTCCCCATTATTTTATTTCATTACCTGATTTGTGTTTTCCCTTTTAGCTTAAGCTTTGTGCCTACCCTTTCATATTTCTTTCCTTTCCAGTATACCTATTAATGAATTGATCCATTTCATGTGCCATTATGACTATACCAGCATTCTGCTCATGCTTCCATTATGTCTGACATCTCAGTTTGTATCAGGGTTCAAGTCTTAATTGTTACTCTAAAAACTCTTTTCCTTTCTCTCTCATTTTATATCACCCCTCATTCAATCCCACTGTGTATTCTGATGTTTAAATTGTATGTAACTAGATTTTAGTATCTGCAGGGATTTTTGTTGTATATTCTAGACATGTCTCCAGAATCTTAGTCTGATACTTATCACTATCTTTCTGCTGCTTTGTAGCAGATAGTGTCACTGAAATAGATAATCACTGAAAGCTGACTTGAAATGGAAGTCATATTAAAAATAAATTCTGGGTTTACACACCCCATTAAATATAAGATTACTTAAATACATTTTAATTTTTCATTAAATTTATATGGTGCCCATTTGATTTAATTCAATAAACACAGTTGGATTTGCACAATAGCCTAACACTGATTTAACAAGGATAATTTCTAAAACTAAGAACTGAAGGAATACATGAAATATGAGGATAGTTGTATCGAAGTAACTGAATGTGCTGTAGAAGGCAAAACCAAGGAAGATTAAAGGAAAATCAGAATTAAAAATATACATGTCAGCTTTGGCTGAATACCTCTGTCAAGATTCAAATCACAAAACAGGCCTGAGGAATGTCAGGATCCTGGCAATTATAACAGCTGTTTCTCCAGAATTCTTAGGGAAGTAATAGAAATGGTAAATATTAACATTGAAACAAGGAGGAAAGTATCAGCAGTATAACTATATGACAATTGATGACTGGTTGTGGGCATTCATGTAGGATCTATAGGCCTGAGATATTGCCAAACTATTTCAGATCTTTGAAGAACATAGCAGCACAGCTAGAAAAAAGTTGGTTACATATTGTCTCACCAGACATATGCTAGAAATCATTTCACTGATAAAGGTGGCTGTGAAACCTACAATATGTGATTAGATGTTATAGTTTTACAAAATGTGTAAATTCAAAGATAGCTCTCAAACATCGTAAAGAATAGATCAGTAGATTTTCAACAAAAGCAATTGCCATTGTTTAATATTTTAGTGAAGATCAAGGAGTCTGCAATTAAGTCATGGATTTAAATTTATCAGTAACAATCCCTTTCTCAAGAAAGAAAGTGTGCATTGTGCTTTGGTTCAGCTGCTACTGAAATGCAAAGTGGGAAATAACCACAAGAGCCTTCAGATGCAATGGTGTATCTGACAAATCAATTGTGCTGTGTGAGAAAGATCCCAAACCCATAAATCTCCCACATCATCACAATTTCCCAGAAGCATGAAGAAGTAAAAGATTGTTAATTATTCAGCTTCCTAAAAAAATGGATTAAATACATCTTGATGTGATTGGATACGCCCAAGCGTGCTTTTTCAAAAGACAACTAGACTTTCTTTGTTTTTCCTTGAAGACATTTTGCTTCTCATCCAAGAAGCTTCTTCAGTTCTGAAGAAGCTTCTTGATAAGAATGAAGAAAATTCTTGGATGACAGGCAAAATGTCTTCAAGGAAAAACAAAGAAAGCTTAGTTGCCTTTTCAAAAAGAACCTTTAGGCCTTTCCAAATCACATCAAGTTGTATTTAATCCATTTTTAAAAATTTTGTTCCTCATCCAAGAAGCTTCTTCAGTTCTGAAGAAGCTTCTGAGATGAGAAGTCAAGAAGCTTCTTGGATGTGAAGCAAAATGTCTTCAAGGAAAGAAAAAGAAAGTCCAATTGCCTTTTGAAAAAGTGCTTTTGGAACAACCATGACCTGGATGATTAAGAATCTCCATAGATTTGGAAAGGTGTTTCTTATGTTATTAGCAAAACTTCAAACTCAAAACCACTTATTAGCTTTACTAGCGTGAGGATCTTCAGAATACATCCTTACATTGCACACAGATACCTTAATGGACGACTGAGCTTATTGTGAAAATCTGCCAAGTAGGCAGAATCTGGAATACATGTCCCCAGTTGGACCATTCACTGATTAAATGGTTTCAGAAACTTTCTTTTATATGCTGTGAGACAATGACAAACCATCTTACCTCCTTTGAACTTGAGGTGGTTATTCTTGTAAGAAACCAGCTACTTATGAACTGAGCAGAAAATGTAACTCTAAAGTAGCATGAAGTGTAATCTTGGGAAAAGCTGATAACTTATTTACTTTGTTCCAAAAACTAGGTTTTGATTACTTTGAAGCCAGTGCCAAGGAGAACATCAACGTGAGACAGGTCTTTGAGAGACTTGTGGACATCATTTGTGAGAAGATGTCAGAGAGCATGGAATCGGAAGCTTCAAAGGCTACAGCTGGGAAAAATGTGCGGCTCACATATCAGCCACCCCCGCTGCAGCAGAAGTGTTCCTGTTAGTGCCTCAAAAATCAGTAGGATTTTTTTCTCTGATACAGGAATGTTTTCTCCTCACTTAACTGTCTTTAGAAAGGGACGTGTCTATGCTGGTGGAACTACTGTAAGTACATTTGTTCAGTGTCCATAAAAATCCTGTAACATATTCTGCACCATGAAGTGGCTGTTAGTGCTAGCATTTCATTGAGAATTTATCTTAAGATTTAATATTTTATAGTGTTATCCCATTCTGAATTATGCTTGGTGTTTCTAATAATTTTGTTAAAAATTGAGCCAGATAATATGAATTCAAAACACTTCTGGATCTGTTCATTAGAAGTCACTGCTAAGATTGATGGTTAAATAAATAGCATTTATCTGTAATTAAGATATACTTTGGCTGCATGTTGATAAAAGAGAGATGCAAGTAACAGAATTATTAGCATGTGCAGTAATAATTTTAAGATGCTGAATTGCTCCATTTCTTTCATTTTATTTTTGGCAGTTTTTTTCAACCCTATCCCACCATTCAGTCCCCAAATACTTCTCATTATTTGATCATCAGTCTCACTGAAGCCAGTGGTAATTATTATGAGATGTAAGGAGTCTTGCTATAAATAATGTTGCAATGTTCTCTTCACTATTATCAGAAGAAATCCAACTGTGTTTAATGATGCTTATTCTGGTAACTTAAATAAGATTAGACATAAATTTGCATAAGCATATACAATATTCGTTTCATTTCAGCCATTGTATAGACAGTAGTAAAAAAATCAGTAACTGTGATTTTTTTTCTCTATTTGGTATAATTACAAAAAGTTTTATTTTGTTGTATATTTATGATATATTACAAGATACTGACTTAAAGTGCTTGTTGTGTATTTGTTGTTCTTGGAAAGTTTTTGACAAAATAAAACGTTCTTTGGTAACTACAGGTTATTTTATTAATCAAGGTTGCTGATGAGCACAAATAATCTATCCAAATATAGTAGGACATTCTTTCAAATGTATGGGCTATGTTCCAGAGTTAAATTCCTTTCTAAAGCTGCTAGGTAGAATAAACAAGGAAATTCAGGCAATGTTAAGTATATTACAATTTATATACTATGTTAATTGAATCATGGTGTGAATCATGTTGAATTCTACAGAGGGATACCATGCTAACACCAAGGGAGAACTTATTTTTAAAGTATCACATATGAAAGAGAAACTTGCTATATCAGTCTCAATCCCTGAGGTAAAGAATTTGCTTTGTTATAAATACTGCCCTTTATTGATCCAAAAATGATACTGAAAATTGGGAAAAGTGACAAGGTTTGACTTTCTGATATGAAAGCTTCTCTCAATGTGGGTGAGAACCAGGCAGGGAAAACATGCATTGTATAATTTCTAGTATTTGTTGCAGCTCCTTCACCAGTAGCAACAATTTTCCTATGTAACAAACATCGTGTTTTAGGTTTCTTTGCACTGTTTTGCAGGGGTTTTTTTGAGGTTTTTTTCTACTTTTCAAATCAAGTCCATTATCTTTTGAATTTGCTGGTGATGCAGACAGGTAAAACCTCAAGCTCCTTTGTGGAATTTTTCCCCAAAGACATGTATTTCTTAATTCACTATTAACAAAAGTCTGGGGTTTTCAGATACAGAAGAAAAATATACTGCTTGAAGCAACTTATTATATTATGGTCAAGAAAAACCTTACAATGAAGCCTAATATAATAAATATAAAATATTATATTTAATACATTTCAAGTTTACTTTTTGCCTCCCAACCCAGCAGTCCAGGTTGAAAGCACAATACAGATAAAATGAAATACAATAAATATCAGCATTAAGGTTTTGTAACACAACCAGGTCAGTTGAAAATAAATTTCCATGAAATTAAAGCAACAATTCTATTAACAGTATCCTAGAAGTAAACTCTTGAATCAGACAAAACCTCTGATAACTTCATGGGCATTTCCGTGCAGATTCCTTCACAACAGTAGGAAAAGACTCCCCACAAGTATTCTTCTGGGATACTTTTTTATTTCCTGGTGTAACCTATAGAGTGGATGGTCTCCCTACTAAGATCTGCTATGGTTACAAATGTACTGCCTCTTAAGACTACTCAGGAGTTAATCTCATTCAGTTCGAAGTATAGGAGGCATAAAACTGAACATAGGCCAAACTGGGGAATAAAATGATTTATCTCCTTTATATATTAGAAGAGTGTAGATTAGATTACAGTCAAGTCTGAACACACCAAATATCAAGATTATTCTTCTTCACAGAACAACTAATTTAAATGATGGAGAAAGTTAAACAATGTTTAAATCACCACTACAGTTTTACAATAGGATGGCTGTAACTGATTGCAGATGGCTTAGGTTTACTTAAATATACATTATTTTTTTCATAGGCATGGATTGCAATAGGTTTTAATAAAGGTGGAGAATGTCACATCATTTAAAGTAACCATATTATTAAGACCAATTGAGCATTCTGTGCAGATTATTTTAAGTATGATGATCTGCAAGGGGCGAGGGGAGCAAGATCCTCAGGTAGTCCTTGACTTGTGATCAAAATTTTGGTTGCTAAGTGAGATATAAAAGTAAATTTTGCCCCATTTTATAACCTTCTTTACCACAGTTAAGTGAATTATGCAGGTGTGAAGTTAGTAACACAGCTGTTAAGTGAATCTGGCTTCATTATCGACATTGCTTATTAGAAGCCACAAAAGGTGATCCCATGATCCTGGGACATTGTGATTGTCATAAATGTGGGTCAGTTGCCAAGCACCTGAGTTTTAATCACATGATCGTGGGGATGCTGTAACAGTGGCTCATAAGTCACCTTTTTCAGTGCTGTTTTAATTTCAGCCACTAAACAAACTGTTGTAAGTCAAGGACTCCCTATACTGCAATTAATTTTGTATACTGTTATGAAATTTATCTTCACCAATCTTGTATGAAAAATTAAGAGGGCTTTTATCAGAGACGCACTTCTTGGCTATCTCAAACTGGGGCTCTTTCCGTCTCTTCCCCGTCCGCTACATCTCCCACTTTTGTCTACAAATATGTTAACTTCTACAGGTAGCCCTTGACTTACGACCACAACTGAGCCCAGCATTTCTGTTGCTGAATGAAACATCGGTTAAGTGAATTTTGCCCCCTTTTACAACCTTTCTTGCCACAGTTGAGTAGCAACTGCACCGCAGTTGTTAAATTCATAACGCTGCAGATGGTCGCAAAAAGGGACACTGCAACCATCATAAGTATGTGTCAGTTGCCAAGGGTCTGACTTTTGATAATGTGACCATGGGGATGCTGCAATGGTCATAAATGTGAACAATGGTCATAAGTGTCACTGTAACTTGAACGGTCACTAAATGAACTGTTATAAGTCGAAGGCTACCTGTACTATACCCAATAGAAGAACCCAGTATAAGAAATCTAGGAAAAATTTCCTTTCTTAGAGATTTAGAGATCTCCCAAATGTGCATGGCCACCAGCCTCAACCAATGAGTGCGGAACGCGGGGAGTCGCTGTCCGACAAACTCAAAATACATCTGAAGTGTTGATCCGTTTTTCCTTACACCCACTTCTACTGCCCCGAACAAGAACTCCCGTGTCTTGGTCGAACGTCAGGACGGACGTCACACACTCGCACAGAAAAGCAACATTCGGTTCTGAGCCGCTCCGCCGCGGCCTCCAGAAAGCTTGCAACGCTCGGCTCCGCTCCGCCTCTGTGTCTCTATCACAGAAGCGATTTGCCGAGGAACCTGAGGATTTGTTGGCGGGGATCACGTGGGCAAGAACCTGGGGCTCTGATTGGATAATAGCCGGTGTGTTCAGCCCTCAGCACCGGCCTGTGATCTTGCAGGCTGGAACGGCCCGGCCGGGTTTTGGGTCCGCGGCGGATGCGGAAGGTGTTCGCCGCTGTATCGCGGGGTTGCTCGGGAGTAAGTCCGCCGCGAATAGATCGAGCCTTCCACGGTCGGGATCGTGCCGGCCTGATCGACCGTCTAGCCGGGCTCCGAAAGATCTTCGCCTTCAGGCCCATCGTGCGTCGCTCCTCCGCGGTTATCTTGACAGCCATGCCGGGTAGAATCAAGGCCTCGTCTACCTGCGGGCCTGAGCAGTCCGTGGACTCGGAGGGCAGCCGTGGGGCCAAGACCGGCGCTGTCCAGGAAGAAGCCGATGCGGAGACCGGAGGCGCCGCCGCCGCCGCCGCCGCCTGCGAGCCGAGCCCCAACTTGGGCGACCCCGAGATCGTCAAGTCCCCCAGTGATCCCAAACAGTACAGGTACTCCGAGATGCTGCAGCTGCTGGCTGCCAAACACGGGCGGGTTGGGGCGGGTGGTTGGGTCGGATTGATTTTATTTGGAGAGATCGAGAAGGTGAGAGAGGCAGATGCTCTCTGCTGAAGGCCACCCTCACCATTGCATTGCCATAAAACAAATATGTGTGTGTGTGTGTGTGTGTGTGTGTGGGCAGCACAGTAGTTTCAACACTAGACAAGAAAGGGAGAGTGACAACAAATTATTCAGGGTTGGTCTTTTAGTTACTTGCAGGTTGTAGTATTTAGATCCTTTGTCCAGAGGCAGGTTGCAGAGGATGCTCATGTTTTGCTTGTGAGCAATCTCTGAGGATAGGTAGTCCTCGACTTACCACCATCATTGAGCCCAAAACGTCTGTTCTGTCTAAGTGAGACATTTGTTCAGTGAGTTTTCCCCATTTTATGACTTTTTTTTTTTGCCACCGTTGTTAAGTGAATCGCAGCAGCCGTTAAGTTAGTAATACCGGGTTGTTAAGTGAATCTGGCTTCCCATTGACTTTGCTTGCCAAAACGTCTCAAAAGCAGATCACATGACCCTGGGACCCTTCAAACGTCATAAATATGAGTAAGTTGCCAAGCGTCTGTATTTTGATCACTTGACCATGCAACATCTCCATAAATTTGAAAGAGTGTCATAAGTCTCTTTTTTCAGTGCTGTTGTAACTTTGAACAGTCACTAAACAAACTATCTGATCAGATCAGCCTTGTGTTTGAAACAAGATGCTTGATAGGACTAATGTTGTTCCTATCCAATCCAATATGTAGATTCTTGAATTATTACCACTCAAGATAATTTAACAACAATGGATTTGGATTTGTCCATAGAAGTTCAGAGCCATATTTGGGCAGGAAACACATTGCTTTAATCATTAAGTTATAGAACAATTCTGCATCTCTTATCTGAGATGAAAATGATATATAACTCAAAAGTATACTTTGCTGTGGGTTTTTTTTCCAAGCAAGCTTAAAAATATAAATGATTCCTGAATACATGCATTTGACATGAAAGTGGGACTCACTGTCAGAATTGGAGCTTATTTTAGGTAATTATGTATTTTTTATTCCTGCCTCAAGCACATAATAGAGTACCAATAATCTGTTCTGTGGAGGAATGTATGTTAATAGTGAGTGAGGTGTGAGCCACATTTTCCATTCTGGAACCAATTCATTGTAACATAAGATGTATTTTAAAAACAAATGAATATTTTAAAAGACATGGCATAGCAGGAATAACATAATTAGTTTTCATTCAAATACAGTGAAAAGAATATCTAGTTGGATGTCTTTTTAACTTTCTAGATACATCAGACTAAAAAATGGATTATGCGCCTTGCTCATTTCGGACTTGCATAACCCAGATGGTAGCCCTTGTGCAGTATCTTCAGAGGGGGAAGATGAGGGTGACTCTGAAGAAGAAACTGATGATGATGATGATTCTGGAGCAGAAATAGAAGATGACCAAGAAGGCTATGATGATGAATGTGGTGATTATGATGAAGATTTAGATCCTGATAGTGAATTAGAAGAGCTAACAGATAAAGATGAAACTCGAAAAAGAAATTGTACAGAAAAACAGGTATGTATAATTAATTTGGATTGAGTAATTATTATAACCATAAACTGCTTTAGGCATTGGTTTAATTCACAGGTAGATTGTAATTAGTGTAAGTTTTAATAATGTGGTCTGTGATTTAGTATGGATTGTAAACTGATGCTAGGTTGCATTTAACGCAACCCAAAATTTAGTATGGCTAGTGTGTGCACTGTTGAGGCTACTGCCTCTGCAAGTGTGGTTGTGGTTTCAGATGCTGCTAATCTTCATGTTTGCAAAATGGAGAGAAGAAAGATAGCCAGGAAAACAGCACAATTTGATATAATTGAATAACATGAAGATGATGATAGCACAGTTAAAATGGAATGAAGTGTTGGAATGCCTGAATATATGAAATATTTTTTTTTGCCTTTATTTTGCTTTCTGAAACTACTCTTTTAAAACTGTATTTAAGTTATAAGTATATTCTTTTTATCCTTTACTACCGTGTTTCTCCAACACTACGGCCTCCGCCAATAGGAAGCCCCACCATGTATTATTGGCATAAAATCAAATTAAGCCCCTCCCCCCAAATTAAGGCCCATATTAAACATGCAAAATAGGGGAGGGAATGGTGGGGGGGGGCTTGCATTTAGGAAGTACTTGCATGCCCGGATATGGTGCTGCCTGCAACCGGAGCCCTGAGGAGACACTTGGCTTCAGGCGCTCCCGTCACCGCCTTCCAAAGGAAGGCGCTCGCCCAAGAGGATCTCTCCCTCTCTCTCTCTCTCTCTCTCTCCCCGCAAGGTCAATGTCTGCGCTGCGGCTGAGGAGGAAGAGGAGGAGGCTGCAGCTGGTTCCTCCTGCTTACTGAGAGGTGAGGAAGGCGCAGCTTTGCAGAGCTCTGCCGCCAGGAAGGAGGGCCCGCCTGTCAGCTTAGCTTGGGGTGCCCAGCGCAGCTGACCGATGGGCCCTCCTTCCCGGTGGCAGAGCTCTCATCAAGGCAGCGAGCGCCTCCCTGCCGGACCCTCTGCTCATCTCGCCAGGGCCGTGCCAGAGCCGTGCGGGCTGGGCAGAGCCGGGAAAGCGAGTCGCGGGTGCGTGCATGCCTCCTTCTGCCCTTCGTTCCCAAATCTTGCCCGGGCGATCAGCGCTTCGCTTGCTGTGCAAAGCCGCGGCTTCCTCACCTCTCAGCAAGCAGAAGGAACCGGCTGCAGCCTCCTTCTCCTCAGCCGCAGCGCAGACGTTGACCTTGTGGGGGGAGAGAGAGAGAGTGGGGGAGATCCTCCTGGGCTAGCGCCTTCCCTTGGAAGGCGGCGACAGGAGTGCCTGAAGCCAAGTGTCTCCTCAGGGCTCCGGTTGCAGGGAGGAGCCCTGACTGGCCGCACGTGGCTGCGCCAAATGCCGCGGCATTCCTCTAATGCCGCAGCAGCAAGGGAGAAGGGAAAGCAACGGTGGCGGAAGGTCTCCCGAACATCCAAGCTGTTGCCGCCTTCCCACCTGAGGATGCAAGGGGAGGAATTAAGTCACCCCCGAAAAGACGGCCTACCCATTTTTTCGGGGGTCAAAAAAAAACAAGGCCCGGCCTTATAATGTGAGAAACACGGTATAATACAGGTAGTTCATGACTTACAACATTTTAGGTACTTTAGTTCCCCCCACCCCCTCTGGTTTACGTTGTCATGCATAAAAATGAACTAAGGTAGGAACATGCATAGTCATGCAAGCTTTGTCTTTCTGATACATGTATCAATAACTTGTATTTGGAGATGCTGGAGACAGATCTTGCTTGTAAAACTATAAACCCCCACTTTGACATAGCTCTTGTATGCAGCTAAAGACCAGCATTCTTTATGTTGCATAGAACTGAGAATGAAAAAAAGATCCTTAAAAATTTAATTTTAATGGAGGAATTTCACAGTTTTATATGGCAGCCTATGATATTTTTCAAAATATTTCTCTGTATTTCTCTTTTTTCAGTCTGCAGCTGCACTTTGTATTGGTGTTGGCAGTTTCTCTGATCCTAATGAGCTGCCTGGGCTGGCACATTTTCTGGAACATAGTATGTTTTGCTTTGAATATCACCTTTAACTGTTTTTAGCCAAGTCAGTTTTAATTATATAATTTCCCATTTTGGTGATTTGTTTGTCAAATCAGTGCATTACTTATTTGCTTCCATATTTGCTAAACTAGATATAAAATCTTACTAAAACCTCAATTATGTGTGAAATAGCTATTAAAGTCATTTTGGGTAAATTTGTGTTGAAGATGCAGTTACGTAATGGCTGGTCTCAGAATTCTGCTTTATCAACTATAGTACAATTAATGAGTAACTTCAATTGTGTGTTTAATCTTCCTAAGTAGAGATAATTATTGCTTTGTTTTTCTATAGATTATTCTTAAATAATATAGCGAAAGCCTATAGAAAAGTTGTGTTGATGTGCATATGAAGGCACAGAACAGGAAAAGATATACTGCATGATCAATTATTTATAAGCAGTCCTTGACTTAACAGCCATTTGTTCAGTGACTGTTCAGAATTATGGCAGTACTGAACATGGGGGACTTAACAATTGCATGGTCCATGAAGTTGCATGGTCATGTGAACTGGGTGCTTGGGTTTCCAGCTTGCAGTTATGACTTTACATTGAGCCATAATCATTTGATCGCCGCTTGAAACTTTCCCTGCCAGCTTCCCATAAGCAAAGTCAATGCACAAGCTAGCAAGAAAGGTCACAACTTTTTATCTAGAGGAATCCAGCTATGAAATTTGAGAACTCAGGGATCTTGTTCTCTGTAACACTCCACTGCCTGCCCACACTACTGCCCACCTAGTGCGTCCCATCCACAGAGTTTTTGGTGCTCCACAGCACCCTTTTGAGGCAATCCCTGGGACTGCTGCCTCTTCCCATTTAACAACCTATGCAGTGCTGGGGTTATGACAGCAATAGGGACTTCTGGAATTGCCATTGCTGGGCAATGCAGTCATGTGGCATCACACTTTATAATTGTATTGTTCAGCTATGGCAGTGAGAGAAAAGAAAACTAAGGTCTGGTATTTATATGTTTTCTCTATTAGAATTAATAACTTTCTTCTTATTTTGGATTCTGTCCTAGTGGTTTTTATGGGTAGTTCAAAGTATCCAGATGAGAATGGATTTGATGCCTTTCTGAAGAAACACGGTGGAAGTGATAATGCATCAACAGACTGTGAACGAACTATCTTCCAGTTTGATGTACAGAGAAAGTATTTCAAAGAAGCTCTTGATAGGTAACTCAGCTGCGAACTGTAGTGAAATGACACTACATTTCAATTAAAGTATTAACTATTTTAAACTTAGTTCATTATGCTAGTTTACTTTTACTTAAAGTTTTTAAGTAAACTGAGGAAAAAAGTAAATTAAAAAAGTATTTTAGTGATAAGATGTTTTGAGAATACACAGATCTGTAAATAAATATAGAAGTTATTGCTTCAAAGCTTACAAAAATTATCTTAGCAAGACAGATTTTTAAAATGAGTAAGCAGTTCTATGGAGCAGAGATGGGCAATTTAAAAGAGAAGGGAGTATAAATGTCAAAGTAGTGACACAAAACTATTTCTGCACATTAACTAGAAAGAGCACTTTGGAAGGGGTAGGCTTTTTTTTATTATGTCACCTGTTTAAGGGTCACACTACTTCTTTCGTGCACATTTAATTTCAAAATGGTAAGATCTGTGCCACTGATTTTTTTTAGCGGTGAGGTTTAGATAAATCTTGGGAGAAAGAGGTTTTTGAGGCTATGACATGCCTGACTATAAGATAGGAAGACAGTTGTTCTGAAGAGTGGAATCTTGTGGGTCATTCGATGTCAAATTCTACAGGGAAGATAGTTAATTGTAAACATTAAAAGGAGAACTTCAAATAAGAATTCCAATGCTTGGGGCTTTTATTAGAGGAAAGCCAGGTTGGTTATGCAGTTGGGGCAATTCATACTGAAGCATAAAAAAAATGAGATTTCTTAAGGTTTGCATAGAATTGGGGGGGGGGGGAATAATCATGTCAAAACAAATCATATGACCATTTAAAAACACTTTCTTCTTATTGCTTTTATGTCAGACTCAGAATTTCTATTTACAAAATTTGATTTTTTTTACAAAAAAATGATTTTCTGCTTCAGGTGGGCACAATTTTTCATCCATCCTTTAATGATCCGGGATGCAATTGATCGGGAGGTTGAAGCTGTGGATAGCGGTAAGAATTCTGAGTTATCTTTAAATTTCATATATCGTACTTTAAAACCTACTTTGTTTGGTGTGCAGATAGTAGTAGCATCCCTCCATCGACACAGCGATGCTCTTACTAACTGAACAGCAGGTAGTCTCAGGTTATAACGGCAATGGGAAGCAGAAATTCTATTGCTAAATAGTGAGGTTGTAAAAGTGCAACATCATATGATTGCATAACTTGGCGACGGCAGCCCTGGTAGTCCTAGTTACTCTTGTAATCTGGGGATCATGAAGGTCATTAAAGGGGAATTGGTAGATGTCTCAGGCAAGCAGGATGTTGGGTGCCATTGGCAGATATGGAGCGTGAGTGGGAGCAGGGAGCACCGAGTGCAGGTACTCTGGAGCCTGTGTAAGTGCTGCAGAGGGTGGGGTAGGGGGCTGTAGACAGGCACTTCAGAGTGCAGGTGGGCAAAAAAGTGGTCAGAGTGATTTCCAGATTTCTGGCTTCCCCATTCATTTTGCTTGTGGGGAACTGGCAGGGAATATCAGTCATATTCTTATAGTCAGGGCTGCTGTTGAAGACTAGGATTATCTTGAATCTGAAAGCCTTGTGGTTTTTTTAAAAAAAAACAGAATATCAGCTTGCAAGGCCCTCTGATGCAAACAGAAGAGAGATGTTGTTTGGTAGTCTCGCCAAATCTGATCATCCTATGAAGAAGTTTTTCTGGGGTAAGTGTACCTGTTGTGACTGTTGGTATCAAGTTGATTTAAGAGCCTTTGCTGTTTAATCCAGTAGCATCCACCAGTGAAATAGACACTCCATTCTCCATTTGTTTCTAATTAACTTTGGAATCTGCAGAGGTCAGAGAGCAATTCAGAGCAAATTTTGGGGTGCAGGGGCAACATGAACAAGAAGAAAGAAATATGTGATAAGTTGAAGCCAGCCAAATTTAATAAATACATTTATGGATAGTACCGTAGTTAATATGTATTAAATAATAATTTGAGTTCTGTTCTTAATTATGCCTTGATCAGCGTAACCAGGAATGGTTTAGCTTAGCTAATGTTACAATGCTGAGTTTATAAAACAAATTAAATTCTTGCTATTGCATTTTGGAGGAGAAATGCAAATATATCTTAATAGCAAATATAGTTTACTTATAGTGGAATCAATCTTTTTGATTGATTTGATTGATTCATTTCAATATGATTTGATTTTGGCATTTCCCAACTCCACACTGACTCTGGGAAGCTTTAAGTATCCGTTGTAATTAGTAAATTATTTTACAGAATTAAACAGGGATATCTGGAAAAGGGAAGAAGAAGCTGATGGGAAAATACACATAACATAATAGGTGTATGCTGCTTGCTAGAGCCCATTCAGCTGGGAGTGAGATTAAGTTTCATTTTATAACCTTCTTCAAAGTAATTGCATTGCTGGAGAAAAGCAACAATGTGTGTTGGCAAGGGAAACTTTTAGTATCCAAAAGATTAATCGATAGATCTGGAGATTAATTAGCATTACATTCACTAGTAAAGAAATCAATGTAAGGAGTACAAAAATGATCAACAGAATACTGAATTAGTTTAGTACATAGGTGATACGGCAGACACAACAGCATGATCAATATAATGTGATATTGTGAGGTAACAATGTAACTTGTTCATGCACAAATTACTTTAAACCCTATATGCGGATATTGGTGAAACGTTCTTGTCTTCTCTCCTAGAATGCTCTCTTGTAAGTGCTTATAGATTTCCATTCTTCATAATTTGTTTCAGCTGGTTAAGTTAGAAAGGCTACAGATTCAGAAGAAAGGAAAATAAAATACACTGGAAGAAATGAAAGAGAATCTTCTCGTTATTTGCCATTTCTTTCTGAGACATGGTGTAGGATGGCATGATCTGGCTAAATGAGGTTCAGATAACACCTCAAATTAGACAAAAGTAATTCTGTGATAGCAGAATCTTTACTCAGTACTTTTTGCTATTGCAGCTTTGCTTTTTGTGACAACATGGCAAATACAGTCCCATTTTCATTTGCAAATTAATCTACAGAATCATTACAAGACCTGGTGACAGCCAATTTGTTGGGTGGTGTAAAAATGTGATTAAATTCATCATGGGCAAGCCTACTGAGGGCTATTTGTCTTTAACAGTCAATACTATTGGAGGAGACCATGCCTCTGGATACCTGTTATAGTGAAATATGGCTCTATCTCATATTTGCGAGCCCCAAAGAAGTATCTGGTTGGCCACAGTAAAAGAACAAAACATTTAACTAATATAATCCTTGGTCTGATCCAGCAGCATTTATACTCCCATGAGTTTAAATCCAAGTTGTTATGTTATTTTGTGCCTGCAGAGGAAAAGAGTGTTCGTCCTTTAGATCATTATAAAAGTTTCAAGCAGAGATGTCATAACTGTAAGCAGTTCTTCATTTTGAACTTCATTTTACAGGTAATGCAGATACCCTGAAACATGACCCAAAAGAAAATGGGATTGATACCTATACCAGACTGAGGGAATTCTGGCAGCGATATTATTCAGCACACTATATGACTTTAGTTGTGCAGTCAAAAGGTAAGAGCTCTTCATTCGAAGTTACAGAACCTTCACTTTGCTTTATTTATTTTATTTACTGTGTGGCAAATACATGGACTTATAGTGGTTTAAATGTTAATGTCCGGTCCATCCAGCCATTCAAGGAGAGGGTGGTCTATGTTGAAAAAAAATCATACATTGGACTGGCGTAAGTTCTTGATGGACATTTGGACACAATGTAGTGGATATTTTGTTCAGGAGCACCACAGTCACACTGAGGGATAGAGACAAGACCCCAGTTAAACAATGAGTCCTGACAGACACCATGTTGGGTACGGATCCTGTTCAGAGTTGACCAATGCTGGCGAGGAAGGTCAAAATTTGGCACCTTTTGTGTAGGGTCATCTATGTCACTGCCTGTATCTGTCTGTTCAGCAGCCCAATTGGATTTCCACTGTGAGTTGATGTCAAAGTTTTTAGACAGCTGTTGAGTAACTGCCAGAGAGGGCTTCCTGGATTTAAGCCTGCCAATTGATAGATGAGGAAGATCAGCATGGACAGGAAGAAATAGGTTTCTTGAATTTTTGTTGTACTCCTTCACTAAGGCTTCCTGCCTTCATAGAGCTGTTGGAGCAAAGTGGCTCAAGACGGGAAACCAGCAAGTAGGAGTAGATTTTATGTAACCGCTTATGATCCTCATTGTATCTAGCATTGATCTTGCTAGTTGTGGCAGCTATTAAGCCAAACAGGGGCACCGTATTCAGCTGTGGAGTAGACCAACCCTAGTGCTGATATTCTGAGAGTAGAGGCTGAGGCTCCCCATCTGGCTATTAAGTAGTGACTCACTGGACAATTACAAATTAGAGCTGGTATCCTCAAAGGAGTTTTAAAAATCTTATGTATGTTTTTGCTTCAGTTATCTGAAACAGTTCTACAGGAAATTCCAGTGAAATTCAGCCTGTGGGCTTTATAATATTGGCACCTCTGCATTGGTTGCTTGAACAGGCTTTCACCTTTCTCATCTTTTCCTGATGATATGCTGCTTGTTTCCCCAAAGTTATGCGCTACCACTTTTTTTCCTCCCTTCCTCAATAGAAATCTTGGATACTCTGGAAAAATGGGTGACTGAAATCTTCTCAGAGATTCCAAATAAGTAAGATACTTTTTCCTATTGTGTGTAATAACCAGGATATTTAATTGGGTGCACCCTTCTGTAATTTATATGATATTAGAGATTTGATTTCCTCAGTCCTGGTCTTTAGTTTCTCAACCTTTCTTCTACACTTTCCAGCAGCTGGTTTGTATTTTTCTTTTGCAACTGACTAAAGTTAATAATAAGGAGAAAAAAAGAATCCAATTTAGTCAGAGTTTTCGGATTTCCACATATAACCCAAATGAATTGGAAAGGACACTTTGTAGAACATATTGGCAAATTCTGTTCATGTATTTAGCAATTTATTTAGGAAAAAATATATGGTGATTCTGGGTAGCTTTCAGAAATAAAATCCCAAATACAAACCCCAGTAACCCCTCCCTCCAAGTGTCAGCAATCAAACCAACTAGCTTAAGGACTTCATATCAACCTGGGGTCCCAAAAACCATATCTTCAGAGCCTTTGAAAGAGTGTCAAGCTGAGGGCCAATCTTATTTCCATAATGGTGATATTCCATTGGGAGGGAGCCACAATTTAGAAGGCGGAGCTCCTTAAGAGAGGGGACCCATTACTCTACCTGCCTGCTTGGAGGATCGGGTAAATGTAGCTGGAAGAATATAGTCCTTCAAATAACCTACCCCCAGGTATGCGTGCAGGGCTTTAAAAGTGAGAACCAACATCTTGAATATGACCCAGAAGCAGATCTGCAATCAATGCAGCTCCCACAATATTTATAGTGTAAAGATTAGCTCCTGTTTTTTTCTCAAGGATAAAAATTGGATGGGCACCTTGGCCAAGCATGTATACATTTCTTGTTGCAATAAATACCTGATGGAGATGGGCGGTTAGCAAATAAGAAATGGTGGGTGGGTGGGTGGACGGATGGATGGAAAGAGATGGATAGATGATAGACAGACAGACAGATAATAGATGGGTGGATGGATGGATGGATGGATGGATGGATGGATGGATGGATGGATGGCAAGCAGGCAAGTCAGGTAGGCAGGCAGCAGAGATAGATAAATGTTGCTCTGCTTAATGAATTTGGTTTTTACCTATGTATGCAATCTAGACTGTCTTGTGTTTTCCACATGTACAAGCTAAATTCAAAGTGCAAATGTGAGGTTCAGATAGGATAGAATGGGACATCACTAAAGAAATTGCATGCTATTTACTCATAGCAATAGGCTGTGTATTTGTTGCCACAGTGAGAAATATTTTCTGCTGAACAAGCATCAATATTGATAATTTATTTCAACTAAGGATTTGATCCCTGGAATCATCCCTTAACAACGTGTGTTGAAAAATGTGTAGGGCCTGATCTTATAGAGCAATTTGATTTGTGATGATCCTTGCTGGATTAGGAGGATTTGTGCATGCAGATATATAAATATGCGTGTTCTTTCTTTTCAAGTGATTTATCCAGACCAACATTTGGCCATCTGACAGACCCTTTTGACACTCCAGATTTTCCTAAACTTTACAGAGGTGAGTGATGTAGTTGGGTAATTATTGTAATGGTATCTATACTGCGTGTCCATGTTGGTTTTAAAATTCCTAGCTTTAAAATGCATGCTGTTTTTTTGTTTTGCCTATGGAAATGTTGAGGAAACCTGGAATTATCCTGACTTTACTTATTTATAAGGAAATATTCTTTATTTTTAGTGGTTCCAATCCGAAAAACTCACTCTTTAAACATCACTTGGGGTCTTCCTCCACAAGAACAGTATTATAGGTAATTTTACTTCTTGTTCTCTCCTGCCTTGCCCCCTCCTTCCCCACTTCCATGGACATACAGTAAAATTGGATTAGGTAAATTTATTAAAAGTCTAGCATGGAATATGCAGGGTGATCATGTAATTTCACGAATTGCATTATATAAGTTTAAATGATAGCAAGTATAGGTAGTCCTTGATTTACGACCACAATTGAGCCCAAAACTTAGGTTATTAAGTGAAAAATTTGTCAAGTGAGTTTTGCCCCATTTTATGACTTTTCTTGTCACAATTGTTAACTGAATAACTGCAGTTGTTAAATTAGTCACACGGTTGTTAAGTGAATCTGGTCAGAAAGTTGCAAAAGGGGATCACATGACAACAGGACTCTGCAATCGAGCCAGTTCTCAAGCATCCGAATATAAATCACATGACCAGTGGATGCTGCGATGGTCATAAGTGTGAAAATGGCCTTAAGTCACTCTTTTCAGTGCCTTCAGTCACTAAAAGAACTGTGGTAAGTTGAGGACTACCTGTATGTTGTTCTACTTATGGTAACCCAGGAAGGTGACCTTTGTAAAGTATTATTCCCCCAATTTCCATTATTTTGGGTTTGCCTGTTTTACAGTCTTATTTTTTTTTTTATAATGATTAGAAACTAGAATTTTCAAATTACAGTTCATGTTTTTTCCACTTTGTAGGGTGAAGCCACTTCACTATATTTCTTGGCTTGTTGGACATGAAGGCAAAGGCAGTATTCTTTCATATCTTAGGAAAAAGTATGTATCCAAATGAAAATTGCTGGTATTTACCATGATTAATGATGAAAACAAGGAATCCCAAGTTACTAAGTTCAAAAAGTATATACACTGTTACCTTATCTCTATAGTATATACTGTACATTGTTGAGCATCCTGCCACTTTACTCAGTGACCAAGTTAAAGACAGTCATAAACTATGTTGAGGTTGAAGAGGATTGCCTGAAAGCCTTAAGCAGAACACTCCAGTAAGGTAATGTGAACTGGTGCCACTTCATTTTATGAAACATCTGGATTCTAGGCCCTGGCATAATGCTTTCAAGGTAGCACCTCAGCACAGGAGGGGGGGCAAATGAGGTATTCCACCTTAACTCCTTCAACAATAAGGTGTTGAAGTAACTCCACCAAACATTTACAAAAGACCACTAGAAAGCAACAAAACAAGCAATTCGGTCCAGAGTGAAGCTTCTGATGCAGTGCCAAGAGATCAGATGCTGTTTTGTGGAATTACAATAAAGAAGGAAGGCCTTTCCACCCCATCTTCATGGCTTCCCTTAGGCTTGTCTTTACTTGTCAAACAAGCAAATAATTGCAGACAGTAAAACTGGTATTAGCCTAAATGACAACGCCCAGATAAAGGATCCAAAGGCATTTGGGAAGTCTGACACATCTAGAATATTGAGCATTGGAAATGCTCACATAAAAAAGCTCTAAATAGGGTTGGGAGAAGTTTTACATTCTACAAAATAGCAGGAACCAACCAACCATTTTTCAAAAGGCAAGCTAGTGATATTAAAACAACATTGTGCCCGAGGAAATGAAATCAAAATATGCACAGAGTTGAGTCCCTAATTGAAGATAATATATTTACCTCTTAAATCAGGGTGAAAAAAATTGGAAAGCACATGGCACAAAGAGCCTCCAACTGAGTTTAGCCCAAATTATACTCCCAATTTGCTTAAACCTGGGGTGGGCAACTATGGCAACTTTACGACCATACTAGCTCAGAAATTCTGGGAGTGGAAGTCCACCAGTCATAAAGATGTCATAGTTGCCTGCCCCTGACTTAAATCAAGCCAGATAGGTAAATAGGATCAAAGTAGCTAAACAGAGTAGACTAAAACAGAAACAAATTAACAAATATTCACCCACCCAGGGCACAGGGCACTTCCTTACATATATTACATTTTTCAAGGCTGAGCCAAGGTCATTGCATCTAAGGAAAGTTCATTTGTTAAACATATATTAAAATTTTTAATACTTTGCGGTTCTTAATCTTTGTAAGAGCATGGTAAATGTTTTTTCCAGATTCTGGGCACTTGCATTGTATGGAGGGAATGGTGAGACCGGGTTTGAGCAAAACTCAACCTACTCTGTCTTCAGTATTTGTGTGACCTTGACTGATGAAGGTTACAAACATTTCTATGAGGTAAATTTGAATTGCAGTTTAGTGCTTATACTTTTAGCTTATTAGAGATGTCCTCGTGTTGAACATTTTGAAACTTTCCTTCTTCAGGTTGCTCACATTGTATTCCAATATTTGAAAATGTTGCAGCAAGCAGGACCTGAGCAAAGGTAATGAAATCTCTGTTTGATTTTAGTCAGGAAAAGTTGGTGCTATTGGTGTTTTTTCCTTCTTTTTTCTGTATTTCGCATATTTGAGCTGGTATAGTACATAACTGTTAAAACTATAGAGAATCTGGAAGTTCAGAGGAATGAAAATACTTCTTTCCAAAGGTACTATTCCTTTCTCCAACCCACTGTTCTCCAGTTCACTCACTGGCTATGTTGTTTAAAGATGAATATAATTCAAAAACCTGAATAGCAGAAGATTAGAAAAAAATGTCTGAATACAGTTATTACTTACAAACACTCTTTGTAAATAACTTTTTCTTAAATACATCATTCTTTAGAATAAAAATATTAACAATTATTTTACACAGGTAAGTTATTACCTGTCTAAAATCAATTGAAAGTAATTTCATAATAGATGCATGGTAAAAGTTTATTTTCTAAATTTGGAAGACAGTCACATTCTGACCTAGGAGGCTCTAAAGGGACCAGGCATATTTGGGTCCTTGAATTGGTCAGAACAGAGTCAGACATGTTCTACCCTTATTGATAAATGACAAAAGTTCCCCTTTTTGGCATGACAGATGAATATTTGAACATTTTTTTATGCTTTTACTTTGAAATCTTTATTTCTGGAAATATGTATATTCTTAACAAAAATATATAGAAGATACGCTGGTTTCATCCACAGAATATGGGAAGAGATCCAGAAGATTGAAGCTAATGAATTCCATTACCAAGAACAGGTATTGATATGACCTGATTTATGTCATGCAAAATATTAACACCCTTCTGCTTATTTAGTTGTGGTATTGACTCCTGTCTCATTACATATTTTTAATTTTTTAAATTTTCATTTTTGCTTTTCAACTCAAGTTAACGTTTAACATTCCATTACCTCTAAACACGTGCTGTTTCATACAGATGTTTGTTCTCATCTCTTAGAATTCAGGGGGGAGGGATATTTCTATGCTTCCACAAATTTTTGGGTTCTCCTTCTGTTGATGCTATCTGACATACACCAAGTAAACATAGAAATGATGTAACTAATAATATTAGGGATTTGAATTACGTTTTGCTGATATGTCTTAAGAAATTGGAGTTCAACACACTGGGAACTAAATTTGATTCTTCATTCAAAGCAACTATGAAAATCAAGTGTCCAAACTGTAGGAAAAACGATGGTTCACATTTATCTCCAGAGTTCGCTTACATGGAGAAAAATATTCAAAGGATCATATTATGAAGCAAAATGATTTGTTTTTCAGACTGATCCAGTTGAATATGTAGAAAGTCTTTGTGAAAATATGCAGCTCTTTCCAAAGGAGGATATTTTGACAGGAGACCAACTTCTCTTTGAATATAATCCAGAGGTAGGTGAAAAATTTATTACATATTGGTTAATATGTAAGACAAATCTGACCTTGGACAAAAGAAAAATATTTTTACTATGAGTTCCTCTTTTAGAAAGTAAATGTTATTACTATTCTTTTTCAAAGTGAAGAGGTGAAATAAAGATCTGGAATTTGGTGTAGCGGAGGAAAGTTTCATTTGAGTCTTTTTTTTTTTTACAGATAATTTCTAAAGCACTTAACCAACTGATTCCCAGTCAAGCCAATCTTATTTTATTATCTGCCTCCCATGAAGGCCAGTGTCAGCTAAAGGAGAAATGGTTTGGGACACAATACAGTGTTGAAGGTACAAGAATAGTCCGTCTAAATTTTAGGAACTAAAATTCAAAATATAAAAATCTCTGGGTTTGATTATTTCTTATAATCTGTGTGGAGTTGAAATATTTTTTGTTTATGGATTTCTAGCTTTTTCCTCTAGTTTATTTTGTTGTCTTCCTCTTGTCTTTGATCATAGCAGTACAAAGCTAGAGGCAGCTCAAAAAGAAAAATTACCGGAAACTAGCCCAACAAGCCTTACGCTTATTACTTTCTTCATCCACAAGTGATTTTAACATTGAAAATTATAGTTAAACCATGGTTTAATTAATGAGGCAAACAGAACACATCCACCTATTTAATAAATTTTACACAGAGTAGAAATAGCTTGGATACAAATATATACAGTATATGGTTAGATTGGACCTATTTAATCAAAATGACTTAAGTTAGCTGAAACTGCTTAATTTCCTGATCCATCTAGTGGAATTTCTGTCATAGTTCACTAAAGAATAGTTCAGGTTTATGAACTGTGCATAAATTCGGCTCGATGTATGTTTTAGTGTCCTCCATTATCTATGAAAATTGTGTATGAGAAATGAATCAGAACAGTGTGCATTATATATGCGTATCACTACAACTAGGTTTATCATTTTTCTCAGGTGTGGTTTCACCAAGCTATTTGTAATATTAATATTTACAGATGTTGATCAACACTGGAGTGATACATGGGCCAGTGACTTCAAATTAAATCCCGATTTACACCTGCCAGAAGAAAATAGATACATTGGTGAGTGAAATATGAATTCTTCCTAAATAGTCTAAAATATAATCATTCTCTGTATACTATTTATGTTTTGCTGTTAGATGTCTGTGAGCAGCAGAACAGATTTATTCTGTTAGATTTCTGCCATATTGGACCCAAAAGAATTAGGGGAAAATAAGGGAATCTGTAATGTTTATTGTTACGGAAACATTTGTGCCATTTGGTTGCTTAATTATAAACAGGTTTAAGCATTTTATTTTGGTAGATAGTACTTGTTTGTTGAAGTGAAATAACAACCCCCATCTTTTATCATTTTAGCAACTGATTTTGCTTTGAAGGATCCTGATTGCCCTCAGACAGAATATCCGGTCAATATAATGAGTTCCCAGCAAGGTTGTTTGTGGTACAAGAAGGATGACAAATTCAAAATCCCTAAAGGTAACTTTTTTGTGGTGTCTTTGAATAAAATTCCTAATGAACCCTCACTGATGGCTTAGATAGCACTTATTCCTTTTGATTTCTCATGTGACAACTTTTGTTTTACTTCAGATATATCTCTGGGCAATGTTGTCTGGCATTAGACCAGTGGTAAGCTGCTGGATGGTCAGTGGGGTTTGGGTGAACCCCTAGCTGTGATCTCTTGCTGGGCGCGCCCACCTACTCTTGCGCTATGCTTTCCCTAAATAACTAACTATTCCCCCACCCAGGCTGCCCAGATGAGTTCAGCACCATCCTGCTGTACTCACTGAAGCTGGCGGAGTCAATTAGCTGCCTGTTTGAAGCTGCACTTTAGCTTCAAAGAGGTGCGTGTGAGCGAAGTAAGCATGCGCTCACAACCAACGAACTCCTTGTCAATGAAAGTGCAGTCCACCTGTGCATTAAACCCATATCAATGTTTCACTTTCCATATGTATCACTTCTATTACCGTACATACTCGCATATAAGCCGACTTTAGAACGCTTTTTTTTTTTTTTCAAATTTGGGGGTCGGCTTATATGCGCATAAATCTGATTTCTGACACAAACGACATGATGATATGACACCACTTCTCAGATCACGCAATATCGATATTACCATACAGCGATATATACTTACAGCACATTTCTTTTTACTCTGGGTGCCTCCATTTTGCTTTTTCTCCCACCGGATATAACACGCTCTGATTGGTTTAGTTAGTCACGTGACCGCTGTAGTGTTTGCGATCGTCACATGCAACTTTGTATCCAGTTTCTCTGCATTTAGTAAAGCATTCCGCAGTAAAATTCATTAAAATATAGCCATGTCTGATTTTAAAAGAAAAAGAATGTCTTATGCTGCCTCTTTTAAACTCAAAGTAGTGAAGGCTGCAGAGGAAACAAGCAACCTTGAAGCAGCAAGAACCTTTGGAGTGGATGAGAGTGGGGGTCGGCTTATATGCGACTTTTTGCAAAATTCCTCATTTTGGGGCAGTTTTTTAAGGGTCGGTTTATATGCGAGTATATACGGTAAGTTGCACTATCAACTTGGCATTGAGTGGATTTTAGAATTTAAATGTATGAAGGGGCATTTAAAAATAATAACATTTTCCAACATAAAATTGGTGTTTCATTTTTTAAAAATCCTAACTTTTTAGCCCTTAGGTTTCATGCATGAAATCACCTATAACTGAGCATCATCAGATGGAAATTTTACCTCAAGCAATACATTGATATATAACGTATTGCTTAAGACAAAACCAGTGGTTTCTGTTCCATTTCTGTGTTACAGTTTAGAAGTTTTCAGTTTCTAAAATGAAGATAACACAACTTTAACTGTCATTTCAACATCGCCTTTTGGTTTGAGATACTTTCTTGACTCTAATAACTTTACCCTTTATGTTGGTACTAGAATGTCAAGCTCAGTATATGCTCCCTGATTTGTGGACCACTGTACAGAGAGTCCTTGACTGAGAACCACAGTTGAGCCCCCAATTTCCATTGCTAAGCAAAGCAGTTGTCAAATGAGTTTTGCTCCATTTTGCAGCCTTCTTTGCCACAGTTGCTAAGTGATTCATGAAATTATTAAGTGAGTCGGGATGTTATTGAGTAATTTGGCTTCCCCCCCCCCAGCCAGCTGGGAAGATTACATGGTCCCAAGACAGTGCAATTGTCATAAATACATGCCAGTTTCCAAGCATTCAAATTTGTGAACATAGGGATGCTACAATGGTTGTGAAAACCAATCATAAGATTAGATTAGATTAGATTAGATTAGATTAGATTAGATTAGATTCAATTTAATTGTCATTGCACATGAACACAAGCAACGAAATGCAGTTAGCATCTAACCAGAAGTGCAAAACAGCAACAAAGTACAAATATATATACATATTTGTTTTTTTTAAGTTTTCGCGGGTACTTATATTTGTGCTGTTCAGCTTCCTTTGGGTATTATCCCATGTCATTGTAGTGCTTTTAAAGTTGTAGCAACGTTTCAGCAGAATCTCATCTGCCATCATCAGGCTTCTGTATGGAGTTTGTATGTGGGTCCAGGTCTCACAGCCGTTGGTTTTAAATTTGAGGCTAGCCTATCCTGATTGGTTGGGAGTCTTGGTCTGTGTTTATTGGACTTGGAGTTTATTTGATTGGTGTTTCTGGTTTCTTCTGTCTGTTTTGTGGCTTTGATTGGCTGGCAACACTCTGTTCCTGTATTGGAGGCTTTCAGTGCAGCTTGGCTTCGTGTGAAAGGACGGTTGTTATCTATTAGGAAGCTAGGTTTCATCTGGGTGCCTGGTGGGGGGGTGTTTGAGCTGGAGGCATCAGAGGGAGTCTGTTTGTGCCCAGGTGTTTGCCTGGCTTGTGGTGTGGAGATCTTTCTATTTGAGAGTGCAGGCTTCCAAATGATTGACAGTCTGGTGGAATCATCTCTTCTATTCATGCTTTCAGGTCTTTTTTCAATCTCTATGGCTTCTCTGATGATTCTGTGGCTGGGGTTTTCTATAGTGGCTAGGGTTTTGGTGCCATTGAAGTTGATGTTGTGACCTGTGGTTTTCATGTGTTGGACTAGTGAGGAGGTGTGTTCCAGCTTTTTTACTGCATTTTTGTGTTCATCCAGGCGGGTACTTGTTCTTCTATTGGTCTGTCCAATGTATGTGGCCAGGTATGATGTACAGGGAATTTCGTATATGCCTTGGTTTTCCAGGTCAATTTTGTCTTTGGGGTTTTTAAGGATGGCTGCTATTTTTTTGTCTGTTTTGAAGGCAGTCTTGATGTGATGCCTGTGTAGTATCTTACTGATTTTGTCTGTAGTACCTCTTATGTAGGGCAAGACAGCTGTTCCATAGGTGTGTAGATCTTCTAGGTCTCTGTTATGTCTTGGTGTGTTTTTGTGGATCAAGTTGGTGATTTTGTTTTTGTGGAAGCCATTGGCTGTCAATACTTTAGTCAGGGTGCATAGTTCAGTCTTTATATGTGTCTTGTCTGCCAGGCGTTTGGTTCTGGTAATTAGTGTTTTGGACACGGAATTTATCTGTGCTGGGTGGTGGTGGGATTGGGCGTTGAGGTAGCGGTTGGTGTGTGTTTTCTTCTGGTATATGGTGTGTCCCAGTGTGCCATCTGTTCTTTTGTAGATTAGTACATCTAGGAATGGTAGTTGTTTGTTTATTTCCATTTCCATGGTGAACTTGATTTTGGGGTGTGTGTTGTTTAGGTGTGTTAGGAAATTGTTTAGGTTTTCTTTTCCATGGGGCCAAATCACAAATGTGTCATCGATGTATCTTAGCCATAGTTTGGGTTTGTGGGTGGTATTAGCCAGGGCTCTGGATTCGAATTCTTCCATGAACAGGTTTGCAATGACGGGTGACAGTGGTGATCCCATAGGGGCTCCTTCAATTTGCTTGTATTATAACCAGCCACATAAGCAAAGAAATCCAACAGACGATCATCCCAAGAGAAAAATCTTCTAGATGTCCCAAATTATACGGCCTCCCAAAAATACACAAAGAAGGCATACCTCTCAGACCCATAGTCAGCTCCAAAGGAGCACCATTACAAAACCTAGCTAAAAACTTCGCAAAACAACTACAGCCCCATGCTGAAACTGCAGCTTCATATGTACAAAACTCATACCACTTCTTAGAAATGATCAAAGATCTACACGTGGAACAAGAAGATCTGCTTGTAAGTTTCGACATGGTTTCACTATTCACTTAAGTCCCGATAAAAGAAACTCTTGAAATCATCAAAAATAAATACCAACCAGCTAAAGACCTCATGGAACTAACAGAACACTGCCTAACCAACACATATTTCATATACAAAGTGCATTTCAGTGCAGCTTGTCTTCGTGTGAAAGCCTCCAATACAGGAACAGAGTGTTGCCAGCCAATCAAAGCCACAAAACAGACAGAAGAAACCAGAAACATCAATCAAACAAACTCCAAGTCCAATAAACACAGACCAAGACTCCCAACCAATCAGGATAGGCTAGCCTCAAATTTAAAACCAACGGCTGTGAGACCCTGACCCACATACAAACTCCATACAGAAGCCTGATGATGGCAGATGAGATTCTACTGAAACTTTACTGCAACTTTAAAAGCACTACAATGACGTGGGATAATACCCGAAGGAAGCTGAACAGCACATATATACATATGTATATACAGATATACAAAATATATAACTATATATCAATATACAGAATATGAATATATAGAATATATATCTATGGAAGGAATATATACGACTACAGAGTGTTTATGAACATATTGAATATAAATATAATACACAGAAGAGTTTATACAAGATATATATTATCAGGGGAAGTATCAGTGTGTGTGTGGAGGTAGACGAGTTGAGGAGTTCAGTAAGGAGACAGCCGTGTGGTAAAAGCTGTTCCTTAGCCTGCTGGTCTTGGACTGCAGGCACCTGAATCTCTTCCCAGATGGAAGAAGGGTGAACAGTTTATGGGCTGGATGGGAGGAGTCCTTAACGAAGCTGTGGGCTTTTTGCAGACATCGTTTCCTCTGAATGTCCACAATGGCAGGAAGTGGGATCTCTATAATGCGTTAGCGGTTTTCACCACCCTCTGTAATGCCTTCTTTAATGGCCTAATTTCCATACCAGACTGAAATTCAGCAGGTTAGGATGCTCTCAACTGCACAGTGGTGGAATTTGATCAGAATAGTTGGGGAAAGATGATTCTTCACCTTTCCCCAACTTCACATAACTTCGCACTTCACACTTGTTTTAGTGCCATTGTAACTTCAGACACTAAAATATGGTTGTAAGTCAAGGACTACCTGTATACATGTCCTTCTGTTTGCTAGGCATGCTGTCTTAATCTTCCTATTGGATATAGAACTGTTTCCCTCCTCAACATTAAAACAAAACACAAAACACTTCAGGATTTTTCTAAGTGTCCATTCAGGATTTTTAGTACAGCTTTGTAAGAGTTTCTCTATCTCGACTTTATTTTCTCCAACTCCTACTTCCTGGAAAGAATTTCATTCTATAAGATCCACTGGCCAAGTAACCCTCACATTAGGGAGGTCAGGGTGTTAAATGGTCTGATTTATGTGCAACTATTTTCCATGATGAATTATATGGTTGTGAGAATGAACATGTAGCCTTTACAATTGGAAAGACTGCCTCTTTTGAAAGGACAGTGAATCTAATCAGCATTGATGTCAAGCTGCTCTTTTTTATAAAGGAATCAAGAAGAGATACACAGTCTTGATTATAATTCTGCATTGTTGCCACTGCTCATTCTAACTTTTTTTTTTCCAGCTTACATCCGTTTCCATCTGATCTCACCACTGATCCAGCAATCTGCTGAGAAGTAAGGTTTATAGATTTTGGTCCAGGGGTGGGATTCTACCAGTTCGCACCTGTTCGCTAAACCGGTTGTTAACATTCTAAGCAGTTCGGAGAACCAACGGTTGTTACAAGAAATTACTGCCCTAATCCTGTAAGGAAGGCAGGAAGGAAACATTCTGGTGTTGCTTACAGAAACTGCCTTTCTGTTAACTCTTATTACATTCTTGGCGGGACTAGACTTCCTGTCTCAGAAACTTCTCTGGGTTTTTTTTTCCTCCTTTGCTAGTACTTTGCTTGTGTAGAGTGACCATTCAAAGTTACAATGGCACTGAAAAAAGTGACTTATGACCATTTTTTACACTTACGACTGTTGCAGCATCCCCACAGTCTTGAGAGGCCAGGTGAGGAGATGCGTGCCTCCATGTGAGTGATACTGAGTTGGCCACATCCAGCCAATAACATGACCACCAAGCCATGTCTACCCAGTCACATGACCACCAAGCCACGCCCTCCACCGAAGCCATGCCCACAGAACCAGTTGTTAAAAAATTTGAAACCCACCCCTGTTTTGGTCTAATCCTTAATTGTTTTATTGTTTTGCTGTAAAAATATTTTAAATGAGCTTTAAGTTAGAGAATGGACATTCCGAATTACAGAGCCTCTTGCTGCTGTTTGTAACTCAAAGTGCTCTTTGAAAATATGTAGTAAAATAGCAATTGATGCAACATTGCAGTTAGGTGTAACTTATTAAATTAGGAGACTCTTAATTAAAAGGATCATGACATAAAATATTAACTTCTCTGCATTCAAAATAATTTATTATATTGAAAGCAACTTTGTCACTAAAAACAAGCATTTTAATGATTTTTTAAACTTCAAATGATCCAATTCCAAGCATGATAGGAATGTCATATCCACAATGTAATATTTCAAATGATGCTTAAAAACAAAAGTTGACTGTACTAGTTGATGTTTTCTCTAGTTGTGCTTCTGTAAATATGTTGATTTTTGTCATAAAACCTTTGCTGTTTTTGAAGGAATATGTAAATCCAAAAAGTTTCACAAAGTTAACATTCTCAAAGTCTTACCTTTATCTCCTGTTGTCTCAACTTAATGTGGTCAGTGTGGTGCTCTTTGATACTTTTGTGAACATCCTTGCACACAACCTTGCTGAACCTGCATATGAAGCTGATGTTGCTCAGTTGGAATATAAGCTGGTAGCCGGAGAACATGGACTGATCATTCGTGTGAAAGGCTTCAATCATAAGCTGCCTGTAAGTATTGATCTATTTGGGCCTTGAATTTAAAAAGTTCTTTTTAAAAAGAGTCATAATGAATTGGTTTATTGTTGTTCTCGTAGTTGCTGTTTCAGCTCATCACTGACTACTTCGCTGATTTCAGTTTTACTCCAGAAGTTTTTGAGATGATAACTGAGCAGTTGAAAAAGACTTACTTCAACATCCTTATCAAGCCAGAAACTCTGGCCAAGTAAGTGTCTGGAGTATATATAAGAGCCAGTATGATTTTAGTCATTGTGCTGTGCAAGAAGGTGGTTTCTTTGATTTTAGTTCATTGCCTAATCCATCTTTAAAGGAGTCTAGTCACTGAAATTTCTAATTCATGGCTTCTGACTTAGTAGAACAAACACTGCTGAAATTGGGCTGAAAAATGACATTTATCATTGAAAACACATCTGTGATCCCATCCCCTTAGAAACCCAAAAGTGAATATTTTGGTACATTGGGTAACAATTGATAATAAGAACAAGGTAGGGATGAAATATTGTATGTTCATAAGACAAGAGGATTGAGACTCGCAATGCTTATGAGAATAATTGGGAGGTGGTTTCCATATCGATTACTGCAATCAGCTGTTTGAGTGCTCAATTTACCTGAGCGACTGTTGTATTGGTCTGGAAAACACCAGAGAAGAAAATATACTTTGCGTTAGGTTTATTAAACTTTTCACTATTTAAAAATTGTACCTAAGATTAAGGACTAAATTATAGTTCACAATACAAAAACAAGACTGGGTCTTGTTTGGGGGTATTTTGTGAACAGATTGTTTTTTTTTTATGAGCAGATTACTTTGAAGTTTTTCTATATTTCTCCTTACCCTTCATTTATAAAAACAGATTTGATCTCCCATCCCTTTATGCCTATATATTGGAGAAATATTTATTTTCTTCACTTAATCATTCCTATTCCCAAATTGTTTAAAAATTCACATATTTAGTTATACTTAGTTGTGTGGGGAGGGAGGTGTCTGTTGAAGACCAATGCATGTTAAATTCAAATATATGTAACGTACAGAATGCTTATGTAAAAACTATGTAAATTAGACAAAGATATACACACATTGTCCCTTGATTATGGAGTTGGTTTTGTGCTTGGCATGATGTTGTCTCTGAATAACAGAGGTAAGGGAGAAAAAAGAACCAAGTTTGGGTAAATGTGAATGCATTTATTTTTGAACCCAAATGGAGCTTATAGATGTTGCTGTAAAGCCAACATAATTTTCAGTGAACATGTAATGATCAGTATTTCTTCTGTGGCACAGAGATATACGTCTCTTAATCCTGGAACATTGTCGGTGGTCTATGATAGACAAATATGAGGCCCTTATGAAGGGGCTCTCAGTAGATTCTCTGCTGTTGTTTGTGAAGGCTTTCAAATCTCAGCTCTTTGCAGAGGGCCTTGTCCAGGGAAACTTCACAAGCTCTGTGAGTATTTTCAGCAGCTTATTTTGCATCTACAGCATAAACTATTTTCTCATCTATGATTTTCCTTGCTTAACCTTTGACACCATATGATAGAAATATCAGGCAGTTCTGACTTTCATGACAATTTTATCTCATTTGCTACTTTAGTAACAAACTTTGTCAAACAAAGCCCATTAACAAACTATTTTCAATATAAATTAATAAATATTAACTCAGAATATGGTGAGAAAAGCACTTTTCTGTGCAAATAATGAAAAATAGTGGAGCAAAACACATCTAGTCCTAGGCACTAATGTTAGCTGTTTCTGGACTGTTTTACAACTATGTCATATTCCAAAGGCATTTATGTAAGGTTTTTTTTCCAATCACTGAGAGAATGTGGTTTGGGTAGTGGGCAAAGTTAGCCTGCAATACTGCATTTTAACCACTGTGTCACCACGGCTCCTATGTAGATAATATAGTAATGCCTACTGTTACTGTTGTTTTATTTTTAGTCACAATATTAATATCTCTTTTCTTCTAGGAATCCAAAGAATTTTTGAATTATGTTAATGAGTAAGTATATTTATATTGAGAATTATAAGTTTATAACAGCTGCCAACATTTGAGCATGTGTTAGAAACTGGGGCTATTCGATTTAAATTAATTGAATTAAGGAATATTTGAATTCTGGTCAATTGATAAGTAACCTCTGCATTCTAATTTGCACATACATATAAAAGTATTTTTGAAGCTGTAATTATAGTGTTAGATGAAGCACTGTGTTTAACAAGCATTATTCTCAAAATGGCCTTATCCTCCTTATTCAGGGGTTTCTAGGCTGTACAATTTAACAACTTTAGTTCAACACTTTTCTCCAACATAGATTTGCTTTTCTTAAAAGAAGTGAAAGGAGTATTGTAAAACAATCTTATTTTGCAACATTTTGAAAAAAGTGACCAATTCATTTAACTAATTATATCCAGTATTTCCCTCCTTTGCAGTTTTCATTGCTAGAATGTTTTTTTACTTCTGTTAAACTGCATTAAAAAATAAGATAAAGAGCGAGTTGCAATGGACATTTTAATTTTTCAATTCTTTCTAGGAAATTGCACTTCCTGCCTCTAGTGCATCCATGTCCAGTTCAGTTCCGAGTGATGGATTTACCATGTGCTCATCTATTGTGCAAAGTGAAGACACTTAATAAAGGGGATGCTAATTCCGAAGTGACAGTCTACTATCAGGTACTATGATGTAAAAAATGGGCATATTAACTGTTTTGTTGCTTAGTGTGTTTCATGCATAACTTGAACTATACAGGAACTATTAGCTATATGGCTATCTATAAACAGATGAGTATTTTTTTTCAGATGAATATTGTAATTTTTATAGGAGCTGGATTTATGTTTTTCTCTTTCTGCATTGAGATCCTTCTCTTTCTTCCCTCTTCCCATTTTCCCTACATTTTACATCAATTCCTCTGGTGAGCAATGCCATGTCATTTGTTTAATTTTGGCTTATCATTTTAAATAAAACCCAAATTATAATTTATTCAATGTTGGCTTACAGCAATAAATTTTCCTGTCTTGTGTGTAATAGAAATAACCTATCCTGGACGTCTTTAAATTTGTTTATTTTCAACCAATCATTTCCAATCATAAAAGTAGAGAAAGTAGCCATAGAGAAAACTAGGCTGATTTTTTTTCCTGCAAAGCTCTTTTCCCTGATGGGAATATTCATAAATGAGATTTTTCACACCATCATCTGATGTGATATGCAGAGCAGAAAGTACTGTGGTCTTTTGTTCAGTGGGTTGACATTCCACATGCACACACATATACACATCTTTTTTCATGCAAAAATTATGTATTCCTTACAAAGATTCAATAGCCATTTCAAAATCTTACAGTTGGAAGAAATAATCACACAGTGAATATCTGAAGTTTGGTATGGTACATATATTACTATTATTTCAAAATTGCTAGAATATTTAGGGAAGCTGTAGTTTCAATCATACTAAACCTTTAACACGCATTTTCAGTATTGCTAGTTTTGGAATATTTCAAGCAAGTCTTCAATTTACAACGCAACTAAAAGCTTTCAACGTTTTCCCTCATCTTTTCTTTTTGCTGTGTTGGACTTTGGTGCCCATCCCCTGTACTGCTTCCACACTACATGCTCTTTAATTAGGTTCAAATGACATCTGGAAGGCCAGAGTAGCATTTTATTAATGATTTATTGAATACTGCCTCCATTCAGTCTCTTTTGAAAGGTTACTGTATTTGCAGGACAACATTGTAAAAGGGTGACTTTCTTCATTATTGCCTTTTTGTTTCTTTTTCAGTCAGGAGCCAGGAATTTAAGAGAATATTCTCTAATGGAATTGCTTGTGGTAAGATTGTATTACTTTGAAAAAAACAGAGCTACATAAGTCTTGATGGTCAGCTCATATTAGTATCTGGTATACAATGTACACCATAGAAGATCATAGTTAGGAGTTCATGGTGAAATTGTAAGAAGGCTAATTATAAAAAATATGGGAAGATACATAGCAAAAGAATTAGTACAAATACTACAGGAGGTACAGAAATTACCGTCTTGTGTTTTTGAAACCTCCATCTCCCACATAATCTGTTTAATGCACAATATATTTTCTGTAGTCTATTTTGACTACATACACAGTAAAGCGCATGTAATTGTTTTGTATAGCAAAGCAAAATTTTGTAACTGACCCACTATATGCATAATCCAACTGTTAACTGAGATTCTGAAACTATCATAGCAATATTAATGCATAGTTCAGATACTCGAGTGGAAAGACAACTGAGAAACCAAAAAGCAATAATCAAGCGTGGTGTTAATGTCTTCCTACAAATTGTACTGTTGGAAAAAAAAACACCACGCTTGATGATTGCTTTTTGTAAAAAGTCAGCTTTTTACAGGGGGAATCACTAATTTTTAAAAGTATTGCATTTGTATCTGGGACACGCACAGACTTCTCTGCCCACAATATTCTATGTAGATTTAGCCTTTATTTATATCAGATATGGTTTAATCTCAATAAGCCTGTTAAAGTGACATTTAGCTAATTAAAATATTTTTTTAATTGTTTCCTTATTAAAAATATCTTAGACATATACTAGGTATATTGAATTGAAATACTATTAAATTTCAGATGTACATGGAAGAGCCTTGTTTTGACTTTCTTCGAACCAAGCAAACCTTAGGGTAAGGTTCTATTTACTGCCGTATTGGAAGAGAGAAAATCTGTATACAAAATTAATTATATTGAACTAGCCTATTTTCATTTATGCAAGATGATAGTTGGCGTTTTGCTTTTCTTCAGTTCATCTACTAGTTTTCTTCTATTCCAGAAGGTTCCACTAAGCCCTCAAGAGTTACAACCCCACACAAGTATATATCATTTTTAATCATGAGTCTGCTCCCTGTAATTCTTTAGCTGAAAACATATTTGATCAATATTTGAGCATCAATTAATCTAGCAGAATTGTAAAAAAAATACTTGAGTTTTATTCTTTAGCAAAAATTGCTCCCTCAAAAAAACCCCCGCCTCCAATAATTGTTAAAACAGCTTGCAGTTCCTACGCAAAATAATTTTCAGTTGACAGAAGTTCAAGTACAGTGCCAAGAACTATTCTTTCATATCACTATTTAAATGGAAATAGTTTAGTTCTCAGCTTTCTTGCAGTTTAAGAGCAAATTTGTGCAATTTCTCTCTCCTTTCATTTTTAGATATCATGTCTATGCAAGTTGTAGGAATACATCTGGGATCCTTGGATTCTCTGTTACTGTAGCCACACAGGCAACCAAATACAAGTGAGTAGGATATTTGAGAACTTCACTTTTTCTTTTAGCTCTGTAAACTCAAAAGATTTTTAAGACTGATATTTTATGAAAAATATCCTCAGAGTAAGAAGCATTCTTTAACTTTTTTCCTGGATGTGTGCAGTTGCCTGAATTGTAAGATGGGCAGCAAATAAATTTGATTGTGGATATACATCTCACAGCCCAGGTGACTTACACACACACACACACACACACACATTTTCACCACTGTCACTTGCTATCTATATATCTATTAGCTATCTATGAATGAGTGTGCTAAATAAATTGAAAAAGCAAAGTTAACCCACAAAACAGCACGACTTAACCTAATGTAGTTTTTGGGTTGTTTGGGTGGTATAAATTACCATCAAGTGTCATTAGAACAGAGCCAATGACTTTAGCTTAAATTTTAAAAAATGCTTTGAAATATTGCAATAAGATGTTAGCAAAAGACATCAGCGAGGTCCATAATACCCTTTTTTGCTTCCATTTGGCTTTCACTTGATTTTCCCTTCATGCAGTTGTAGTCAGTTTCACCTTGCTGATTCTCAATACTTAATAATAGAAAATTCAAGAACATGGAATTGAATTAAATGCATATTAGACAGAATACATATTTGTGATTTATTTGTCAGTTCTGAAGTAGTGGATAAGAAGATAGAAGAATTTTTTTTGTGTTTTGAAGAAAAACTCAAAAATATGACTGAAGAGTCCTTCAAGACTCAGGTAATGGTTATTACCTCCTCTTTATTACTTTTCCAGAAATCTTTTCCAATAAATGATCAATAGGTTTGGTTGTCCACCAAAACAGTAAAATAGTTTTTCTCTGATGCTTGTTCAAAGCGTATGAAGTTCAGAACAGCATAAGGTCACTACTGTAGTTATACTATCACAATCATAAGGGGCCCGAAGAAGTTATGGAAATTTATTATTCACCATTTAATTGTGTAGAATTTTTATCTGATTAATACAAAAGAACTATTACCAACTATATATAGATCTAAAAGTAGAATCTGAACTCAGTTATGCTTAAACTGTAATTACAAAAGAATTAATGTACTAAGACTATCAGAAATCAGTTTCCCAAATTTTTGATACCTATTTCTGTTGAAGATTAATAGTTCCAGAGATTTAGTAGAAACAGACAATCTAGATAGTTTAAATTGGTCTCATTGGATCACATATATTTATTTAGTTGGTAAAAGCTCAGAGCATTAAAACACTATCTTTCAAAATACCAGATGAATCTGTTGAGATGTTTTAATACTATTTTGAAAAAGTTGATGTCTTCTCTATACTAGGTCACAGCTCTCATTAAATTAAAAGAATGTGAAGATTCTCATCTTGGTGAAGAAGTGGATAGGAACTGGACAGAAGTAGTGACTCAGCAATATCTATTTGACAGACTAGTTCGGGAGGTAATTCTTAAAAATATTCCCATGTGGGTCAGATTTAAAAAATCTTTGTATGGTCTTTCCATTTTTATTTCTAACACTAGCATAAGGAGGCAGTTAAGGAGCTAATGCATAGGGCACTAATTTGGTCTAATGCATAGGGCACCAGCCTAGAAATTGGGAGACTATGAATTCAAGTCCTGCCTGAACCATGAAAACTGGCTGGGTGACTTTGGGCCAGTCACCCTTTTTCAGTCCATCTTACTTCACAGGGTTGTTGTGAGGAAAAAAGGAGAAAGAAAGTGTGTTGTATACATTCACTGCCTTGAGTTATTTATAAAAATAACAAAGGCAGAATACAAATAAGTTTAATTAAGTCAGGATTGAGAATTATATTCTTTGTATATACAGAGTCCTCAATTTACAATCACAATTGAGATCAGAACTTACATTGCTAAGTGACATAATAAAGTGACTTTGTGTCAAATGTTACCTTTTTTGCCATGTTCTTTAAGCAAATCATGCAGTTGTTAAACAAATCCAGCTTTCCCATTGACTTTTGCTTATTGGAAGCTGGTTGGGAAGGTTGCAGGTGATGATCACGTGACCCTGGGATGCTGTAACCATTGCAAATCCCTGTTGGTTGCCAAGCACCCAAATTTTGATCATATGACCATAGGGATGCAGCAACACTGAGCACCAGTTTTAAGTCACTTTTTTCAGCACGGTTGTAACTTTGGACAGTAACTAAACAAATGGTTGTAAATTGAAGATTACCTGTATTGATGGCTTAATTTCTATATTATTTAAACATATGCAAATTTTTAAAAACTATTTATTCTGTTTTAGATTGATGCTCTAAAATCTCTTTCACAATCAGAATTAGTTGATTGGTTTCAAATGCACAGACACAAAGAAAGGAAAGTGCTCAGCGTACATGTAAGTATTTATGACAAATATTTAAGTCGCTTATATTAAATTGGGTGAATATCAAGGCTTAGGTCTTAAAATATGATGGTGCCTTGAGATAGATGTAAAAATAACTCAAGACAGCCAATGTATCTAATTACTTCTACTGTTATATCTTGCCCATATATATAGGCAAGATACAAAATAGTAAAAAATAGAAATAATATAAAATATGCTATTGTACTTCAAATGAGTATGACATGATTTGTTTCTGCAGCATATCCTGGCTTTGAACACGGATCTAGAAAATTGGTCTTTCTGAAACATGATTCTCATGTAGCTCTAGTGAATCAAATTCAAAATAAAACTTAGCATTTTTAAATTTAAGCATTAATCTATTACTGACTCATGCATAAAGTGTTGTTTTAGCCCTTTCTGCAGCCATAGAAACTATTGCATCTATTGTAGAACTTATCTCCTATATTGTGTTTTGAAATTACAGGTGGTTGGATTTGGTGTACATGAAGGTGATGCGGAAGTTCCATCTCTTTCAAATGTGCACAGCCCTTCAAGCAATGAAATACCTCAACTAACGTTCTTTGACCCTTCTTCTTTGACTGACATCACTTGCATTAAGAACATCAAAGTGTATACATCAGCTCTCAATGTTCTTCCATACCATAAGATATTAAAATAACTCATCTTGGGCTGCCATAATGTGTAGTACAAGTTAAATACTCTGGAGGTATGCTTTCCTTCTAAGACTCCAATTTACCAGGCTTTATGGAAAATAGTTGACTTCTTACAAACTAATGTACATATTTCAAATGTGTCTTTTAACCAGCAAAGCATACATAAGAGTGAGCATTTTTTTGTGAAAATATATATTACAATGGATGTATAGAAAGATAGACTTGTTCATAAAAGTAAATGGGTCCTCCATTGGCAATTATTATTCTGGGTGCTTTCTGCCTGGAATGCTGCTGCTTCTTCCATAACAGCTGTGCGTAAAAAAGCCTAAAGACTATCTCAGAACTAAAATATTACCTGCTATCCAGAAAACACTATTAGATTACTTAAAACTGAATATGCCTATATTGCAACAATTTAGAGAAAAAATATTTCTGGCTTCAAATGAAAAAAGTATTAAGAATATACCTAGGAATCATCTTCATCAGATAGTTCAGGATGAGTGCTCTTAAAATAACGTGTGCAATAAATTATTGAAATCTTAAGTTCTTGGGTTTTTGTGAGATTGCTAAAGTAAAAAACATTTGAGGATCATATTAAATCAGTTATTTTTAAGGTGAGTTTGCTCCTTAAAGAAAAAGAAAAATCGAGATTAGGATTTTTGTAATCCTACAAAAGCAAAACTGGAAAATAGTTGAACGTACCATTAGTTTCAAGAACTTAAAAAGTGGAAATAGGGTGAATACAAGCTGTTTCTCCTGTACTGCAGTCTTAGTCCTTTGCTTTTGGAACAAAAGGGGAAGACGGAGAAAAAATGGTAAATCAGGACATATTTAATGATTCTGCACATCCAAATTATATAGTGGTTGTAGAATAATATTAAATATTCTGGGATGTTGCATACTATTACATAACTTTGAGTTTGTTTGTATAAACCAACTCAAATGTTAGACAACTTCTCTCTTGACAGGTTTATGGCATGCTCTTAATCTACAGGAGAAACAAAGTAACATGTGGTTCTCCAACTATTTAAGTAATGCAACTTCAGATATCACTGGCAGTAATGGTTAAGGCTTGGGTATGCAGGAAGTTTGGAAGCTGGACTTCAGTAAACATCTAAAAAGCCAACGTACAATTGGAAATTTCTGTCTTTTTTAAGGAAGTAAAACTCATCACCTATGCCTGGTTCTAATCAAAATAATGCAAGGATTAAGGCAGCCTTAATACAGAGTGTGAAAATTATCAGTCAAGTTTATCTGAATTCTCTAGAAAACACACATAACAGGAAAGAGCTTTTTTCACTATTTAATCAGAACGGCTCCTAGAATAGAATGGGAACTTTAATTGAAAGATCATTTTTTATTTTTAAACTTTTAACTCAACTAGGTTATCATGGGGCCAAGGAAAAGAACAACAGACCATGGAGCTTAAAGCTATCACCAGTTTCTGAATAAAATAGCGCAGACCTTGTGTGATCACTCATTAGTGTCTGGACACAAGTCCTTAAGAGAAAACAGATGTACTGTTTATAATTGCAACAGATCACTTAAGTAAGTGTTCATTCTGTGTTATTCAGGATATAAATCAGTATATGATAAGGGTAACTGAATTTTCCAAATTAATATCTCTGCAGAACAGGACCGACTTGTCCTGAACATCTTTATAGCAAGGTGTTTTAGATTGCAAATGATTTTGTCTACAATAAAACAATTCATACTTTTGAAAATCCATTTTATGAAGCATTTTAGATGCATCTGCAAAAATCAAATGGTAATCTATAATAACATTTCTGTTTCTAAAAATTCAAAGATTTTTTGGGGGAAACAAATGCCAGATTTTTTTCTACCATTATTATTATTTGTTAAATGCGATCTTGAGTTCTCTAAACTGGCAAAAGAAGTCCTTGTATTTACATAGAAATTAACAAGTTCTAAGTAAATGAAGCCATGTGAATGCATGGTGTAAATGCCAGAATCCTATATATGAGACACATGCCTCTTTGCACCTTTTACAACAATGCTTAGTATGTATGCCTAACTTGAGCCTTGGTTTTATTCTCCTAGAAGCATAGGAGATAAGACAGGAAAGGCTAATATAAATTACTGCTACACAGTCAGGGCTCTTCCTGTTTTAATTGTTCACTGCATGAGAAAGTCCAGTATCCCTGAGATAGGAACTGTAAATGAAGGAGACAGGCTCTCCAAAAGAAGAGTCTTTGGAACATTACAATTAGTGCCACTAATTCAAGGCTTGAACTTCACAGGCCTGGCCTGCTTAATATTTACTGGCAGCAAGTCGCTTGAGTAGTGGCTCATCATAAACCCAGTATTCTCCATCTTCATGGAACAGCTGTAAAAGAAAAGTACTTATTTACAATTTCATCGGAGCAAAAGGATTTAACACAGGAATAATTTCTGAAGATAAACCTACCTTTGTTTCCCATGGAATCTCTTTCTCTTTCCTGGCTTTGGCTTCAGCTCTTTGTCTTTCCTCCAGCCTATGCTTAGCTTCAGTGGCTGCCTCAATGTCTCTGATCTTTAAATTATAGGTTACATCTTTCCATAGGCTTAAAAAAAGATAGAAAAATATATAAATTGCAAAAAAAAAATCCCATAATTTTATTAATCTAGAAAGACATGTTTGGAGAGAATGAAATCATCATGTTTGTTCTCAAGCTCTACATAGGGTTAAGCCTGCTCAAACTGATTTGAAACTAGAAAATGTTACAATTGGTCCACTATTGTGGTTAGATCACTTTTGATCTGAATGAGGTCTGTTCACTACCATCGATATCCCTGGATCCATTTAGAATGGTTAAAGGGATGGATTTCTAAAACACCTGGTAGGTATCCCAATAATTTGTCAGGCAATTTAATCAAATATCTGTTGGACCTCTAAAATACAGAAAGTGCGATAAGATGGTCACCCTGGGTGACCATTCTCTGCTCACTAATCTGAGTTGCTCTCTATTTTACTGAGGAACTCCAGAAGATGAGATGGCAGAAAACAATCTGGAATGTTGATATAGGAAGCTTAGAAATGAACCTGACCTAAGGGCTTTTGAACCTTATATATACAATAGAGGTGGCAAAGAATTCTTAATCTTCCATCCTTATTGCAGTAATGGAGTGTACCTCTGTGATTTAGGGTGGTTTATACCTTTTGAGGATGTGAGATTCAAAAAGAGCTTCCTGAGACCACTGTGAGGTGTTTCTGAAACACTTTGCTGATAAAATTGTTCAAATCCACCCAGATCCTGATTCTGTATCGTATGAGAGGTAAGATAATAACTTGTGAAATAACCTGTGAATTTTCTTGGTTTATCAGTTCTGCAAAAGTGTGATCTGTGCACTATGAGCTCTTCTATCTGTATTAGTTTCATATTCAAGATGGAGGGTAAGGTAGTACAGGTAGTCTTTGATTTACAGTCACATTTGGAACCAGAATTTATGTTGCTAAGCAAGATGGTTGTTAAAACGAGTTGCACATGATTTTACTTCTTTGCCATGTAGGTTAAGTGGTCAACTCCAGCTTCTTAGTTGGGCTGGAAGCCGGCTGGGAAGGTTGCAAATGGTGAGGACATGACCTCAGTATGCTATAAATACATGCTGGTTACCAAGCACCCAAATTTTGTCATGTGACCATGGGGATGCTGCAACTGTCATAAGCATGAAGACCAGTCAAATGACTTTTTTCAATACCATGTAATTTTCAACAATCATTAAACAAATGATTGTAAGTTGAGGAATACCTGTAATGCCTTATTCAGAATGTGGGTCATGTTAAAAGAGGTAGAAAGGCAGATTTACATAATTTACATAATTTTTGCCCAAACTTTTGTTATAATTGAACAACACATAAGTTTTCACATATGCATTTGAACCACTGATAATCCATTTGAAATAGGCAGTATACAAATATTGTAACAAAAAAACCATATTTTATCCCACGTTCATTAACACTACTTCTATTTAGTTAAAGTAAATTACTACTTGAGTTTGAGAATATTTTTTGAAGCTGTTATTGTAGCAAAACAAGAAAGTATGTATATTAACACTGACCAGCGGGATTCATACTCTTCTTGATCTTCCAGTTTTCTTACTTTCTTCTTAATGATAGGCATTTTCTTGGTATCTATAAAGACTACATTCTCCTAAAGAAAGAAAATCTCTGTTAGGTTTTTATTCAACTTAAAACCGTTTTTCATTAGGACATTTATCAGTATTTCTCATATCTATATTTCTTTACATATAGACAAACAACACAATCCAATATCTTCTTCCAGTAATGCAACTGATTTCATAAAAATTATGTTAACTATAGAACACATATCTACTAGTTATCTTGAAAATGGCTTAGTCTTGCATTCAGTTATATAGTTTGTCCTTGGTTACCAAGCGCTTGTTCAGTGACTGTTTAAAGTTGTATTGTGCTGAACAAGTGGTACAAGCAATTATTGAAGTTCTGGCTGTCCCGCCAGCCCTGTGGTCATAATTGTGATCCAGGCACTTGCGCTTAGCAACATTTGCAGCATTCCACAATCACATGATTGCTATTCCCTGCTTGCTTCCCACAAGCAAAATCAATGGGGGAGCTGGCAGGTTGCAAGATGCTCCTGTAACTCACACACTGTTGCAGCTTCTCCCCCCACCCCAAGTAGCTTGGCTATAAAGGGATTTCATACTCCATAGCGTTTGTGCACATCTGCAGCAGCCACCTGTGACATGGGTTCGTTCACAGCAACCATTCCCAGCACTGCTGCAGCTAATCCCACCCCCCACCCCCACCCCGCAACTGCTGGCCTGCTTGCAAGCCACGTGCGGCTTCCTCATTGACTTTGCTTGTTGGAACCCAGGAGGAGATCTGTGATTCTCACTTAAGGACAGCACCATGGGATTGCCATTGCTAAATAATGTAGTCATATGACATTACGTATTATGACCTTACTGCCTAATGATGGAAATTCTGGTCCTAATTACTCTCATTAAGCAATGACCTGTACAGTATTTGGAGCAGAGTGATGAATTGGCATATTAAATTAATGACATTCTTGGAATGAATCAAACTTTTTCACATGGAATTTTAATCTATGAATTAACCAAACATTCAAAAATCAAGATACTTTACCCCTGTTGCATATTTTGCATACATGGTACCGTTCCATTCTCCTTCAATTGAGCAGATGGATTTTTTATCATTAGGTGAACTAGAAAACAGAAGGAAGAATTAAAATCAGGGGCCACTCCCTTGTCAATTTAGTTCAATGCTTAGCTCAGCATGGCACATCAGAACTTCTTCAAGCTAGATTCCTATTGATATAAGTGACATAATCCTATAATTTTCTGGGTTATTTTTTCAGTGTCCTATTTATCTGATAGTAGTAGTACTGCCTAATATTTTCTCATTCCAATATTAACTACTCCAGCCCTACTAAGTGTCCAAGGTCAGAAAAGGTTTGGTTAAGGCCCTGTCACACTGCCCAACGGATGCAAAACGGACACAACGGACGAGCTAAATGTTCCATCCGTTGTTATCCGCTCTCAAAAGGGGCAAAAATTTGCATAACCAGAGCAGATAACACGGACGGGGGGAGGACGCAGGGTGGATGGAAAGCGGATGCGGAACGGAAGCCCAGCGGATGGAAGAGGATGAGAGTGGATGGCACATCCGCTGGGCTTCCGGGGGGCCTCAGCAAAGCGGACGCAGAGCGGACGCTGAGCGGATGAAGCGGATGCACAGCGGATGAAGCGGATGCAGAGCGGAAGCCTAGCAGATGCACAGCGGAAGCCTAGCGGATGCACAGCGGAAGCCTAGCGGATGCACAGCGGAAGCCTAGCGGATGCCTGGTGTTAATTGCGCATGCGGGGGGGATGCATTGCGTAAGCCACGCGGATATAAAGGGAAGCAGCTCGCACGTGGCCAGCATTCGGAGGAAAGACCTGCTGCCGGATACATTGAGTCCTTGCCTGCCCTGCCTGCATGCCTGCCTGCAAGCCTTGCTGCCAGCCTTCCTACCAGCCTGCCTCCAAGCCTCCTGGCCAGCCTTGGTACCTGCCTTCCTGCCAGCCTTGGTGCCAGGCTTCTTGCCAGCCTTGGTGCCAGCCTTCCTGCCAGCCTTGGTGCCTGCCAGCCTCCCTGCCAGCCAGCAACCCCACAACCATGGGGAAGAAGCGAAAGTCTCAGCAACCTGCCGCGATCCCTGGCAAGAGGGACAGGGCCACCCTACCGCCCCCTGTCCCTGACTCTGCTTCTGCTGGGGCTTCTGCTGCTCGGGCTCACTCTTCTGGTGCTGGAGCTTCTGCTGAAGCTGCTCCTGGCGGTGGTGCTTCTGCTGCTGCGTACTCTGCTGAAGCTGCTCCTGGTCCTCCTGGTCCTGCTCCTGGACTTGCTCGTACTGCTCGTGCTCCTGGTCTTGCTCGTCCTGCTCGTGCTCCTGGTCCTGCTCGTGCTCCTGGTCCTCCTGATGCTGCTGGTGCTGGTGCTGCTGGGGCTCCTGGTGCTTACTCTGCTGCTGATGATCCTGGTCCTGCTGATCCTGCTGCTTCTGATGATGATCCTGCTGCTGCTGCTGCTGATGATGATGATTATGATCCTGCTGGTGATGATGATGATGATGATGATCCTGCTGGTGCTGGTGCTGCTGCTGCTGGTGGTGTGGAGAAGCAGCCCCTACCACCTGGGAGCCCCTCTGATGAGGGCCCCTCTGGTCCTGCCAAAGGGAGGAAGAGGCGTATGCGGGGACGGGAGAGGAGGCAATACTTCATTGAGGAGGAACACGAGGATGAGGTGCTGGAGTGGCTGAGAGAGAATGACTATCTGTGGCGGAAGGGACACCGGCTGTACAGGAACACCAAAAGGAAGCAGACTGCTTGGAGAGAGAGGGCGGAGAGTATGGGTTACACTTCGGAGGTGCTCCTCGGCTGGTGGAAGCACATGCACACCTGGTACGGGAAGCTGCACCTGAAGAAATCTGGCCAGGCCACGGTTAAGCTGACGGACAGAGAGACCTACGTCATGGCCAGGTGCAGCTTCCTGGAGGGTGAGATCCACCACGAGGAGCACCAGGAGCCCCTTTCACAACCCTCTCTCTCCGGCAGCCTGCTGAGACCCAGTACTCTTCCGGCCGAGAGTCAGTCCCTGTCTCCAGGCAGGTTTCTGTGGAGCGTGCCACGGCGGAGAACCCGCGGACAGCTGTTGTAACCGTGGTGGAGCACGTGGAGGACTCCCTGGTGCGGTGGGAGAAAGGAGACATCGAGTCCACCACAGTCATAGCCGCATCCACCACCACCCCAGCTCCACCTCCACAGAAAGGCAGAGAGCCAGACAGCAGGAGGGGCAGAGCCACACTGTCCTGCTGGAGATCAAGGACACCATCCGCACCAGCATATATCTCCTCTCTCAGCTGGTCCACACCGACTCCTCATCCTCCAACCGCAAGCCCTTCCTCACCTATGTCAACCAGACCCTCAGGAACATGGAGGAACCCCAGTACCAGGTGGTGAAGAACCGGATCACCGAGCTGCTTCACAACCCTCCAGATCCAGAGGAACCTGCTCCCACCCAGTCCAGGTCTGCTCCTCCACCTCCACCCCAGGTGATGTCCCTCCCATTCCAAGGCTTCCCACAGCCCCTCACCTACCAGAGCTACGGATACCAGGAGGTCCAGCAGCACAGGCAGCAGCCCTTCCCAGTCCAGGCACAGAGTCATCGGACGACACCATTGCCACCAGTTCCACTGATGCCACCCACGACAATGATGCCACCGACAGCGATGCCACCCACGCCAGTCCTCACCCAGCTGCAGACCAGACAGCCCCACTACACTACTCCTTCCTCCACCCCACAGCCAAGCCCAGCCTCAGTACATCTGTCATCAGTACTGGGGCTGACACTCCATGGCATGGAGGAAGGACCTCTCAGCATCACGGGTCTGAGCCAGCTGTCTGAGAGCTTCCTCAACACACCGTCCCGTTGTCCTCTCGGGGCCAGGCACCCCAATGACAATACAGACCAGCACTCCAGCACCACCCACCTCCACAGCACCTGGACGCTTCACCCCTGAGACTGGGCACACCTCCGAGTGACCATTAAGAGTGCCAGAGACTGGGTAGCTGGCTACCTGTGGACTTTATTTGGACACTTGACTTGGGTCTTTTTCCTTTTACAGCTTGTTGTTCAATAAAGTTTATCTTTGATTCACACACTTGCTTCATTTCTTTTTTTAAAAAAAGTCTTGGTGGAAACTTTTAGAAATGGTTTAAGCCTTTGCATGCTTGTGGGATGGGTTAAGATAGCAGTGGGATGGGCAGGGATACCTGTGAGATGGGTAATAGCTGTGGGATGGGTAAGGATAGCAGTGGGATAGATAAGCCTCCAGTGCAAGCATAGTGGGACTGTATGGTCCACCCTCCCTGGTGCCACACCTATGGCCCTTTATTATCAATAATAATGTAATAATCATCCACACATGTCAACACAAACACAACTCTTTATTAAACGCCCTGTTCATTGTAGGCCCACCTAACATACATGGCCCAATCTCATCCGTGTGATGAGACAGGCTGAAGGAAGCACCCGTTAATCATCTATCATCCTGTCTTGCCACTCCACCGCTCCAGCTGGGGAGTTGCACCAGTGTCTCAGGAGGTTGCGCTGCTTATTCCCTTCACGTGAGGCTCTGTTGGGGCTTTGCACTTCCTGAGCATCTATCAGGTTTCGCCCTTGCCTCCATTCCCCAGGCTCCATGTCCCCATTGCCTTGCTGGAGGTCCACGAGCCTGTTCTGCAAGACTGGGTTGCAGGTGCGCATCAGATTGTGCAGGATGCAGCAAGCTTCCACGATCCTCCTCACGGTCTCTGGGCGATGCTGCATGGTGGTGAGAAGTACCTGGAACCTGTTGGCCAGGATGCCAAAGGCGTTCTCCACCACCCGCCTTGCCCTGGACAGCCTGTAGTTGAAGATCCTCTCTTCACGGGTGAGGCATCTGGAAGTGTAGGGCTTCATGAGGTAGGTTCTGAGGGAGAAGGCGTCATCCCCCACAATGAAGTAGGGCACATCTTGCGTGTCGTTGGGCAGGGGGTCTGGATCTGGAAAGCCCATGATGAGGTTGCCTTCCAGCCCCTCCTTGAGGTCACTGGCATTGTATACCTGGGTATCTGAACATGAACCGCTGCCTGAAGCATCGATGTACATGAACTTGTAGTCAGCATTGACCATGGCAAAGAGGACGATGCTGAAGAAGCCCTTGTAGTTGAAATAAGTGAAGCCCGACTTGGGTGGTGCTTTGCAGGCCACGTGCTTGCCATCTATGGCTCCAACGGTGTATGGGAAGTTCCACCTCTGATACCGCTGCTCTGCAACTTTCTTCCATCCTTCATCAGTGGAGGGGCACTGGAGGAGCTCCTGCAGGTATTCTTCGATGATGGCCTGCACCACTTCTCTGACCACAATGCTGATGGTGTTGTGTGGCACCCTCCAGCCGTACTGCATGCTCCTGTAGGTGGTCCCCGAGGCCAGGTGGCGCAGAGTGAGTGCCACCTTGAGCCCAGGTTCCAGGCTGGGCCGGAAGTTGGTGTTTGCCTTGGTCAACCTGGGTGTCAGCCGCTGCACAACTTCGTCAAACATGGCTGGAGGCATCCTCATGAAGGTCTGGAATGCCCGAGTGTCTTCGTTCCTGAGTTCCACCATCAGCTTGTTGTACAGTCCTTACTCTGCTCTTCTCCCGATCCATCTTCGGACCCAGACGCTTCTTGGCCGCCTCCTTTTCTTCCTGTAGTAGAGTTCACAGAGCCTGTAGATGGCTTCGCACTGTTGCAGAAGGATGGTGGCTGCCAAAAGGACTGTGTTACGATCCACGGTTGACATGACTGGATGCTGTGGAAGAGCAAGAGTCAGATGAAGGCTGCAGAGGTCTGCACAGCTGGGCTGCTGGTCTGAAAGTGAGATGCAGACGAGTTGCTCCCCCTTTTTATAGGCAGTATAGGTATCCCTTTGCATTGTCTAGGCATCCTCTAGGCATCCTCTAGACATCCTTAATATCCGAGATAGGTCCCCTCTGCAAACGTTTTTTCCGTTTTAAATGCTTTCTTTCCGTGCTGCATCCGTTCTGCATCCATTCTGCGTCCGTTCCGCTTCCTCCCTGCGTCCGAGCGGATGCGAGTTGCGCGGATGCGGAACAGATGCCTAGCGGATATAGAGGATGCGTAACGGATGCAGAACGGATGCGTAGCAGATGCAGAACGGACGAACTGGATACATTTTCTGCGCAAAAGTTTTGGGCAACCCAAAACTTTTGGAGCGGATGAAACGTCAATAAACGGATGCTGGACGGATAGAGAGGAAGCAAAACGGAGGCAGTGAGTACATCGCGTTAACCAACGGATGGCAAGCTTTTTTGTCCGTTTTACATCCTCTTTGCATCCGTTGGTGCAGTGTGACAGGGGCTTTAGGTGCTACTACCTGCTGAGGGCATCTGTCAAAATCCTTAAAACTGCTTTCCCTGAACTGGTCCTCTGCAGTTGACTGAATGTAATTATTTCCAATTAATATGGCTGTACTGTACGGTACAACAAAGTAAAATCATGAAACTCTGTCTCACTTACTTTGCCCATGTTATGTGGAGGAATTCACTGGAGAATATAATTATGTTTGAAAGAGTTAGCAGTAAAAGGAAACCAGACCCTAAAAGAACACAGTGGCTGGACACTGTCGAAGCTGACACAAGACAGAGCATATAAAAACTGCAAGACTGAAAGATGTGGAGAGTCTGCCCATAGAATCATTAAGGATTGAAATTGATTGAATGGATGACATCACCATCATGGCTGTACTAACACATTATGAGGGCACCAGATTAAGGAATATTAAAAGTATTCTCCAGCAATTCTGTTATATTTTTTATATCAGAACTTTGAAATGAGTGTGATTTTTAAAATCCATCCTTATATATATATATATATACTTACAATATTTCTGCTGTTACTTTGTGCTTCTTCCCCCCATAGAAAGGTTTTGTGTGGAATATTATGTTAGCATTATAGCCTGTTTTAGAACAGCTAATGTTGCACTCTCCTCCCAGCTCTATCCATGGCACTGTGAGAATAGATCTGTCAAAAAAATTTCAGATTTTCCAACAGCTAGGTAGATAAACAATTTATCACTTATAAAATCACTAATAACTAGAATTACTTGCCTTGCATAGCCATTAGGGAAGGTTAAAATGTAATGTTCATCATAATCTAAGCACGATACGCAGCCTGTAAAAAACAACAGTATGGGATCATACCAATTTTTTATAGAGAGAAAGGAAAACAACAAGGATTAAAATAAAGTTAACAAAAATAACCTGTCAGGTTATATTTCTGCAGACCAGTCATTCCCCTACCCCATGACCAAAAGCAGAATGGCTATATTTAGCTCTGAAAAGAGATGTTCTTATTTTACTTGCACACAATCTAAGCCTCTCACCCCCAAGCAAAAAAAATGTATCCTTGCCTTTTCCAATAATGATGACCCTCATGCCCCCCCCCCCAATAGGTCATTAAAACAAGAAGCAGCCAAGGTTGCGATCCCTGGACTAGAACAATAACTGAACAAATCGCTACTTTGGAAATCCTAGTTGAAAGTGATTTTTAACAGAGAAACAGCAGCATCAGAATTAGAAAAAAGTTAACTTATGATTTTATTGCTTTTTATATTTTTGAGGACCCATAGTATTTTTCTTCAAAATGAAGTCCTTTAACTTAAATATCCCTGCTAAAATTGCATCTGCAAAGCATTTCAATAAAGGCCAGCAAAATCAGGTTAATAAAAACCAAGTTTGCGATAACTATCAATTATTTTTTAGTACTATCATCAAAGCTTTTCTTGTGGTAATACCTGGATGTTCTACAAATAATTATTATGTCTGATTAAAAATATTCATCAGAATTTTAAGCAAGCAGGGAATGAGCAATATGCTGGTACATACTACTTTTATGGCTCCTAGTGAGCCATAAAATAAGTGAGAAACCTGTTATTCTGAGAGAAAACATAAACTGAAAATGGACAGAACTGACCACGGACAACTAACTGCATCTGTTAGTAGTCAATGATAATAAGCAAAGCAATGTGTGAATTCTGGTTTATCCTTTTATAGGAACCACTGCAAGAGAATACCGACTTGCTCTCAGTTAATGTCAGTTAAGCAGTGTCAGTAGTTCTCATTGCTCATTTAGACCAAATTCAATAAGAATCAACTATGACAATCTAATATGTGACAGAAATTTATAGGTCTCCAGATGTTACTGGACTGCAACTCCCATCACTTTCATCACTGTGTCAAGACTGGTAAGAGTTGTCCGGTTTGCAAGGCTTCGGCGGTGGCAGGAATCCGCAATCGTGCGCGCTTCCTGCTGTGTTCGCCGCTGGAGTGTCCCCAATCCAGCTGGATTTGGGGGCTATAATTACCCCGTAGAGGTAACTGAAGATCGGGGAGACTCAGCAGGGGTCCGGGGGAATCACAACTCTCCCCCTCCCCAGCTGGCTTAACTCCCTTTTCCAAAAGTGGTGGAGTGGCGGTCAGCAATGGACGCCACAAAGAAGCTTTCATCCGGATAAGTATGTGCAGGAGGAAGCTGAGAAAGTGAAAGTTTTTGGCTAACCAGGATGAAGTAATATTTAAATACCCTGGAATTTAAGTTTTATTAAAGATACATCGTTCCCGACAAAGACGGAAGAAGCAGCGAATGAAAGTAAGAAGGGAAAGTTTGTTTTGTATCACTCTCCTTCCTTACGGTAATAGCAAATGAATGGAGAAATCAGAAAAACCCGTTTTGGCATCAGCAGGTAATTAAATTGAAAATTGAAGCCAAGAGGACAATAAAGATTTCTGAGCATTGAAAAAAAAAACTTTTTTTGCTATAAGTGGGAAGGGAGAGGAAAAGAATTAATATTAAGATTTTCTTGGAGGAGGCTGCTTGGAATTTATAAGATTAGAGCGAAACTGTAACAAAACTTCTAAAAGATATATTTTAACTGGAGCTTTATAACTGAACTATAACCCCAGGAAGAGAAAATATAAAAAGAAGAAAGTGCTAAATGAAACAGACTCTGTGTATTTGGATTGCTTGGTGACTTTGGGACTTTTGGAAATTATTATTTGAAAGACTAAAAATATTTGGGCTGTCTAAAAAAACTTTTTACAATGGCACTACTTGTTGATGAATTGAAAATTGAATTTAAAAAGCTAAAAGAAGAGGATCAAGAAGGGAAGGGCTCTTCTGTTTTCCATTTTTTAGAAATGGCAATTTATACCTACCAGAAACTACAAGAACAAGAAGATTGGGATGAAGAAGAAGCCATCTTTAATGAACAAACAATATTAGCTGGGAAAGAAAAGGGAAAGAGGGAAAAGAGAATGGAGAATTTAAGACTTAAAAAAACAACCAAAAAAGGGAAAAATAAGGTGAAAAATCGATACAATGTTCGAAAGCAACAGAAAAGAGAAACACAGAAGAAGGTGGAAATTAAGAAGGTGGAGATTAAGAGACAAGGGGGTAAAAAGACAGGATTGGAGAAGAAAGAAAGGGAAAAAGGGAAGAGAAGTTACAAAGATTTAAAACAAGATGTAAAGAAACAAGATCTATTCAGAGGTACTGGGTAAAAATATGATTAAAAAAGATTCTGCAAAGTACATAAGATTGTATTGTTGCATCTATATTTGAAATAATGTTAGAAAATTGGATTTAATAATAGAGCTTAATTTATCATGGATTATTGTTTTAATTATATTATAAACTTATTCTTTTTTATTTTATAATATAGTAAGTAGCTTCAGAATGTACCAAGTAGAACCAGAATGAAAAGTATATATTATTTTAAGTGTTAAATTTAGGGGAAAGATTTAAAGGCGTCATACTTCAATCTGTGATTACAGGAGAAATTTTGTGTTAATGAGAAAAGATAATAGAAAATTAAAATAGAACAGACAAAATATATACTAGGAGACAAGGGGGTAAAGACAGGATTGGAGAGGAAAAGAAGGGCCATAGGGAAGAGAAGTTACAAAGGTTTACAACAAGATGTAAAGAAATAAGATCTATTTAGTGATAGAGGGTAAAAATATGATTAAAAAAGAAAAGTACACAAGAATGTATTGTTGTATTTATATTTGAAATAATGTTAGAAAATTGGATTTAATAATACAGCTTAATTTGCTATGGATTACTGTTTTAATTATATTATAAACTTATTATTCTTTTTTATTTTATAATATAGTAAGTAGCTTCAGAATGTACTGAGTAGAATCAGAATGAAAAGTATATATTATTTTAAGTATTAAATTTAGGGGAAAGATTTAAAAGCGTCATACTTCAATCAGTGATTACAGGAGAAATTTTGTGTTAATGAGAAAAGATAATAGAAAATTGAAATAGAACAGACAAAAGAAATATGCATAATGATTTAAATTGAGATGAAATAAATAAAATAGAATTAAGAGAGTGAAAAGAGGGGAGAAGCTATATGGAAAATGTAGAATGGTAAATAAGATATGAAATGGGATAAAAAGTGAGCATGAATTTTGAATTTATGTCTGTATAAAAAGATGTAACCCGGGATTAAACCGCTTTCCAAAAAGCAGTTTTATGTTTTGATGTTTTGTGTTTTGTTTGTGTATGTTTGTTTATTGAAAACTAATAAAAAATAAAAAAAAAGACTGGTTAGAGTTGATTACAATTATCTGTAAAGGAAAAACCAGATATTGCTTCTCCCTGGGTTGGATTACACAACCTACATTTTCTTGCATTAGCACAGAAAGACAGAAAATAGCAACAAATTACAATCTATGTAAGTCACAAAAATTCCTGTACCAAACACCGATAAGCTCAGAATTAGTAGTTTAAAAGTATTGTAACCAGCAGTCAGAGGCTATCTCTATTAGGAAAAAAGAAATACATGCATGTTTTGTCAAAAATGGTTTTATAATTATAGAATTAAAACTCAGGATTAAGTAAAATTCAGATATGATAGACATACCCTGGCCTATATTATGAACACCTATAGACATTCCCAAGAACTTTGATTTGGTCCAGATGTGAGCATTGAACTGAATTTTCTTCCTGGAACATTCTGCATAAAATGCTGAAACTTAAAAGGACAAATAAATATGGTAAACTATCATGCAGGAAATAAGCAGAAAACACATATTTGTTTTCCCAGTAAGAAATCTGGAGAAAAAATGGCTGAAGTTTCAAAATGTCAACAGCAACAGTTTTTACAATAATTTACAAACAAAATAACTTACTTGGAGGGTGGTGAGAAACTTGTTCTGCTACAAATGTCACATTATTTGGGGAAACCCATGGAACAGGTCCATCTGCAATTGTCTCCTGCAAAATAGATTCCAAACTATGCAAGATACAAATTTCTTTTTGTACACGACATATTTACAAATGTTCTAGATCTGAAGTTAAACAATAGAAAAAAATAAATTTATTTCAGTAACTGAGTTCCTAAAAAAGTCTGCCATGTATCTAACAATTTCCCTTAAAGAAGTAAAAAGCGGCTTAAATGTAATAGTTGTCCTTCAAAACACACTTCAGTGTGCTTTATAAATACATACAATATGTATTTTGCATGTTTAAAAATACATGTAAAATGAAGATTTTAAGCATTTAAGACTTTAAAATTATTGTCTCCTATCCCTCTGTCCTAATGTGAAATAGTGAGATCACAGAATATTTATAAGGAAAGTAGGAATTAAATAACTGAAATAGAGCAATATTGACATGTATAATATTAAAAAACCCTAATTCATAAATTACATGATCTTTAGAGTTTGAACCTCTAAATGTATACAGAATCTTCTTTATTGGAAAATACTGATTTTGTGCAGTATTCTTATCTCTTCAGGAAATTAATAAAATAGATATATTGATATTTTAAAAAGGTAAACATGTAGTCCTCAAACTTACGTCCACAATAAAGTCCAAAATTTCTGTTGCTAAGTAAAACAGTTAAGTGGGTTTTGTCCCATTTTATGACCTTTCTTGCCAGTTGTTAAGTGAATCACTGCAGTAGTTAAGTTAGTAGTTAGCTAAGTGAATCTGGCTTCATTCACTTTGCTTGTCAGAAAGTTGAAAAAGGTGATCAGGTGACCCTGGAACAGGGTGACCCTGCAACCATCATAAATTTGAACTAGCTGTCAATTCAAATTTTGATCATATGACCATGGGGATGCTGCAATATTCGTAAGTGTGAAAAGTGGTCATGTCACTTTTTTCAGTGCTGTTGTAAATTTGAATTGTCACGAAACAAATAGTTCTAAGTTGAGGATTATCTGTATTTCAAATATGAAAAAGTCTAATACCTTCATTTTATGTAGACAGTATGTAATAAAACTTTAATAGTAGGAAAAGCTCCTGTCCAGGGTTAGTTTTCTTTCTAATACTCTATCCTTCTAGAGCGGTGACTGAAAAAAAGTTGTATTTAGTGTAGGAATTGTGTTTATGAAATACAATTCACAGGATACATTCCATAATAATGTATCATTTAATTGCCAAGTGGTTCTTCTCACCATGGCTATGAGCTACCTTTGGCGATTTGTTTTCTGGCAACTATATTGTTCAAATACAATACAAAAAATTCTACTTTCCTTGGTTTCTGGCTCAGAGTGTCATGCAGATATGTAGCTATTTTACTAACCATATTTTCTTCTTGTTCAGCACTTGGCAATATCCAATGGCATCGGAAAGTTTCTCCCAAGATGGGATTGTAAGGTTTTTTTGCAACAGATCCTTTCCTTCCTGCATGGAAAGCTGAGAGGTACCATTTTACCACTTGAATCATACGATCTTTTGGATCCTTGTAGTCACTAATACTAAAGAAAACACAAAAAATGATTTTACTTTAAAACTAAATATAAATATTTCCTCAAGATTTTTAATTTCAAATGGAAAAATGTTTCTGTGGTTACCAGAAGGGCAAATTACTTTATATATTTATACAAGATATATGTATTTATATAAAAATGCAGCCAATGAAATAGACAAGAGGAAGTTTGTATGCAACACAAAGTATTATCAAACTTGCGTGTGGTAATAAGGGCGAAAAACAGTATATGAGCAAAGATTTAATACCTCACAAACAAATCAGGATGTGCAAAGAAGTCTGCATACATTTCTAAGAGTGACCTTCTTTCCAGAATAAAAGTTGGAAGAACTACCTGAAGAAAGACAAAACTTAGCAAGTTCAAATTCCAAAATCAGACTAATTTCAACTAAAGTGATGCATTAAGTTTTAAGGAACATTACTAGGTATGACTGCCTTGTAGACATCCTGTGTTTAATTAGCATTTGCTCAAACCAAATAAAATATTTTATTTATGTCCTCAAACCAATAAAACACAATTTAAAATACAGAAAAACCAATTATGAACTGATTTTATAATTTTCAGTTTTACCAAGGTGCTGGTAAACTTTTATTTCACCTCCTAGAGATTCATATGCTTCATATTTTAACTTTTTTTCTGAGTGGTAGCTTTCAAGAATTCAGAGTCTCACCTTTGTTAGGTCCATTCCTAACCTAACTTGTGATAAAAGGTGCATGATAACACTTTTGTGTTCTTCCACTGACTCCCCTTCAACATCATCATCTCTTTCATCATGAGGATCAAAAAGATCTGGAAAAAATAAATTCATCCCTGTAATTTCTTGGCCATATTTTAAAAATAAAATTACTTTAAATTACTTTTAAAATCTATATCAACATGCTGGAACTGATACTGAAGTTATTAAAAGCCTAAATAATTTGTGAATTTCTCTTACCAGCATCATTTGTCCCATTAGACACTGAAGAGTTGAGGGACTCTGCTGTATCTGGGCGTTTCATGCTACTCTCAGTGTTGCTATGTGTTAGAATTGTTCCAGATCCTGAGGGGCTATGGAAAAATACAAAATTCGTATAGCTGAATTTAGAACATAATTTGAAACATAATCAAATTTGAAAGAACTTTCATACTGTGTATATACCTGGAAAAAAAGTTTAAATATATGCCAACTTAAATATGTAGAGTAAATATACCATTCAGGGAACAGACAAAATAAAAAGTTTATATTTGTATAGCAAATTCAAACAATCACACAATTTGTATCCAAAAAATTAAGCCGTCTTATAAATGACTATCCCACTACATCTGTAGACATATTAAATTGTTTAGAACTGGGAATACGCACCACACACTCTAAACATATATCAGCTCATGGATAAAAAGCCAATATTGAAAATGCAAAGAGAGAGATTGATCAAATGCTTCCCATGAGTTAATTTCTACAATAATGTTACTTCACAGTATGAATTTGCATAAGGGACAATTTCAGAGCCAAAATTGTTTATGTGTACACATAGAGACTGTACAAAAGTTAGCTATTCACAATACATTATGGAAAAGATTCAGGGGCAGATATACAGTATGTGTAATTTAGCAAATTCTTAAAAGAGGAAATAATTGTCTGCATACTTTTTTATCACTTACTCCAAACATCTCTTTGGGGACGAACTAGTCTGATAGAATTCATCAGCATCGTAAAATTCATCTTCACTGCTGGAATAAGAAAAATCTGGAACTGTATTTGGAGAAAGATTGACGTGGCTCGGAGAAGTTAAACTGCTGCTGGGTGCTGACTGTCCACTTCCTGTAAAGATTATGCATGCAAATAAATTACCAAGTGTTTGTGGTATTTAAAAAATTATTTTTTACTTTGACTCAAGTTAAGCTAATACTGAATTTAAATTTGATCATCAAAATAGAATAAAAATAAATAAAAATCAGGGAGCTGCAAAGATTGCTTAATAGATAAACATATGCAATTTTTGTTTCCCCCCTTCACCTATTAAGAATGTATTCTGAACATGTCATAGTATAAATCAAATATATAAGGATACAGTTGATACAAATACTTAAACAAATAAACCAGCACAAACAATACAGAGATATAGTAACATCTCTCCTTTATAAATCTATTTACTTAAATAAATGGATAGAAAGCTAACATATTTATTCCTATAAATGCTTATGGATCCCATAAACAATATAAAAGAATGCAAATTAAGATGGGATAGAAAGGAATATTCTAAAATGCTAAAAGGGATAGCAGGTAAGAGTCTCACCAATCTGTTTTCTCGTGAACACTTTTGTTTTTTGCACTGGCTGTCATGAATACACAGCTCATTTGTGAGTATGCAAATCTTGCCTAACAGCTGTTTTGTAAGAACACCAGTTATTTACTCTTAAAATTCCAAATGCACTCTCAAAACTGAAATTATCTAAGATATTAGTATTGTTTCTTGCCTATCTGCTTGGCTGAATGCTGAACATTTGCCTTAGTGAACAAGTTTTGCTACGCTACAAGAAGTGTGCAGTTTACTTTAAAAATTAAGTTGCTCTCATCTGTAAACATTTGGAATGGCTGATAGAACCGTATTATGTTAGCATGTAGTTCAGAATTATATCCAGTCATTACTGAGACAAATTCAAAGTATTGCTATTAATTATTTAAATTGTATATAACTCAGATTCAAATTTCCTATTTTTCTATTATAATTATCCACACTAAAAAAGGATCCTCAATGTTCTTCCTTTAAACTCATACACTAAATTAGATGAAGAGGGTAGTTATTAGATAGCTATTTATTTATTTTATATCCTGCCACAATCAAACAAGTCTCATTTGGAGCAGTAGCATTGTAGGTATTTAATACCACCTCCAAAGAGAACTGAGACTATTTTAAGCAAGGTAGGATCATCATTCTTTACTATGAATAACCCTGAAGGGATTAATAAAAACACGTTTCATCAGCAAAGCTATTCTTGTACTCTTCATAAACAAAGCTCCCATGAAGCTAAAGTTCCATATTTAACAAGGCAAGAGAAGATTGTTGGGCTATACCTGTACTATTTGGTGTTGGAGTCTGATGGTTTCCAAGCAATGCTACCACAGGTCCAACAGGCAAGGATGATGGTCGTTGTTCTGATTTGCAAAGTTGAGCTGGTTCTGAAAGCATTAAACAAATTATTTTTAATCTTTACTTCTACTCCTTGAGGCTTATTTAGTCCTTTTAATTCACCACCTTTCCCTTTTTATTTTTCTCAATACTACTCTGCATTTTAGCTAATAAAAGAGAATATTTGTAGCTCAGGGCTGAAAAGAGAGGTCCTTGGTACTCGCTGACCTTGGTTGTTTTCTTGAAGGTTAGGGTTAAGGTTAAGGTTAGGGTTAGAGTTAGAGTTAGGTAACATCATTAGTGATAGTAAGGATCGAGGTTTGCTCTCAGTTTATATTCCAATGGCTTGCCCTCTCAGTGTTGGTGGGGATGGTCTTTCAGATTCTTTGGTTGGGCTGTTTACTATTGGCCTGTTTGGCAGTTCCCTGATTGGTAAACAATAATAAGCTAGACAATATCCCAATCAAGGAACTAAAGTCTTACTGTAACATATTTCCTTCAAAATGGCAGGAACAACTGGGAAAATTGGAAAAACATTGTTCACTCTACTATATTGTTCACTCTACTCAATATGGATAGAACGTTTATGGACCACTTGAAAATGTGAACAATTGTCGGACATACCAATTTTAATTTACAATGGGTTAGCAATTTTATATATCACAAATCATTTTCTTTCTGCATTCTGTGAAAAAAAATAGAAAGAGATGAAAATATTTTTAAAGCATTTAATAAGGATTAACATATATATATATATTCAGCTTCCTTCGGGTATTATCCCACGTCATTGTAGTGCTTTTAAAGTTGTAGCAACATTTCAGCAGAATCTCATCTGCCATCATCAGGCTTCTGTATGGAGTTTGTATGAAACTCTTAAAACTCTGTACGAAAACTTAAACACACACACACACACACACACACACACACACACACATATATATATATATATACTTAAGTTATCGCAGGTTGTTACATGTATGCTGTTCAGCTTTGTTCGGGTATTTTCCCACGTCATCATAGTTGTGCTTTCAAAGTTGTAGCAATGTTTCGGCAGAATCTCATCTGCCATCATCAGGATTCTGTATTGTGTTCGTCTGTGAGTCAGACTTTCACAGCCGTTTCAGTTTCATATATACATACGTACATACATACATACATACATACATACATATATATATATATATATATGTTTTCTTAAGTTTTTGCGGATACTTACATGTATGCTGTTCAGCTTCGTTCGGGTATTATCCCACGTCACTGTAGTTGTGCTTTTAAAGTTGTAGCAACGTTTCGGCAGAATCTCATCTGCCATCATCAGACTTCTGTATTGAGTTCAACTCAATTGAGTTCAACTCAGTACAGAAGCCTGATGATGGCAGATGAGATTCTACCTGCTACAACTTTAAAAGCACAACTACAATGACGTGGGATAATACCTGAACGAAGCTAAACAGCATATATATATATAAAAAAAAACAAAAAAAACATACACACACACACACACACATACATACACACACACACACACGACAAGGTTTTTTAAAAAGATACCATACCTGGAGGTAAGACAGTTTGCGTAGGCATTGTGCTATTCACTGAAGATTCCAAGAGACTAGGTGGATATATTGCATCAACAGGATTAATAGTGCTCTGTGATATAAAAAACAAGGTCAATTCTTTTTGAGAACTGCAATAAAATATGATTTGTGCAGGAAGTCAATCCTGAGAGAAAAACAAAACTAAATGCTTTTAAGACAGTGGTCTATAAAAAGAATGATTATAGTCCATTAAAGTTAATTTAGTTGCTTTAATATCATAAGGCCAAGGATTCCCACTTTAAAATTTAATTTGCTGATGTGATGGCAACACTAAAAAAATTACAAGTCAATCAGGGATATAGTTTTATACTCTGTTTATGCAACCCAACAATATTATCAAGATGCTGAAACAATTTGTCAAGCATCTTGAATAAAACTAGGAAGCATATACAATCACTGAGAATTTCAATCTGATTATGAAAGCTCATATAGATGAAATGAAAAGAAAAAACGGTACTTGATGTTGTTCTACACTGCATTATTCTGTGGTAAAGCATAACTCCTCACCACTCTCCTTTTCTGACTTTTTTTAATTAAAATTATCAAACAAAATAATTCTCCAAAGCTTCCTTATGGCCAAAGTTTGATGCAGGAAATGAAAGTTTTTTATTAAAATCAGGTAATAAACATATGATGTCAAGTCCTGATGTTCTAAAGAAAAAAAGGTCAACAAAGTTTCCACTTACAGTAGTTAAACAACTACTACATGAAATTGGTTACTTCCTGCAGTAGTAAACAGGATAATCCATATGTGTCCTCTATCACATATCTAACATTCAACTGGGGTACCAGACTCAAAGGGAAAGAAAATAGGAGAACTGGGTTATTTTGTGTAGTAATTATCTTGTATCACATTGCTAATATTGGGGAAAGGGAACTTATTGCTCTCCAGCAATTGATGAAGTACAATTCTCAGCATTTATCACAATTGGCCATACTGGCTGGACTGTCAAAAGTTGTACAAGTAGTCCTTGATCTACATTTAATGGCCATTCAAAGATAGAATGGCACTGAAACAAGTGACTTATGACCGTTTTTCACACTTACGATAGTTGCTGCATCCCCATGGTCACACGATCCAAATTCAGACACTGAGCAACTGATTCATATTTATGACAGTTGTAGTGTCCCAGGGTCATGTGATCACCTTTTGTGACAAAGCAAAGTCAATGGGGAAGCCAGATTCCCTTAACAATTATGTTAAGTTAACAACTGCAGTGATTCACTTAACTAATGTGACAACAAAGGCAGTAAATTGGGGCAAAATTCACATCACAAATGTCTCACAAATTTTGGGTTCAATTGTGGTCGTAAGTTGAGGACAACCTGTTCTTCAGAGCATTTGAAAGGTTGCAGATTTCCCACATTGGCATTATATGAAACATTATACAACTGCCATATCATTATGCAGCTGATTTTCCGTTACTCATGCAGGAATCAGCTCTCCTTCTTTAGCACAATTCTGAATGTGCTGTTCCAAGTTGAAAAACAATATCATTACCTCTAGTGTTTCAGAAAACACCATAATCTATATTTACAATTTGCAGGACATACTATCAGGAAAGTAATATGTTATATTCAGTGAAAACAGAACAATAACAAATTAAACATTTAGGAAAATAACCAAATTCAATAGCATTTGCTTAGGATGGAAGAAGTTTGAGTATCAAAGCAAAAGAATAAACCAAAAAATAACAACTCAGTTCATACAGAAATGGGGATATAGAGCATGGGTTTCCAGCAGCCAGCATCAACAATTAAAAAAAAAAAGGATAATTCATGAAGAGATGAAGGTTAAGTGCAGCTGTTCAAGAGTAGCAAAAGCATAATGTATTTTCTTTGCCCAAATTATTAGCAAGAATGCTAGCCATCCATAATAATCATGCATTTTTCAGAGTGAATAGTCAATTATAATCAACTTGGCGAGTTGGACACAATTCTTAAAATAAACAAGCTAAAGAAATTCCAGGTCCCAATGACTTTAAAAAAATAGCATATGGTGGAAACAATTACAGTTTACAGTTTACAGATAACAATTACTGTATCTTCCCAGAAGAGGAATTTAAAATGGAACAGCTTTGATCTACAGAAAAATGACAGTCAGATGACAATTACAAACTGGAAAAGAAGAAATCAGTGATGGTCCATTATTTTCAATAAATAGTTTGCTTTGAAATTTAAAAAAACACCTGTATCTGCATTTAATCTGAAATAATTAAAAGACACTTATGAACTAGACATATAGTGGAAACTTGCCTACAATTATTTTATTACTTGCAGGATGCTCATATATTTTCTGTTCACTTCCTCCTTCTTAGATTAATACAAAACCGAATGCCTTAAACTAGAGGTCTCCAACCTCGGCAACTTTAAGCCTGGTGGACTTCAACTCCCAGAATTCCACAGCCAGCTTAAGTTATGCCAAAATTCTTTTTTTCAAGCACCCAAATTTCATTCATGGTTCATGATACATAATACAAATGTAATGTATTTGTACAGCAAAAAATCTATGACAGAGATTAGCATATATTACAGAAGAATTATGTCAACCATGAATTACTAATTTGTGAAAGTGCATTACATGCAATTTCTACATGCTACATTTCCCCCCCCAAGAATATTCAAACTCATGTTTAAATTAATCCTACATCATGCATAGTAGAAAATTAACCCACACAAGTTGAGTACAGGTGGTCCTCGATTTACAACCATTTGTTTAGTGACTGTTCGAAGTTACAACGGCACTGAAAACAGTGACTTATGACCATTTTTCACTTACAACCATTGCAGCTTCTCCATGGTCACAAATTCAAATTCGGTTGCTTGGCAACTGGCTTTTATTTATGATTGCTGGGTCCTGGGGTCATGTGATCACCTTTGGCAACTTTCTAATAATGAGGAATATTCACTTTACAACCATGTTACTAATTTAACAACTGCAGTGATCCATTTAACAATTGCGGCAAGAAAGATCATAAAATGTGCCAAAACTCACTATCTATCAAACAACTATCTCACTTAGCAATGGAAATTCTGGATGCAATTGTGATCATAAGACAAGGATGACCTGTACTCTTAGAATGGGGTGATGATCCTATTCTAAGGAAGTTAAGAGGTACAGTATTCCAGAAACATACTTAATGTTGTCTTATGCATTCTGGGCTCAATATTTTGGTTTCATTCAAAATTAATTACGATGTTTACATTGTTCTACTATTCAAGACCACCTTGAAGACTGAATTGATTCAATATTGCCTACTGAAGTAATGTACTAATTTTTCACAGGTTCCACTAGTAGCTTCCTGGATCAATTCAGTCTTCTTCTTTAATCTTGATTTTTACATTTAGATCCTAAATACTTGAAAAATATCAAATTTTGATATTTAAAGCTATGAACTACCAATCTATCGCACTAAAGAAAGTTAAACCCTTACTCTTTTCAAATAATGTATTGCATTTTTCTCTAAGTTGGTATATTAGCATATTCATCCAAATCAGCACAATTATCCAATATATACCTCTTAAATTTAATACTAAATTATGACTATTATGTGTACAGACACTATTTATAATGTCAACTTTATAAATTATTTTAATATATGCTCCAAAATACAGCATTTTGCTATTGTACATGAAGTATAAATAAAAAACTCAGAAATATGAATGTCAACATGTTAGCACACAGGTAATGCTCAGATTATGACCACTCAACAGAGCTGAATGAAGGGAACTTAAACCAGCCAGCAAAGTTCTGTCCATCACAGCATCCTCATGGCCATACAATTTCAATTCAGGCAGTTAGCAATCAGTTCACAATTAGGACAATTGTAGAATCCCATGGTTATATGAATATCATTTGCAATCTTTCCTGTTTCACGGGAAAAGTAAGTGGGAAAGTTGCAGGAAGACCCAAGTCATTTCCGCTCCTTCTTTTTCATCTACCCACCTACCTACCTATGGCACCTGCCCATGATCATGTTTGCCTATTGGTGCTTATCTGCTCAAGTTCTGTAGTATATACCTATAAGGACCCACCCATATGTGCTCCATAGTGCCTGCTCACAATACCCATGCACACACCACAGCACTTGCCTATTGTTGTCAGCTGCACCTCTTGTCCTCCAGCATTCTTGCCTGGAACTCCCACCTCTTTCCATGTTGTGATCCCATGGAGTTAACGACCCACATGGTCCTGGGGTTATGATGGCAACTGGGATTGCTGTTGCTAAGCAATGCAATCACATGTCATTTTGTTTATATCACTTAGCACCCAAAATTACAGTCCCAATCGCTGTTGTAACTCAAGAACTACCCTAATCTTCAGTAAACAGGCCCATTATTAACTAACACATCCGGAATTATATATAGAAATCTTTGCAAAATCTAAAAAGGATTAATGCCATCTTTTCGGAGACTCAAAGAACATTTTATTTGTTATTATAGTTCTTTGAATTATTTGGGTCACATGGATTCTACAACTTTGATCAGTTACATCAAAACTTTTCTACAGCTGAAAAGAAGTTTAGTAAGAAGTATTACAATGAGCACAAACACAATTTTATGTCCCCTCAATTTTTAAGGACCAAGGAAGCAGGAGAGCTTACTTACTCAGACATCAGAAGGGAATATACTACCAAAGATGACAGATGACTACTTTAATTATAGGTAAACAGTATTCTTTATCCATTTCTGTGTGCAAGAAGCAGCAAATCTACAGGATGATGGTGGACAGAAGTTCACTGAGGAGAAGCCAGACAGAAATATCTGTTCTTACATACAGTAGCAGTTAGGCTAATAATGTCTGCTAAATGTCAAGGTTTTCAACCAAGTAGCTTTCTGCATAGGTCAAGCAGTGACATCCCCATGGTCAGCGTGGCTAATGTTGAATAAATCTACAGAGAGTATGCTTGCATGAATCAGATAATCAATGCTGCTTTATGTCAGAAGACAGCAGTTTGGCAAATGCTTCACCCTTTTAAATCACTTCTATAAACTTCAACCAATTATCAATTCCAATTACACTGTCAAATTTTATTTTTAATACATTGACAAGTAAAAAAGAGGGAATTTGAAGATTTGATAGAAAAATATGTCAGAGGGAAGTTCTGGCTCTTTACACAAACATATTTTCCAGCAATCAGAGGTAAGGTTAAATAGCAAACTAAAGAAGGTGAAAGTGAGGAATAAACTGGAACCAAGTGGCTAATTAGCCGAGAGGCTAATTCATACAAAAGATTAATCTATAAAAATTAATTTACATTGTAACCTTAGGAAAATACTCTCAAAGCACACCCTGAGAAATAATAAAATTAATTTCAAAGGAAAACGCCTCTTATATTTTTACTTTATTCAAGATAAAAGAACTGCAAACTTCAGTAGACTTTTTACAGTTGAGTCACAATCATAATAAACATAGCTAAATATAGATGTTAAAATTTGGATAAATTTGGATATTTTTCTTCTGTCCATAAATTATTGATCTAACCTGCCTGGCATTGGGATGTATTGTTCCAGATATAGGTTCAAGATGAGTATTTTCCCAACATGATACAGGTTTATTCCCAGCAAAAGATTTTCAGCTATCAAAAGTTCCTGGTGTAGCTTCATTGTAGACACAGAACATATAAATGATGCACTAATTATGTTTTTTCAGCAAGAGGCTTCCATTCTAACAACAATCACAACTTCTGGCATATCAGACAATTATCTTCCCATTCATACTGGCAATTTTAATTTTGCCTTATTAATAGGAAACAGAGAGAATCTTAACATAAGAAACAGTGGAATTTAGAGGTTTTAGAACACTGACAAGATACTGAAAATGAAATACTTATTAAAAGGGGAGAGAGAGAGAAAGAGAGAAAGGAAGAAAGCGGAGGTTCAAATCTCTGTGTTCACATGACTGTGAAGCTTTAATTCTCTGCAGAGATAAAAGAAAGTAATAGTTTACATTTAAACTTACTATAAGTCCATCTGCGTGCTTCTCCTCATTAGTCTGATCCTTAAGGAAAAATGTTACAAATATTAACATAATAATTTGTCATAATGTAATTAATGCTGTTTTTATAAGATTTATGTTCTTAAGAAATTACCATTACACTTTTTGAAATGAAAATTTCCTCATTAGAAACTTTGTTCATTATATAGTTGTTCATTGTAAGAAATTCAGTTATTTTAGAAGTAGATAAAAAATTCTTTCCAGCAAATGAATCTGCCATTTAAAAGCCATATCAAGTTAAAACTTGGTGTGTCCAGGCAGTCCAGGCAGCTAGCGAAACATAATACACAAATTTCTAAAAATAATGAAGATATACATTCATATAAATACTTAGAACTCCTACAAAAGATTCTTATGTTGTGTCTTTTTGTATTCAGAAACATATTCCTGAAAATTTCCAAAGAAAAGTCACACACAATAAATATATAGAAGAAAACATAATGGCATTTGAGGCAGTTATGAGTAAAATGCCTCTACTATTCTTCATTTATTGATGCCTTCTGGTTTTTCCTTTTAAATGAAAACTCATTGGAGGTGATTCTTGCTGATTTCATTAAAGTCATTTGACATTGCCTCTCTATAGATGATTTTTATTGCCTCAACTAACCTACAACCAGGGGTGGGATTCTACCAGTTCTGTCCACCTCTGTAGAACCGATAACTCTGAAGAGCAGCAGACAGAGAGCATATAGAACTGGTTCTATGTCTGCTGCTGTTTTGACCCACCCACCTGCCCGGGCTCTTACCTGACCTTTATTTCTTGCTTTTTCAATCACAACTGCTTTGCGTGACACAACTGTGATTGAAAAAGCAGGGAAAAAAGTGTTTTTTCAACTGCTACGCACTCGCGGGCAGCACTACTCAGCTGTCCAGGCAGCTAGCGAAACATAAAATCACTGAACTGGTAGTTACACCGGTCAGATCCTACCCCTGATTACAACCCTGAGATTTCCTCATGATTTCCACACAAGTACTAACTAGATTTAATTCAGATGGGTTGGGAGATTAACCAAAGTTTTATCAAAAAAATACTACCCTCATTCTGTCTTCTCCCATTATGTGGAAAACAGAAAACCAGCAGAAAGAGTGAATATGTAGAATGTACGTTTTTAACGTAATATTGTGTTCCTTTGCACAACATTTAATGCAATATTGTGATATCATATATATATAAAGTAGTTATGACTGAAGCTTTGTCCCACTGTTCTTGCCTACTCATAAGATGTTTAAAAGAAAGCAGAGTTTGCTTTGAGTTTAACAATGACTACATAATCATGTTCACTGGCTTAGTAGTGCTACTATGTACAAGATGCATTTTACCAAAAGTTCCTACCCCCCCCCAAATAGTAAGTATAGCTGGTATAACACGAATTCGATCTTAATCAAGTTCAAGAGCAAAGGATCACTCTTCACTAATTTTTTAAATTCCTCCTGGACTTAGATTAATATCAATGACTTCACAGTTCAACCCTGAGCTATATATTATATATTCTCTTCTGTTAAATTACCTGGAGACCACTGGATCAGAATATGAAAATAGAGAATATGTGAAGCAAAATGTAAGTTGGATGATTTTTGGTTTTTGGATGATGAAATACAGTTTGAATGTTGATTGCATATTATGAGCATTTTCACAAAATGGCTAACAGAGACACTGGCTACTAATACAATGGTTTTGACCTGTCAGAAACATTAACAGAAAGGAAACTGGTTAGCCTGTCATGTTCTTTTACACTTGTGGTCAATGTTTTCTTCTGGGTAAGTGGAATACATCCAAATTTGAAGGATATGGAGAGCCACTGTTGTTACAAATATATAGAAAATTATGATTAATCCATAGTTCCAAGTTAATCAGTACTTTACGATACGCATTCAAATTTCCCTGTTACGAAGTGAAATTACCTAAATTATCCACATTTGCAAAAGAGAATACATTAGCGAAATTTTACCTAATCCCTGTGCAAAGTGATTAGGGCCCTGAATTCTCCTTGTCCTTTTTATTGGAAGCCCTCAGAATTTAGCAGAAAATGAAGACATTGTTCTAAAATAAAATGGCGGGTTTTGTTGCCACCAATATGACTTGCTTTGCATTATTCCATAAAATCCTACAGTACTTGATCTCTCCTTTTCACCAAATAGCAATAGAAAATTTAATTAAATCTCTTCTGGATAATTTCCAGATGTTTCTCAGTATACCATAAAGAAATACCAAACAACAATACCAATGGCAACTCAAGACTGTCAGCACTTCATAAAGAGCCAAGTTAAAATACTGCTGAGGCCTAAAATTACAGCATAAAATTATACTTCCATGTGTTTTAAGAACACTTCATTGAGACAAATCAATATAATTTTCAAAAATAATTTATAAAGCACAAATGGCAATATTTAACAGTAGGATGCAGCATTTCAGCCTTCTAATGTTTTGGAGGGTCACAACTGGCAGTTTGATTATACCATCAATTGCTAAATGGGACAGGGTTGACTTTTTTTCCAGGTCCTTTTCTTTAATGAAGGGGTTAGGGTGGAAATGGCAAGAAAAGGTTTCTGAGAGGCAAATTGCTCATTCCCCATGTCAAATAATACCTAAGGAGATTGAAGTTGCCTCATTCAGTGCTGATAATATTGCTTCCAAATTTCAGTATACAATTTGAGGGTGTTTGTGTATAATTGCAGGTTGCCATCCCTGTTCTAAATAATGTAACTGATGGCAGTATTTCATTTAATAATAGTTCTAAGATACGCAATTACAAGAATAGAATGTTGGAAACTGCTCATAACTGATAAATATAATTAATAGCTTTAATGTGATGTTTTCACTTACAGCGACTACTAGGAGGCAACATGTTCTGATGGTCAGTATAAACACGTTATGTCAAATTCTGCATATGGAGCTTCACAGAATATAACATCTGCAAGCTCTCCACACTGACAATTTAAGAGAAAGTATCCTGTATATACCATTTTGACTGCACAGATCCCCAATAGAATTGTTTCAGACATAATCTTTAACTTATTACATAATGAAAACTTGTAATATTAAGAGTTCCTGATTACATTAATTCCTTTTCAAAATGCAATATATTGATATATAGAACATCCTGTGTCATTTCTGGGGTATTTATGTAAAGGCATATGTTAAATTCTTATTATACCTAAAGTTGGAAGGGATTGAGGAGCAATCTTTACTTTTATTTCTTAATCCCAGTAGGTGATGAGAGAATACTGTTGCAGTCATATAAATAATGCCAATTTGCTACATATCTCCCATTGAAAGGCCCTCCCTTATTAAAGACGTAATTAAAGTCGTAGGCTCAAACAGTAGTTTCCTGATTATCTTCCTTTTGAAACCCAATTTTCATTGTAATGCTGCTGCTTTATCAATTGCTTTTCTTGAGGAGTTCCTACTCATCACACAATCAGAAACTGTTCAGAATCAAAAATAAACTCTGTGTTAGAATTTTTTGAAAATTGTCAAGTTTGGTTACCATACAAAAAGTGCAAAGTCTGGATAAAATATAATTTTGCTATATTAGGAAAAAAAACTAACAGTCTACATGGTTCATTAAGTTTCGAGCTAAATTACAATTATTGGTACAAATTTGCTTTGATCACAGTACAACTGTACAATAGACCACTTCTGTATTTGTGTCCTAAAGGATATTAACAGTTTATGATTTAGGAACATATAACGAATGATTTATTCAAAGTTTTCCTAAGAATTTTTTAAAAATATTAATAAAATGAATTCTGAAATAATGTTAATAATTAAAATACTTCATTACATTCCTAATAAAATAATTTAGTTTATATTACTTCAGTATATAAAACTTCATATTTCAATAAAACAAATATCCTGAGTTTCATGTGTTTTATCAGTATTGTACATATGAAACAAAATAAGTCTTCAAAATATACATACAGAAAAAATAATATTTTTCTACTTTGAACTATTCCCTAAATAGGTTGCTCTTGATAATCTTTATTTTCCAATATAATTTAAAATTAATTAAGGATAACTCCATTATTCTGTCATATTTTAATTGTTCCCAAATTTCCCAAATTTTAAAATATCAGTAATACTTTACCATTCTTTTTTTTCAGTATTTTATTATTTCAAGAATGTTATTCATACTTATTTTAGCTTTGCAGACAATGCCCTTCCCTTACCAGTATATACTTTATCCTACCAACAGATCAGAGCAAGCATTTCTTCTTCCTCATATCAATTCCTAATGCCAGAATTGTACCTAAAACTATTTTCTTAGAAGAATTGTTCAAATGTATTTTGGCCCAAGTGCATTGATATCTAATCATTTCTATGAAAATTCTGTTCTTTTGCAGCTGAGGGTAGAAGGCATTGGGCTTGCAATCAACTCCAATCTATGGTATCAGCGATCTGTTGCTTGATGGTTTATCAAAAATTTCATTCTCAAATCATTTTTAAATTGTTCTGTTCCATTTTACTTGATTATATTTATATGGTTATTCTTTTGGACTTTGATCCAAAATATATATATATATATACATAAATGCATAAATCAATAGCAACTACCATGACCAGTTTATGTTAGATTTTTTTAAATTGCCCCACAAAACTAAATGGGACTTTTCATATTTGACATTGCAGTAACTTCTATGCCAGAACTAACCATTAGACTCATTAAGGATAGAAAAATATTTAAAATGTTATTTCTCTAGTACATGCAAAATGATGTTCCAAGTTCCAAGAAGAAATGGTTAAATATACACCGAGAAACCAATAAGTCAAGATGGGCCCTCAAACACAACAAATTTTAAGATCACTCTTTCAAATTCATACAATTTATTTGTGACCCAGTTCGGGGAAAAAATGATTAACATTTGCTTCTTCCTCCTTCAGCTTGGAGTTTTGTGCAATAATAACCAGAGTTTGTTGCCTCTGGTCATGCAGTTCCATGCTCCAAAAATCAATAGCAGTTTGTCATAATAGAATATTAAGTATGTTCACCATCAACAGTATACCATCTAAGTGTGGCAACTCTTTCATGATTATGTACTACCGTATGAATGTCCTCAGGAGCTCAAAAAATGAAATATTGGTTAGAAAGCCAAGGAATTTATATTTATTAAATAATTCATACTAAGAAAGCAAGATGATGGAACCTAAGTGGTGTATGAATACAAACACCTCCCCTTCAAGTTCTTAAATTGCACATTACTACAATATAACAAACAACACATAAACATTTTCTCCAAAATACCATGATTTTCTACTATATGATACTGATAGAAATACTTACTTTAGCAATTTGCAGCAATACAATACAATGTTTTATTGATTCGACCATGCTCTAAGGAAGAAAAAATAATAAATATTTAAGTTTTTCTAAAAGCTTGAATTGTTTTTAAACAATTATAAACCAATCCAAAAGCACTTGCAAAAAGGTCTTTGCCATTTATTTTTAGCATTTATTTTTCAAAGATATTGTTATAATATCTAATAACCTTAACAACTATGAACAACTGAGGATATACTTCAGAGTTTTTAAAATTAATTCCTGTCCTGCTTTGTTCCGTTAGCATGCAATCCCTATTGACCAGCAGTGTACTTCCGGAAAAAATATTGTTTGTACTTGTAAATAATCACATTAAATATTTCAACTGTATAAATTACTTTTTGATAAACAAGTCATTAATAGTTATTATTATGGTTATTTATATGTGATTTCACTTTAAAATACATTATTCTGATAGCTACCTAATAAAAATAGTCCTTGTCTTATATATTGTATATATTTTGAATCTACAGTGAAACTCGGCTACTTTAGAAGATAGTAGGAAATGAATAAAATTAATCTACTACAATATGAGAATTATTCCTGCTGATATAAATCATTTATTTCACTTTTCTCCATTAATATATCATAAGAAGCACTATGGTACAAGTCACTTGTGGAAGGAGGGTAGTTATACCACTTCATTTAAAAAGTTCTACTAGTAAACACATTGTTAAAGATGAATATGTACATAAATATGAACAAGACATTAAAATCTGGTCCTCTTCATTACAATGCATTTCAAGGGAATCAGATAAAATATGATAGTGCATAATGATTTAAAACAAAAACTTACATTGGTTGTTTCTCTGAGGTTTTCAATCTTCTGCAAACACATATACCAAAAAAAATATTTAAAGGTAGAAATGGTCGTCTTCAAATTGATTAATACCATTTGTTGTTTATTTCTAACCAAAAATAAACATTATCTACAAAACTGAAAAGTGCAAACGCAAACAGGCAAGTTTTAACAAGTGTTTGGGATCTCAAGCACATTTCAGACAAAAAATTGCTTCACCAAAAGAGTAGCAGACATTTGTCATCACTATGCAATGACCCTAATATTATTTTTCTTTGATAACAAGTGGCTAGAATGCAAACGCTACAACTTGCTAGCACATTCAGAAAATGTTGTGCAAATAATTTTCCTCTACAAACTTCTTCTGTGCTTATGCTTGAAACTTATTTTTATTTATACAGCTAATTCCATCGATAAATAAATAAATAAAAGAACTCCTTTTATAGCTAGTTTTAGCCACATTAAGAGTCTTTTAGTTATTAGCAATTTTGCTGAAAGGTTTTGTTTAGCATATTTGAAAATTTTAAAAATAATTATTTTGCATTTCCAAGTTATAATATTGTATCAAGATTCAGGCTCAAAAGATGTACCCATTTTTGCCTCTACTTATTTTTTTTACAGGCACAACTAGTAAGTTATTTTGAAAGTTATTTCAAAATCAGTAAGTTATTTTGAAAGTTCCTTCTAGACATAAAATGCTTAAATGATACCTCAAGATTATTTATTCATAACATATTTCTACTAAAAATAGATGGAGACTTTGTTACTTGTATTGGATCAATGGATTTGTTCAAAAGGGAAAAAAAAACAGAATTCATGCTATGAATCAGAATTCATGGTGTTAAATTATGGGATAATACCAATCTGACATTTTTCTTTTGAGACGGGCAGTTTTTAAAATACTAATAGGCATTCAGAGAAGAAATCAACTATCTTTTATAACATCAAACAGTCATTGCAACAGATTAGAGTATAAGTAATTATAACGACACATTTCTCTGGCAAAATTATGTAATGAGAACACCTATTTAATAGTTAAGAGAGTTTTTCTCAACCTCTATAACAGGGGTCGCCAACCTTTTGGACCTCAGGGGCCACCAAACTCATAATTTTAGATCTCAGGGACCACTAATCCGTTCTGTGGGCATGGCCTAATTGGTGGGTGTGGCTTGGTGGTCATATGACTGGCTGGGCATGGCTTGTATGTAAATATTATAAATATTTGTATAAATATTGATTTTTTTTTAATAAAAAAGAGAAACTTTTACCCAAAATCAGGCAAAGCAGACAGATTGAGTTGCTCACAGAATCCCAGATTCATTCAGATATCTATCTATCTGCCATTGGCTAGCTCAGTCTTTCCAATAAAATTTGCTTGCAAGCAAACTTTCAGTCCTAAGGGAGATTTGGCTGTGCTAAAAACTAGCTAGAAAGCAAGAAATCCAACCATTTCCTGCTTCCTAGCTAATCTAAATATCCTGGCACAGCAGAACAGATGATGGTTGGAAAAAGGAAAAATAGCAATTTAGCAGGCAAGTTTACCGGGTAAGGAGTGAGTGGGTGGGCAGGGTTCCCGCGGGCCATGTGGGTGGCGCAGCCTTGTGTTTCTGTGCAGCCTGGATTAATTGCTTTGGGGGGGTGCTCTCGGGGTGAGATTTCTCTGCGGCCCACCAAAATTTTCTCACAGCCCGCCATTGGGCCACAGTCTACCGGTTGGCAGCCGCTGCTCTACAAGACAGTCTTTCCCTGTCTGCACTCTGGCAATGATTTGATCTATAATTCATATAATCCTCAGCCAACTGCTCTCTGTCCATATTGGATAATAATTCTGAAGTTTATTCAAATGCATCTAATGGGAATCAGATTGAGAAAAACTGCCTTAAATATATTTTATAATCAGCACATTATTCTGTTCTAAATACAAAAGGGTCCTTTTCACATAATAACAGCTCTAAAATGGCATGTAACTTTTTATAAAAGACATTTGGGGGGGGGGGGGTGACCAGCAAGAAAATTGTTTTTTCCAAAAGAAAACACACTAAAATTCTCAATACAAATTATATTGTTTTTCCTGAAGGGAGATCCTCAGTAAGGCTGACTAGCTGCAGGGTTCCATTTGGCTGTTGCAGATTACCCCTCATTCAGTTTTGTTTTGCTTTTGTAAAAGGAATGTCAATCACAGGGAAGCAGGTCTTTCAGAGAGTCAATATCCCCTTATGTACAAGATCCTACTACATTTGGACAACAGAGAATTGCTGGTTATGTTCATAATTTAGTTATGCAGGTGCATGCACAAGAATCTGAATGCAGCAATGTGCATAAAGTACTTTGGAGCTTCAGACTCCTGAAAAGAATGGAAAAACAAACGGACCAAGGCAATGGTGACAGAGGAAAGGCAGACAGAAAGGTTAAGAGGCATCAACTAGGTTCTGTGTACATTACCTGCAACAGGAAAATTCTCTCTCTCTCTCTCTCTCTCTCTCTCTCTCTCTCTCTCTCTCTGTGTGTGTGTGTGTGTGTATACACACACATACACATATATACACACACATATACATACATACATATATACATACATACATGCATACATACACGTGATTGTTTTCCAGCCCAGAAAAAAACAATCTTCTAAGCTGGGAAAAGCAAAAGACAGCTTCCATTCCTGTTGGAAGCTCTCTGTTCGTATCCCAGATGTGATGCTTCTTACCCCATTGAACTCAGTGCTTGAGTTAACAGCAAATGTCGTCTCCTGCTGCAAGCACTAAGTTTCTGGGAAAGAAAAGTAGAGAAAGTTCTCTATCCATATAGTGGTTCTTTCTGGGCTGCAGAGTAAAGTGCAGCAAAGTAATGCACTGCAATGCACATTACTTTGCACTGCAAAGTAATACATATTAACTTCTTTTATGACCTTGCTGAAGAACAGTGGCAGAAAACTAGAGGGAGGACTACTCCTGTTAGTCATAGTGATCAAAGATCAGATGTAAATCCATATAAGTGATTATTTTATTTGAATTAAATGTATCCTTTATTATTCTGTCACTATTTTTCTGCACCTGCTATATAGATATATAGATATAAACAAGCATATATAATATTCATTACCTATACATAAAAAAGACCAGTAAAGTTGTATGTTAGAAACATATACTCTAAGGTCATCTGTATAAAAAGTATACTTGCTTTTCTCTGATCATCATCTCTGCAGTTCTGAAGTTTTTCATCCAAAAGCTAAAAAAGAAAATTATTAAAAATATGGGAAAAACTTTAATAATTCCAACAGGATAGCAAATCACTTTGAAAAGTACTTTAGTTTCTGTTGAGTAAGTTAATTTTTTATCTGTCCTACCAAAAATAATATACATATTACCTGTGACTTTAATAATAGTTCTATATAAAACAAACTGTTGCTTCCCATTAGTTCATAAACTAATTTGGTTTCATTGAGAAGTGTAAATAGCAATCATAGTAGGTTGGGTTGGAATAGGAATATACTGTGATCACAACAGTACAACCATATGTGAATAATCAGCATAATACTACAAACAGGAGGATCCACAGGATGTTTAAAAACATCAAGATGGGTGCCACAATTCTGCCTGTTTTGTATGCACAACAATATCACTTCCATGATAAAGGCTTTGACTGTAACCATTATCTTGATCTTTTTTTAACACTCCAATGGATCTCCTGCCTACAACTGATACACAATCATATAGTCAAGTTAAACTAAAAACACTTCAAAATCATTGCTTTAGAAATAAAATATACTGCTTCTATTTTTATTATGAAATATCTTCTTTTTTAAAAAACAAATTTTATTCAGTTTTTCACATAAAAACAAAAATCTCTTTTTAGTGGACAAAAAATCTATTTTTAGTGGATATTTCCAGGTCATCACCTTTACATATAAATATGACAGCAATTATACATTCATAATGCATACTTAATTCTATTATTACCTTTTCCATTCCAAATTTTCAGTAAGGAGAGAAACACATTAATTCTAGCCTTTCATTAATGTCAATTGAAACATCTTTTTGTTTCACTTCAATTATTTCAAATATAATCTTTAATATTTATTTTAAAAATAAAGATAACAGTGTTTGCCTACAAATAATAATAATGATAATAATAAAAGGTTGCCAATGTCTCTCCTTGCTTTTAATAGTCCATATTAACTTATTTAGTTGGTTCTTTAGTCTGTCATATTCTCTTTCCATAACACATTCTTTTTATAAATTCTAAATTAGTACAAATTTTAACACTAAAGAAAAAAAAACACAAATATAGGTTTCCCCCCTTTTACTACTTTGAGTGTGACACCTCAATGGTTAAAATATACCTTTATTCCCTCATCTTGATTCCCAATAAACCATTATTTTTAAGAAGTTACAATAATAATCATTACATTTTTTCATTTGGATTCCGCAGTATATCCCCCCCCTTAATTTTTAATAAGAGTTATCATTATCAATATTACCCTATTTTCTAAATATTTTTAATTGCAGAAATATTTTTTTTGAAAAAAATTGATTTTAAAACAAACATAAACATAAAAACATAAACCATCTTCCATATATATATACATACAGAAATATTCTTATTACTCCTTGTCACCCTGCAGAATCCCCTTTTTAATTCATCAACCATTATCTCTGAAAAAACAATTTCTTTTCAACATTTTACTATTTCTATATTTCTTTATTTCATGCATCTGTTTCTTACTGCTTCTACTACTCCTCTTTTCCCCATATCTTTTCTCATTCCAGTTTATATCCCTCTTTTTCTTAATATCTTCCTTTCCCCTTTTCTGCTGAGTCTTTCTGTCTTTCCCAACTTCACAGGTATTCCCCCTTTTGATTGCCTTCTTAAATCTCAAGTTTTTAACCTTCCTTCTTTCCCCACTTCTTTGTAGAGTTCTTTGTGTTAATTGTCTATTTAAGATGTCTTCTTGAGTCGACTCCTCCTCCACTGAAGCCCTTTCGTCTTGTTCTTCAATCGCCATTTCCATTTTTTCTAACAAAGAACAAAGTGATTTACCTCTTTCCTGTAATAATTCTCTCATATTTTTAAGTTCCATTTTTAATTCCCGAAGAGATATCATCATTACACACTCTTGTATTTTATGATAGTTAAAGTCCACAAAAAAAAAACACCTTTGCTTTCCTTCTTTCAATTTTCTAACATTATTCCAGCCCAGTGTCTATACCAAAAACATCAATCAATCCCACAGTCAGTCTTTCCTTGCTTTTTTCTTTATTCTGGTTCTGCTTTCACTTTCTAAGAGTCTTACTTTGTTTCAATATTTCTTTAGTGTTATATCCACACAAGTTCATTCAGAAACAGGATGCTTTCCCTTTTGTTTGAGCTCAAGTTTTTGTCAAAAGGTGGCACTCTCCATAATACAAAGTCTTCACCTTTTCCCCAGTTTTTTTATTTAGGGTTTTTCGAACCTCAATATTCCAGCACAGTCCAGTCTCCAATTTGTACACGTTATTATTATTATTTTTTTACAATCTTAAGTCCAGCTTTATTTTATGCCTGTTTATTGCCAAAATATTTTAGTCCAATTTAGTTAAATCTTTAGTTCCGGCTTCTTCCTTTCCCGGTTCGAAGCCCCGCTTAGCTGTCAAAAATATTTTCTTCTTTTTTTTCCTGTCCTTTTGTAATTTCGCCGCTCGCTTTTCTTTTCTTAAAAATTCCATTTTACCTTAATACCGGGGTACTTTTGTTTAGTTATATTGCCCAATTGTTCCGGTTCAGATGTTATCCACCTCTTTCTTCCCTCCTGCACAAATCTTAATCCAGCTGAGTCCTCCTCTTCGGGGTGGCTATTTTAAACCACTGCTGCAGTCGACTTCGAGGGGAAAAAGATCAAGCCCAGGAGGGGAGATGCGGCTGCCCTCAACCTGGCTTGCAGGTTCCCCTTACTCCACCGCCTCTCCAAGGCAGCTTCGGCCCCTAATCGTAGTGATCGGGGCTCTCCAACGAAAGAGCACAGACCATCGCCGCAAAGAGTCGCGATCTACGGTGTGTGAGCAAAGAGGCTCCACCTTCTTCTCATTATCAAATATTTTCTTCATTTACAAGATCAAATATCTGAGCCACTTGATAACAGTCAATTCTACTTAGACTTGAAATCTAGAGCCATTTTGGTTGAGGGATTAAGATATCCAGCTAGAAAACAGAAGACCATGAGTTCTAGACCCATCCTAGGCATGAAAGCTGGCTGGATGACTTATGACCAATTCTCGGCCCAATTCACCTCACAGAATTATTTTTGTTGTGGGGAAAACAGGAGGAGGAAAGTGTTAAGCCTGGGTTCCCCAACCAGGGTTAGGTAGACAAGCTAAACAGAATGTGCAGCGTTAGTCAGATAGGCACACAGATAAATGAGTGAGCTAAGCTTGTATGTTTATTAACATACAGTAAAAATAACAGATACGCTTGTGCTATCAAGAATATAGTTTATTCCAGTATAAGTTTATGGCATAGTCAAATAACAGTCCAATAGTCATTTACCATGTAGTCAGTCCATTCAGGGATATTCAGTTAGCAAAGTCCATGTGGAATATCCTATGTCAGTTCACTTACAAATCAGTCCTTTGTTGTCTCTCCCGTTTGAGCAATGCAGTCTTGATTCCAAGCAGTAATCAGGGATCATCAAAACCAGAGAGAGCAAGCCGTAGTCTTGCTACTTTTATATTGTTTTTCATAACCACTCCTTTAATTGCTATTTCACAGTTAAAGCTGCATACACTCTAACATACACTAACTATGATTCATAGTTATTATTTCACCTAAACCAGTTAGGGTAAACAATGTTATCCCTAACATTAGGAATATTAGGCAGGATAAAAATTCTAAAAAAAAATAAATCTGTGGCATCACAAATTAACTGTGATGCACACAATGTAATGCAAAAAAGGCACATAGACAAAATTGTTTACATAAGTTATCCAACATCAGTGTTTATTTACTTGCACTTAAACATCCAGGTTCACTGAAATTGCAACCTTTAAGGAGAGAATTATTGTAGATTTTTATCTGATTTTCAGTTATCCCCAAAGAGAATTACACTCCTGAATTTTAGGAACAAAATAAAGTATTTTATTGCTAAAAAAAATTAATTACATCTATAATACAGTCATTACAGAGTTAACATACCTTCAATTGGTCTATCAAAATTTGTAAGTAAGCATCAGCTTCTGTAAGTTTTTTATCAAAATCTTGGACACTTGGAACAAATCCAGGCTCCACGCCCTATAAATAATATAAAATCAAAATTAAGCATCATAATTTGTTTTTGTTTACCAATATGCAAGGAAGCAAATTCTTTAATTTTCCAACAGAATACTAGCTATAAAGTTATTTTGAATTTATAATTCAAAAGAAAGAATATTAGAAGATATTACCTCATTTAGAACCTACTGTTTTAAAAATCCTTCTCAAAGCTGATTTAAAGTTAGACATTTTTGGCTGTCTAGGAAGAAAATTTCAACAGCAAGTAATATAGTTAACTGTTTTACTGCTTTTGTCATCTAAAATTTAATAAGATTCTAAAATCCTCATGTTCTGTAGAATTATGGCCACCAAGGCTTTTAAAAAGGGAACAAACTATTAACAACAAATGATAAGTTTAGAGATTTTAAATAATTCTAAAATTTTAGAACTTTATTTTTATAATCCTGTACAATCTGCCTTGCATTGATAAGTCTATAATTGGATATCTTCTACAGGTCTCTTTTGTTACGAATAAGGAAGGAGTTTTCAACTCACCTAGTTCTCAGATCATTTTAGAATTTATGTTAAGTTTACCACACAATTTTAATACTGTTTTTTTTTAATGTGTCTTCAAATCCATGTTGGCTCCTGGCAATTGTCTACCCCAGATTAAAATTTGTAGGTTTTTTAGCAAGTTTTTTTCAGAAGGGGTTTACCATTGCCTGCTTCCTAGGGCTGTTCAAGGTCACCTGGTAAGCTTTGTAAGCTGACCAAATCTTCAATTAAGATCACCAACCAGCTGGACCAGTTAAATATTAAGAGTGAATGGAATTGTTAAAGGTTGTGCACTATCCATATGTAATTAAAAGGTTTTTGTCCTATGAAAAATAATCCTTTGATGTGAACAGTACCCAAATTTCTGTTTAAAAATAAAGATCATGTAGTAAATACTTGCAGTCTTTATAAAAAATTACATGGCACTATGGATGCTTTATTGCTTTTTTTGTTTCCTGTAAGCATGTTTCCAATTCCTCCAGAAATACACTATCATTACATTCTTGCACAGTTGTGGCTTCTACTGTTTGAGCCCACAATTTGACATTTCAGACAGGCTCACTGCTTGAAGAAAAACTATTCTTGCAATTCCACATTCTGTATAGGTTTGGCTATATAAAGAATTCATCCTCAAGTAGGCTGGTCTTACCATGTGTTATTAAGGAAAGCCTACTTTGCAGGTTGATTTGCAATTTGAAAGCTATCAATATGTTGCTGTCAACTATACAGCAAATGAGATAAAGGAAGTCAAATATTCCTGACATTAACTCTCTAACTTTCAAGTATTGATGGCTTGATCCTCACGGATCACATGTTAAAACCCAGCAAAAGACCCATTTAAATAGCAGAAAGCAGCTCCGGGAGTAATCAATCAGTCATCCAGAATCCAGTGTGAAAGCCCAACTGACTCTGAACCTCCAACATAACGACGCCCTCATTTCCAATATCCAATTTTAGCGACGGTTTCACGCTGAACGGAACTAGTTAAAACGCGGAACTGCGTGGAAATGATCCGCCGGGGTCGGTTGCCTGCTCGCCTATTTTTACGAGATCGTTATCAACTGACGTAAAACGCAAAGCGGGACCATTCGCAAAACTGTGTTCCTACTCGAGACACTGGAGATCAGGGAAAACTGCGAACTTAAGCGTGGGGGGGGGGGGGGGGGGGGGGGGAAGCTCCTCGGAGAAGGCCAGCAAATAGGTTTTCCATTCCTTTCCTGTCCACTGCAGCACGTTGCGACCCCAAATCTGCTTCCTACTCACACTAGCCATTCTTTTCACGGCCGGTCACGCCTCTCGACAAAGGGTCTTAAAAGATCCCCCTCCTCTCTTTTTCCCTCCCCGCCTCTCCCGGTCGAGTGGCCGCGTCGCAAACCCCCGCCGTCCAGAGTTACCGTCTTAAAGCCAAGAGGGACCCGATTGGCTGGGGGTCAGGTGCCCTTTAGCCTGACCCATCCTCCTCCTCCTCCTTCCCGCGGAAGAATCACAAACAGTCCACACGCATCGCGGCATTCCTTTTGCCCTCGCTGTGTGGAGGGCACTCTTGTTGGCAGTGAATGAAGAAAAAAATACCGCCCTGCTGGCTCTGCCATTCACGGCCCGTTTATCTGGCCAGAACTTCCCGCGCAGCGCTGACGATGCCACAAATCCATTCAGCTTTCCTCCGCCCCCATTTTACTTATTTCAATAGGTCAACATGCTTGCAATTGGCTGCAGCGTTCACTTGCTTTTTCACTTTCGGCTTCCCCCCACCCTTCTCTGCAAGTTTCAGCTTAGCCATACAGAATCCCTCACGAAGAAGCAGATTTAAATATTTTTACGATGTTGTAAACAAAAAAAAACAAAAAAACACCTGCCTGATATTTATTTGACAGGAATCAAAAGAGCGTGCCTTGTTCCACCCGGGAGCTTTCCAATTCTTAAGTATAAGTATATAAAATCATACGTTGCAATGTCCTACCTGTCAATGAATACTTCAGCTTCAACCATTACAACACAAGAGCACGCAATAGATATAAACTCAAGGTTAATCGCACCAAACTTGATTGCAGGAAATATGACTTCAGCAACAGAGTGGTCAATGTCGGGAATACTCTCCCTGACTCTGTGGTTTCTTCCCCAAAAACTTTAACCTTAGACTGTCTACGATTGATCTCACTCCTTTCCTAAGAGGTCTGTAGGGGACATACATAAGCGCACCAATGTGCCTACCGTCCCTGTCCTATTGTTTCTTTTATTTCTTTTTCTTTTTCTCATTTATATTCATGTATTCATAACTATGTTTTTACTTATACCTATTAACTTGTAAGCAAGAGACATAAATACATACATACATACATACATACATACATACATACATACATACTCCTAGCTGCACTCTTAAGAGCCAAGAAAAATTGCTCTGAGATCAAAAGGACCTGCAGTGGTGAGAATTAATAGAATCTCTGTGTCTGAGAGACAATAGGGTTAACAAAAAGATAGAAAGAAATAGAATAGTCTAAGTTGGATAGACTTTCAAATAAAATTGCATAATTGTCCCCCTCAATCTGAGATTGCTTTTACAAAGATTTATTGTTTGGAAATTATTGTAAACTTCATTTAAATATTCCACAGTGGAACACTTTTTCACTCAGTCACACTAAGCCCAAAGTGAAAATGTTACAGTTTAAAATTAATACCTTGAAAAGAACTCTTTACTTTGTAATATGAAAGAGTATTTCAGAGTTGAAATACATTAATTCAAATGATAAAATTTAAAAGTCTTAGTCATGTTTTAATGTATTTCAGTGTTGGATTTTATTTTTTGCTTTTTTGTTTTGTTTTTGCTGGACTGATAAAAACACAATTTAACATTTAAGGCTGATTTTGGCAAAAAGCTTTGCCAACAGATGTTTATGTGAGGAAGAAACCTAGTTGTATGAGACATATTGTAATTACCATGATAGTCGTCTTTTTATTAAAAATAGACACACTCAAGCTTTTTCCTTAAAACTGTTTAGAATTTTGCTTAAGTTCCATTTGCAAGTATCCAAACAACAAAGATAGTTGCACTGAAGAAGAAATATTTGGCTTTTTGGTTTTGTTTTGAATTTTTTAAAAACCTAAAAAAAAAAAAACCAGGAAACTTACAATAGTATTACTATTATTTTAGTCAATGGATTTATATAGCTGTTCTTTATTTCAGTGTAGAAAATTTGCACTTCTTGTCTCCAAACCTGACATGCAGCTATGGATGAATATATAAAACAATTCAACAAAAATATAAATTATAACCACAAGCCTGTTGCCTAAAAGGTACTGAATAAGACTTATTTGAAAATATTTTCAACCAATGTTCCTAATTTTTCAGATTTTAAAAGAACAGTTTCTATCTGTATAATGGCAATATAATGCTATTTCAAAATTTATTAATTCAGCTGAAATGCTTTCTGTTTGAAACATTTTAAATGCTTTGATTTTATAATTAATACTGATATATTTGCAACAGAAAGCTGTATTCTTCTAAATATACTTTGGAATGTATTCATCAATTTTTATGAATTCATTTGAGCAAATACTCTTAACAATTTTATAATTTTAAAGCAGAGTGCAAATGAACTTACCTGGAGCTGAAGAGTATGACGAAGGATGGTTTCTTCTAAAGCATGAATCCATTTCTCTCTTTCATCAGCATCTCGAGCTGAAAGAATATTAAAAATGTACTTGTGGCCTTAATTTAACAGTAAATAAACACCACCTGGAATAACTTTTTACGGGATGGGCTGCTATACAAATTTTATTAATAAATAAATAATGTTTGATTAATAAATAAAGCAACAAGGCTAAATGGCAGTATCATGAATTATTTCTTTTTTTATTTAATGTTTTCTATTTCTGGGAACAGATTTACATTTTTTACAATAAGGCTAATTGGTAGGAACCAGCCTCATTCTGTTTGAACATGAGTCTTTCAAGTTCAGAAATATTGCAGATCCGGAAACAATAGCATAAAAGAGACACAAAATAAAATATGCTTCTGATTAAATAGATTTGTTTTTAAAATGTCAGGAACAATATAATGAACCTTATTAACAGTAACCTTCTAAATCACAGAGCAAAGTTTCTTTACACTCTGATTAACCAAATAGATAACATAATTATAATAGTCTACTACAAATATTAATTCCTAAAATCAAGATCATAACAAAATAAACAAAAATGTAGGGTCTGCTATATAGTACTTGGCTTACATTCCAACTCAGCTACCCTAGCTGAAAGATACTGTCAACCTCACCAGGTAGGCCATACAGGAAACATGATAAGATAAGCCAATTCTACTTTATTATAAAGTTACACTAACAAAATTGTGCTTATCTTTAGTTTGCTGTTATCATGGCTACCCACACACAAAGCATGTTATAATTGGTTATAATTGTTAGCCATTTAAAGGAGGCTACATTAGGAAACAGCCATAAGAACTACATAATTCTAGTTTTTTAGAAAAATAGTTTTTATCAAAAGATTTTACATGTATAATAAAAAACATTTAAAGAAAAATATAGTAAAATTAACATGAAAAAGAAAAAAGAACCAGAAAAAAAGAAAAAAATATATATGTATGGCTTCTGATCTTTTGTCAGTTTGACATATAATTCTAATCAAACTTCTTTTAAAATTATATCATAATTCCCTTCTTTTTATAGCTTATTTTTTCTAACCATCAAAACATCTATTTTGTTGTGGAATAATAATAGAACCTTAAAAGCCTTTCTTTCCCTCCCTCTTATACCTAAGAGCATCAAGGTAAGCTAACATGAGTTTCTTTGTTATTCCTTTCAGGGCTAAACTAATAATTTTTGTAATAGATACTGCACATTTTCTTCAAGACTATCTCCATACTCCTCTACAGTAGCCCAGTTTCACTGAAGTGCTGCCAATAACACACTTGCCACCTTGTAACACCCCTCCCATGTTCCCTCATCTGTTGTTTATGCTAACTCCAAGGAAGAAAGCAGGGCAATGTTTTTCAGATGTTGATGTTCTTATACTGGATTAGTATTTTGTTGAATGTATCCATTATTTCTCAAATTTAAGGAGATTATAGATTAATAAAATATTACATTTTATAAGGCAGACAAAAAAGATTGTTGTGAGGTCTCTATATGGAAAGATAAAGTATTGTATCAAATTTCAATAACATTAACCAAATAGAAAAGATCTGCTATAAGCAAATTTCAAATTTACATTGCTTCTAATCTATTCAAGAGAGGTACAGAAATATCTGTTCTGATATTTATGTATTTACAGGACTTTACATGGCCACATGTCACATTTACAGGACTTACATGGCTCATATGATGGATCCAAACGTTTCAACAATCCATAAACAACAGTTAAGAATAAAAGTACCCTCCCTCAGAGTCCAAATCAATCTTCCTCATCCTAGTCCCCACTTCCACTTGGGGAAATAGTTAGATCTTCACAACCCTCTGGAACACTAAAATGTTATGGATCTGTTGAATCTCAGGTGGGAGCTGTTTCCAAAGGCTGGGGCAGCACCTCTGAGGTCCTATCAAGTAACATTTAACATCCCTCCCATCTAACCTAGTAGGATGGTCAGATACCCTCAGGGATAGGTAGTCCCACAAGCAACTCAGCTCTATGTTATGAACAGCTTTAAAAAAAAGTAACTAGCATCATCAATTGTATCCAAAAAGCAACTGGAAGCCAGAGTTGCTCATGCAGCAATGGTATTAATTTGAGTGAACCCTGGGGTACACAAAACTGCTGCTACATTTTGGACTATCTGCAGTTTCCAGATGGTCTTCATCATCATTCTTCATATTAGCAGAAATAAGACTTATGTAAAATATTTTACCTTTCTAATGATGCAATCTAAAACATTTACTCAGAAGCCTCAATGCATTCAAAATCTGGAGAAGGTATGAATTATTCAGCCTGAGATCCCTTTTTGTCTGTATTTTTAAAATCATGTCCTTACATATTATTATATCCAGTGGAATTCACATGGTCCGCCTTGATTTTAAAAAGTCTTATTAATTTAATAATGAAAGAGGAAAACAACTGCATTAATTACAATAGTCTCATCATTCCTGATTGTAACATTGATTTTTCTTTCCAGAGGGTATTTTAATCAATTTTACTTTTTGGATTCCCGAATTTTAACAATCAGTACAGTTCATAACTGTATAATCTCAGATTTGTTTATGCTGAACATAATTAATTTACATTCTTTTCCTGTTGCTTACCAGTCTAAAAATAAAACATTGAGTGTATATATATTTTTAAATCAAATAGAAACATAATAGTTTGATCGAATGGTTTAATGATAATTGATATAAAATTAAACAAAGAAGCTCCCCATTTTCCCTTTGCATTTTTCCATAATTATTAACCCTACATGAAACAATTTTAACACTTTCAAATATTCCCAGATAAAACTCGCTGACAGTTATCAACGTATGTATCTATGCCACTGTTATCAAGAGTTATTACTAGACTGGATTAAAAGACAGTTACAGGAACAGCTTGGTGTCATACTAGATTTTGGTTACTATATAATTTAAGAGAAACATTGAAGCATGCCTCATATACAGAAGAAATCTGGTGTAGATACTACAGCAATAGTATTTTTTTTCTAGAAATTAAGCAATCTCCATGGCAAACTACATATATTAGTAAATTTCATAACACTTTCCCAGGCAATAGATATGAATATACAACACTATGTAATACTATTGTAAGATATTCAGTAATATACAGACATAAATAATGACTAAAAGATCTGAACAAAACAAAACAAAATGATTACATCTTTCAGCTGACTAGTATGGTAAAACACTTATCAGTGCAATCTATATTCTAGAAGTAAATACAAAGTCACTCATACTTCTTCAAGAACAAACAAGTTGAAAACACTTAGGTAAAGGCTCCTATTAAATAGCATGATAGGAATTTATAACTGAGCAACTAAAATCATTTTAAGATCATTGGTTTAAACATTTTATTTTGAATATGGGAAAAAATTACCAATCTATATCCAGCTACAGAAAAAATATATCACCTGCACCATCAACAGTAACTGCACTTGTTATCAGCAACAAGCACTGATTTTACAATATATATTTCAGCTACACGTACAAGAACAAACAGCACAAATACACAAGAGACTAAAGATAATGAGAAGGGATGAAAAGAGAAAGCACAAGGGAAAAGAAGGGACAAGGCTAGTGTTTTCTGAGTAACACATTTTATATGGACTCAGGTCAAGTTTTGCAATTTGTCTTATCTCTTTTAAGACAAAGTCCAACAGATCTTCTGTTCATTATTCTTATTAGCCACTTTGAGTTCTTGATTACAATGGCTGACAATGGAATCCATTGATTACTTCTTGTCAGAGTCTCAAAGCAAAACTTTGAAGCAATTTGTAGAATGAGTGGGCAGGGCGATTTATTTATTTAAGAGCCTGGCTCACTTCCAATAATTGAAGGTGGCTTACCTGGGATGCTCCCTTTTATCGCTATAACAGCAGTCCTCTGAAATAGGTTGCGCTGAGAGAAAATAATTTACAGTAAATTCCCATCACTGGGAATGAACTTGAACTATCTCTTTCCCACATTCTCCAGAACCTGGTGCACATATACTCAGTGAGGATTTATCAAAGACTCTTTAGGTTCAGATAAAGGACCATGCACAGGAAAGGCACTGCCATGCTTTTGCAGTGTTTACCAGAATGTATAAAGGAACTGTTCTGTCTCTTGAGAACAAAACCCACCTGCGCTAAGTAAATCAGCAGCCAAAGGTGCCTCAAGTGTACAGTCATATTTAATGAAATAGGGCTATAATTGTTGCACCTAAGGGCATTTTTTTTTATTTTAAAATTAAGTAGATACTGTCCTCATAAATTTTGTGAGTATTGTAGTCTGTTTATTATTGGACTACTTCCTCAAATGTTTTACAGTGTTTAAAATAAAATCATCTTTATTTAGAACCTTTCCTACTTTTAATTATTTTATCCTCTCTTGTATTAGTGCTTATAGAGGGGTTTTCCCCCCTATCCACATAGTTTTGGCAGTTGGATAGTACATTTTTAAAATATCTATATACTCCTTTTATATTTCATTACTTAAGCATTTTCTCTTAAATAAAATGTTGAAAACAATTCATTAATCTGGCTTTCATTTTTATACTGATTATGCAGCATCTAGTATTCCTAGTTTATTCTTAGGATTGATTCATTATAATATGAATGGCAGTAGTTCTGCTTTCTCTGATTCCCAAAGAATTCAAAAAACACGGAGTAGTGGAAGTTGAATTCTGTCTTGTAATTTATACATCATATATTACATTAAAATATTTCAAAATCTGTAATTTGTCATATGATTTCAGTAAACCTTTCTACCTCACTTTCTAACCAAATGGAACACATGTTTTAAAAAAATCTGCTTCCCAATAGTTCATAGCTATTCCAGATTTTTTTTATTCTATAGATTTGATTGCATTATCTAATGTAGAAAGAGCTTGAAAGACCTGAAGTGTGAAATTTATGTAATTTTTTTTACTGCACCAATCCCCTAACTTTGTATTAGTTAGAAGAATTTCAGCAACAATCCTACCATACAATGACATCAATGGGGAAAAAATGATGTATTTTATGAAGGGTCCCCTTAAAAAGTTTTCTAAAAACCAGAAGAAAAGTGGCCAAAAGCGTTTGCGGAGTCAACATGTTTCACAACTAAACTATAACAACTAGAGCATCTTGTCTTTTAGTTCAAACCTCCTTTCATATGTGCTATCCTTAACGGGGTCCCTCTTGACAGTCTAATAGGCAGTCCTTGTTGTAACCTGGCACTATATATAAAGCTTTATAGGTTATACTCTTTATTTTAAATTTGAACTAAATGCAGGAATCAAAAAATAAGATGTTCTACCCACCACCAATCTAGCAGCTCCATGTAATATGCTGTGTTGATTTAAGTATGTAATGAAGGTCACTGTTGCCAATGCCTGTTCCTCCAAGCAGGGCTATAATTTGTGCACCAACCAAAACCAACCAAAGGTCTGCTTGTACCCTGTCTACAGCCTCAGCCTCAATCTTACATAATGTGACTTGCATCTAGCTAGTACCAGGGCAGTACTGTTCATTCCCTAGATTTCTTAAATTGTTGTGGCCACATATCTTCCCTTCCCTTGGTATAATGGTTCATGAAGAACCTGAAACTCGCAAGAGCAAAATTTCCTCATTAGTGCTTAACCAAATCATATTACTAGAATCTACATGCATATCATTGAAGCATAGATGGATACAGTTTTATTATGTACATGCCTGGAAATTACTAGCACTGGCCTGAGTTTAATCACTGAATAATTGTGGATAAATGACCACCATTTACTGGGATAGAAGGAACCTGTGCTAGTGTACAAGTTCCTCATTTCCTTCAATGGCCTACCCAGCATTCTCTCTGCCCATCACTGTCAAAATGTAAGCCCAGTCTTTCATCCACAGAGCTGTATCCCAACGCCCATACCCAATTAGCGATTCAACATTTCTGCCCAAAGAGGTTCTTCAGATTGATCTCTCGATATAGGAAATGCTCATATTGAACTGTATATAGCGTGTAAATCAATATATTTCTGAAGTTATAATTAGATAAATTCTAAAATTAACAAGGTGAATCAGCTCTTAGAATGTGAAAATGTAATTTCATTTTTCTAGAATATGGTAAAGTGAATCAAACGTAAGAAAAAAACTTTGCATTTTATAATATAAATATACCACTTATGTTTGTGTGTTAAAACACAGCTAGAACTTTTTAAAAGTACAATTGTATTTTATCATTCTTAAGTTGATAATAGGCCACAGATAACAGCAGCTGTGTTACTGCTAAATAAGTAACTGGTCCACATAAGAGGAATCTCTTAGATATTTAGTCCTTGTTTTAAAAATTGCAGCATCATCCCATGCTATATATTAATATAACAGTAAAATCACAGTAATGTTAAATCCAAGTATAATTAATTTTAGTGGATATTTCAAATATAACATTATTTTGTTTTTAATCACCTTATCTCTCAAGATAATTTCCTTTCTGCAGGTAACAAAAACTGTAGAACTGCAGTTCCTTTAACAGCTGCAGTAGAAAACGACATTCATCAAGCTCTGCAACAGAGCTAATGCCTTCCCATGAGTATAGATTATTAGCATTAACAATTTTTCTGCTCCAAAAAATGAGGTTAAAAACTTGTATTCTGCTATGTTTTGTAGTTTTATGCAGAAATTCTAAAACTGTGATAAATATACATTATATAGTAATACTGCAAACTTGTAATGCAAAATGTTTCTATTGTGCAGCGTTTAATTTCCCCCCCCCAAAAAAAGCTATAGGTTAGCCAAGTCTTTGAAAACACAAATTATATATGACACATAATTTATCTTTATAGGTATTTCATGAATGTTGATAAAGATTAGAATTTTCTGTACAAAGATAAAACAAAGATATTCTGTAAATTCTACAGATTTTAATGCAGAATGAATCAATTTAATTTAAAAAATAAATTCTTACTCATTAGGGAATAATTGACAGGTTACCGAGAATTAAAAACAAAAATTTAGCAATCAGATAAAACAATTATGATTTAAAATAAAACAGCAAGCTTAGAAATGGTAACATTATATAACATTTATATCTTAAACCAGGAGCTACAAACATTTATTTTGCAGGTTATATAAAATACAAATAAAAAACACAGCACCTTACCCTTTCTACTTGTCAACCATAGCATGCAATGACGAAACATAGCAGTAACAGATGGCATTGGAATTAGTAAATATGAAAAAAAAGGTAAATGGCAGCAGAATGGTGATTGGTTGACAACAGCAATGAAATATGGATGAAATAAATGAGAGCATGTAAATCCTGAGTCAGAAGTCCACCTTTAAATCAAATGTTCCCTCTCATCTCCCATTTAGATTCTATATCAACAAAAGCTGCAACCTTACATGGTCTTTGTGGCTCTCTCTGTGCAGAAAGCACAACAGCAGTTCTTGATATTAAAGACCAGTAGTGCTTTCTTTCTTTTCTTTCTTTCTTTTTTTTTGTTGTTGCAATACCCATCAACAAAAACCCATTATTCTTTCTCCCTTCACTGATACAGCCTTTAAATTTTTAATCTGCACATGCTGCCAATGCTAGTTTTTTCCAGCACATATGTATACACTGCAGATATAATTCCCTGCCTAACCCATAGTGCTCCTGAGTCCAGAATGTTCTCTGTACATTTCCAAGCACTTCAATTTCTACAGTTTTTTAAATTATTCTATTAATTAAACATCCGAACATTTTCTGTGATTGAATCAATGTAATAAGGAGCTTTTCTTTCAGCTCACCCTGGAAATGGAAGGTTTTCTGATCAACAGTTATTGTGAAGGTGCTGTCGTCTTCATCATCTATACCAATCACAGCTCCCTGTGAAACAAAGAGCAAAAATCCTGATAAGCAAAGCAGTGACATCACAGCAGCATGCAGTCTATTTCTACAAGACTAGAATGCAAAATTCAGACAAATTTTCTTAGGCTTACTGATTCAGTTTCTAAAAATTAAACAATGTTTGTTAGACTAATTGTATTTTATGCAGATTATATATTGTAGCTTTTCAAATATGACACTGCAGCATTTTATTTCAAAATTGAAAGGACAGGGATTTTTTGGCAGGAAATCACAAACTAAAAAAATAAATTACTTTTCCACATATATGAGAATTAGGCTCCTTCAAAAAATTATAATTTCATACAATATATAATTTAAAGGTATGCTTAAATACGTCTTATTCTATTGTTTTCAATCTATTATTGCAATTAGTTTGAGTCTGCAATTGCATAGTTATTTGGATTCCATATAACTTTTAATTATAATGCTGTTTTATTTTCTAAGTGGCAACAAGATTAGACTGGAAAGTTGAGGCAGGCAAGGAGACTGCAGCACAAGAAGACTGGAGAGAAAGATTAAGATCAGAGAGGTGTTGGGGAAAAACAGTGAAGGAAAGTCATGGAAAAGAATTAACAGCGTGGAAAGATTAAATGAACGAAAGAGAGGGATGAATATGTAGGGAGACACATAAGGGGGAACATCTGAAGACAAGAAAGAAGGGAAGAGGCGAATAGAGACAAACAGAGGGAGACTAATGCTTTACTAAGGCAGGTGAAAACAAAACGCAGTGGGCATGGAAAGAAAAAGAATGCTGGGAGCTGTATGGTGGGGTGGGCTATTGTAGGCTACCTAATTGGACTGTATTTTGACCAGATATTGCACTTGCTGTGTTCCTGTCATGCTAGAATAGTAGTCCAGAAACCACAATAAATAATCTATTCTTTGGTTATGCACTTTGTTAAGTGGACTGAAATGATGATCAAATGATGATCTCAGGCACAACCAGTGGATCAAAATTAACAGGGAGAAATTTAATAACAGTGATCTAGATAGGAAAAAATTAATAGCACAAATACACGTAGTCCTCGACTTACAACAGTTCATTTAGTGGCCTTTCAAAGTGACAATAGCACTGAAAAAAATAACTTATAATACGACAACTACAGCATCCCCATGGTCATATGATCAAAATTCAGACGCTTAGCAACCGACTCATATTTATGCCAGTTGTGATGTCCTAGAATCATGTGATAACCTTTTATAACCTTCTGACAAGCAAAATCAATAGAGAAGCCAGATTCACTTAACAACCATATTATTAATTTAACAAGTGCAATGATTCACTTAACAACTGTGGCAAGAAAGGTCATAAAGTGGGATAAAACTGTTTTAACAAATGTCTCACTTAGCAACAGAAATTTTGGGCTCAATGACTATAAGTTGAGGACTACCTGTACAGGATGAGGGAGTAGTAGTATGTGGAAAGATTCTAGGTGTTTTACTAGATCACAGACTGAATCCAAGCTGATACCCAAGCTGGTAAAAAGGCAAACACTTTAGGATACATTAAAAGGATCATAAAGTGGAGATCAAAGGAGATAACTGTCACATTCTACTTAGGGCAAAGTCTCACTGAAAATTATATGTTTCAGGCTCCCAATTCAAAACAAAAACAAAACATTTACAAGTGACCTATCAAGAACTGGTTAAACTAGATTCTATTTAGCTAACAAAAGAGAAAATTGAGGGTTATATTAGAACTGGAAAAACTAACTTGAGGTGTGGTTGGCATAGATTTTTATGCTACGTTAAAGTCAAGGTGGATTTTAAAAATCACTATATGAGATGCTGTACTAAATGTATGGAACAAATACAAATCCCAGCTGTGTCCAAAAATAACTTTATTGGTCTTAGCACAGGAAACATTTTATAGAAGAGGAACAGAGGACAGAGGATTTATTAATACAGGAAGATGAAGACTTTAAAATGAAGTAAAGCAAACAACTAACCACAGAAGATCATAGTTTTCATACACACAAAAGAAATATTTAATCTAAAAAGGGTAATTAGAACTGAGAAACATAAAATGGAATCTGAAAACGAGTAATGTACAAATGATGAATGTGCTATTGCAAAAATGTATAAACATTAATATTTTATTGGGACTTATGGGTACTGAATTAGGAAACACCCATGGAAGATTAATTTTACAAATTGTAATAATAGCAAGGTTATTCTATGCACAAAGTATTTAACATACAAAGGACAAATAGATCTTTAAACTTTAGCATTAGTGGAAATGGCAAAACTGCACTGTTTGGCCAGGGAGAAAAAAAGACAACTTTTTATAAAAGGCTGGAAACCTTTTATGGACTTGCAAAAAAGTGAAGGAATGATTTCTGGATTTAATGATTGAAAAAGATGAGAATTTAATGTGGGGTTAAAGGATTTCTGGAAAAGATAAGAGGAAGGAAGGAAAATAGGTTTATCAGTATCAGTTGAAGAGACAGTGAGAAGTCATTGTAAATTCACAACTTGTTTTCTTTTTTCTTTTCTTGCATCTTTTTCTTCTATCTTTTTTCTTTAGATTTACCTTTTACTTTCTGTAACTAATAAATGTCATTACAGTTAGTCCTTGGCTTACAACCACAACGGAGCCCAAAATTTATGTTAAGTGAGCTATTTGTTAAATCATTTTGGCCCCATTTTGCTACCTTTCTTGCCACCGTTGTTAATTAAATCACTGCAGTTGATAAGTTAGTAACCTGGATGTTAAGTGAGTCTGGATTCCCCATTGACTTTGCTGATCAGAAGGTCATTAAAGTGGGTCATGTGACTTTGGGACACAGCAACGGTCATAAATATGAACCAATTGCCAAGTGTCTGAATTTTGATCACATGATTATGAGGATGCTACAACGATCATAAGTTGCTTTTTTCAATGCCATTGCAACTTTGAACGGTCACTAAATGAAGTGTTGTAAATCAAGGACTACCTATATTAAATTCTTGATAAGAACCTGAGGGGTGACAGCAGGTTGTGAGACTAAGAGCGCTAAGGGAAAGAGAGAATAACACAATGCAGGGAGACTAAGGGAGAGAGGATGTAGGTCCATGCAAGTGCAAGAAATCCAAGGAAAAGATAACAACAATGTCCTGTAAGGAGGGTATTTGACTTTGTGCATGGGAAGACTGGAGCTGATTAACCAGTCAGCTGAACTGTGAACTTGCGAACTGTGACCTTTCCCTGCTAGTTTCCCCATTGATTTTTTTCTGGTGGGAAGTCAGCTGAGATTACAAACTGCAATCATATGACTAAGGGACATTGCAATTATCATAAATATAAGCTGGTTGCAGCCCAAACTACAATCACATGAACATGGTGGTGACACAACAATGACCATAACTTTGAGGACTGGTTATAACTATAATTCATTCAACACCATTATTTCTGGGATCTTCATAAATGAAGTTAGCATTTCATGATGTGAATTAATTTTAATTAATTTTTTGAAATTATTACAAACTTTTGCAGAGAGAAGACTCTTTGACACAGCCCAGTGGGTCAAATGGGTTGCCCTAGCAGTCTGGAAGCTCCTCATTCTATTCAATTATTAAATATAGTATAATCATTATTTTAAACAGCTCTTAGATTCTTAAAGATACAGCCATCTTCAAAGAACGACAAATCAATATTAGAACAAGAAAAAGTAGAAGAGAAGCTAAGCTTTTTGACAGATTGCTATATTTTTGTTACATTAAAATAAGTAAAATTCTCTTCGTGATTAATATTTTCTTGCCCTACTAAAATGTCTCAGGAAATTGTTCATTTTGATTTTTTTGAACTTACAAGCATACTTTGAATAAATGACTATAGATGCAATGTCTGGTAAATATACCTGCAAAGGGATGACATATAGAAACACCAATTACTTAGTTCAGAGGCAAATACACATATGTGCAGTATGGCAGTATTAATTGTCAATAAATAGGCCTCTTGGCGAATACACTGTTTAACTAACTCACATGGCATAGGTTTATTTCCTAAAGTAGTGTCCTTTTGCACTTCTGACCATTTTTTCTACCCCATGCCTTATTAAATCTAAATGACTTGATTTGGATTTAAAATTAAATCATTTGGATGATTTAAGAAATCAGAAAGATAATCAAAAATTCCAATGTTTAATTATCAATGATATTAGAGATAAGTAAGAAGAATTGGCAGAACTGAAAATTTATGTCAATATTTTAAAGACAGACTTTCCAACTGGTTTTTAACATAAACAGAAACAAGAAAAACTGTTGTAACATGCATAATAAATTTTAATTCTAAGTCCTGATTAAAATTCTGATGGGTGTTGGCCTTAAAGTAGACTCACAACTATGTCTTCAAAAGTGATCGTACATATGTACACTCTCAAAAAAAGCTGCTTCATACACAAGTTACTAGTGTACTTTAACTATATATTTTAGGGAGAACTGTGTTCTGTGCTATCCTGAAAGATTCTGGAAAAATATGCTAGAAAATTAATATAATTGATATGTTATACAGGGTACACTTAGAGAAGAAATACATACAGCTTCCTTCAAACATGCACACATTTCAGAACAAGACACAGACATTACACAAAAACACAATAGTTATTATGACATAGCTTGCTATATAAATATACATAATTTGTCAGCCATGTTTCATGTGGATCCAACCAAATGTGGTTTATTTAACAAACCATTGTTAAAACAATCCAGTCACACCCAGATTCAAGCTGAACAGCCAAACTGAATCACAGAAAGCTGACATTGCTCAGTATGATTAGTCCAAGACATTTTTCTATCTGAGGTGAACCAGCAATGTGCTCCATTTAGCCAACTCTCTCTGAGGTAAGTCTGTTTCATCAGGTTGTTTTAAAAATAAGCCCTTTAGCTTCTGGAGGGAAGGTAGAATATAAATACAAATAAAAAATATTTGTAAACATTTAGATAATTATACATTAAGGGTTAAAAATTCAAAATTGGAAAAAGAAACACTGATTCTATTTTGTCCAATCAACATGCCATATAACACTGCAAAGAAAATGCACAGAAACATGATGCATTTCTTGTCAGAAAAATATAACACTGAATTTAGGGAAACTTACTACTAGGTAAGAAAATATATAATTGCCAATTTATATTTATTGACATACTTTTTAAAAATCAAATTCTGTTCAATATCATTTCGGCAAAGTATGAAAATAACTACAGCAATTTTCTCCCTCATCACCTATCTTCTGATTGCTGTATAGACCTTAACTTCACAGTCTACCCAAAACAAGAACAACATGATTATTATATTACAGGAATATCATATACAACCATAACTTTCTCCCAATAATGTAGGAACTTTCATCATTACTGTTTGTATTATCATAGATAGAATGGATATTCTATTTCTCAGAAATAGAAACAAAAACAATTTTCAAGTAGTAATCCAAAGTTCAGAGAAGGTGAACTGGACATGTTTTTTCTTTATTTTAAAGCTTAGCAGATTGGCCATGGGTACTCTTGAAACTTGCTCCATATAATCATACAGATTACAAATACTCTATGACTGAGTAATTATATGTATTTATATTAAACTTGATAACTCAGTGACACGTTGGGTTATTTTCTGACCAAAAGATAATGAAGTTTGATGTGACCAGAATGAACGATAAATTTAAGTTGACCACATTTTTTTCACCCCAATGCTTAATAGTTCCATGATCATCTGAGAATCATAAATAGAAAAATAATTGTAGTAGGAAATAAACTTCAATAATAAGGCAATATTTTCTTACTGAAACAGCTAAATGGAATGACCACAAGCAGGCAAAAAAACTGGAAATAAGACCAACTTCTAATTTCCTGTTGACTTCCTCACTGACTTCCTTTGTGGGAGGCTTGAAGGCAGCATCAGCAATCACAATCACATGACCATAGGGATGCTGCAACAGCCAACAACTTTGGAAATAAAACTAGTCTAAACACTGTGGAAATTTCAATTCCATAGGAGTAATGGGTCCTGGATTTTTTACACATTATTTAAGTTAACAGATTTTATATAAATCGATTCAAAAATTGTTGCAGTATAATGCACTGTTTGGCCTAACTTGAAAGTATAAACAAACACATGAGTTTTAGTAGCATATAAAAGAAATGTAAAGTTGATTTATTTATATATTTTTTAAAAAACATAGAAATAAGCACATAAGTTATCTCAAGTTTCCAGCCCACAAATATATATCCAAGAAATACTTACCCTTAGTCTAACACAGCCTCTGCGTGATCCTCGCATCATTTTATCTTTTGACTGAAATAGAAAAAATATTCATTTCAAAAAAGGTTGTAAAATGCAAAGCAAGAGATTGAAATTGTATTTACTTTTTGTTTTTATTGCACTGAAAAAATATCAGAAGTCACCAGATTTTGCTCTTTCTCCTTGCATTTTCTTCTTTCTTTCTTTTCTTTCTTTCTCTTTGTTTTCTAATGTTTGGGGTTTTTTTCTATTTTTATTTTATAATAAAACTTAACAAAAATAGTTCATCAACTGTTGATATCAATTCTGTAGTTCTTAACATGGTTTACACATAATGGAAGAAGATATACCAGTTAACACACAGTATATGCATTCTGACCATACTGTAAACACAGATAGTCCTCGTGTTATGATGGCAATTGGGACTGGAATTTCCATCAGTACGCAATGCAGTCATAAAGTACAATCATGTAGTGATGGCAATTCCAGCAATCCCAGTTGCTGTCATAACCCAGGACAGTGCAGGCCATTAAATGAGGACCTCATGGGAACACCATGTAGAAAGAGGCAGGAATCTCAGGTAATCAGACCAGTGGGTGAAAGCTGCAGGTGAGAACGACAAGTGTGAGGCTACTAAGCAGCAAGGGGAAGGGATAGGTGCTGGGGCAGGTGCTAGGGAACAGAGATGGGTGCTGCTGCTCTACCAGGAAGGGGCTAAAAGTCCTCCCCACCCTACTGCACTGACAGCTGCAAGGCAAACATCCCACAGTGATGTTTCCACAGTATCTATCAGGAAATTCCTGATAGTTGCTTAGCCAATGGCCTCTCACACAGCATGTCAGTTGCAAGTGGAGGCGGTGGTGAAGGCACCGTGCACAGCATGGCCAACAAATGATGCAGGACTTGAGGCTAGTCAGGATTGGCGAGCCTTGGCAGAGTAGAAGCAAGTAAAAAGATGACAAAAGTTAACTGGGAGTGGTGGGCAGCATGGAGATCATAAGTGTGAACTGGTCACCATGCCCTCAAAATTTTATCATGCAACTCTAGGGATACTGTGGTGGCTGGAACTTCAAAGAACAGTAATAAGTCAATTTTTCAGTGCCATCGTAATTTTGAACAAATGGGTGCAACCCAAGGACTACCTGTGAAATCTAGAAAGATCTACAAAGAGGACAAGAATGGCTGCAAAGTGTTTGTTTTTACTTTTAAAAAGAGTGAAGGGAATAAAAAGGATGAAGATATTTCAAAGCCCATTTATCTCAGTATGACAGAACATAAACTTTTCCCAGACCTATTTACATGGTTCGTTAATAGAAAAAGCTAATAGAATTGATGCAAAATCAAACCATAACAAGGCAGTGAGGCAAAATCAAACCATAACAAGGGATTTGACGGATAGGAAGATGCACAGATAACTCCTACTGACAACACTTTAATGCAGCTACTATATATCATTTTCTCATGCAGCTGCTCCTAAACAGAATATATAAAAATAAATTTCAAGATATCCAATGAAAGTAAAGTAAAGGCATAACACTGACATTTTATAACTAAAGCTAAAATTTTAACAATACCAGATATTTACCTTGTTAGTTTAATTGCAAATATAATTGGGAATCACATTCTGAATTTTATTGATAGTTAAGTATCTATACTATATACAAGTGTCATATTCATGTCAAGAGGAATTTGATCCAGCTCACCTGAACAACTTATCAGATCAAATAAACTTATGTTTCAGTGAAAGAAGAGATTAATGCAACTGAATGCTTTTTTTGTGTATAATGCTTTCAATTCAATGAAAATAATCATCTTTTCCCAAGCATGCTTTTAATTTTTGTCCACATACTCTCACTTAACACTTTATTAGCTCATTCGCTATTCCTAAGAAATAGTCTTTAATAGAATGTGGGAGAGAAACTACAAGTAAGGATGAAAGAATATGGGAGATGAACAATAAAAGTTTGAAAAAAATTAATCCATTTTCCCTCATAAAACAAGAATGAAGAACCTATAGGAAGTTTGATTCTCAGAACTGTGTTGTGTAATTAAGCAAGATAGTGAAAGTTCAATCCTTGCCTTATCTTTCATTAAACTTGTTTCCATAAAATGTTTGCTCCACAGGGAAAAAAGAAACAACAATTTTGGTTGGGAAGTGTGTGTGTAGCAGGAGATTAAAATTATTGACTATACATACATTTGAAATAAAATGGTACAAGTAAATCTCCTTCAAGTCAAATTCAGTTCCTAGTGGCTCTGTAGATACATGGTTTTTTTTTGATAATGGCAGAGAAATGATTGTCATTGTCATGCATTGCCATTTTCTTCTGAAGGATTTGTTTGTTTGTTTTACTCCACAAAAGAATTCTACGTTTCCCTATGCATAACACATATTAGTGATGTTTGTAGAGAAAAATTAACAATTAGAAAAAGACAAAATATGTTTTGACTATCTGTGCAGATATAAAAGAACCACTGTGCAGAGGTAACCACTGTTATCCAAGGTCTCTCCTGTTTGAACATTTTATAAATCTTAACTTATACATAAATCTTATCTTATAAATCTTATCTAGGAGAGCATTTGTACAATTACATATTTTTTCACTCGCATTGCATAAAATCACTCATACATTCATCAATTTACAAGCAGACGATTGCAATTTACCCAATACGGGGCTGTCCTTGAAAACCATCTGAAAACTTACACTGATTTAATACAGTCACTCTGGTAGTCATGTGCATGTATACCCATATAGCATGTTTACTCCAGGAGTTGCACTGGCTGTCAGTCAGTTTTTCATTGCAGTTCAAGGTTAGGATTATCACTTTTAAAGCCCAGCACATGTCTGATGTCGGTTATCTTCAGAACTGCTTGCTCTAAGATCCAATGCCCTGCTGAAGAACCCATTCCCATAAGGAGTTGCATTTGCAAAAACCCTGAAGTAGGGCATTCTCAATGTTGGGACACCTTCTGTGGAATAACTTGTCCGTGTATATATAAACCACAGATACAAACCCTATTAACTTCTCCAAGAACCTGGTTCTGAGAATGAGATTTGGGAAATGTGAAGTCTGCAATTTATCACACTAGATTATGCTAGTATATTTATTAATTGTTTACTCCTTATTTTTGCTGTATGCTATCCAGGTCATTTTGAGTAAAGCAACACAGAAATGTCAGCAAATAAATAAATCTGCTGGTATTAATAACAAAATCCCAAATAAATAGTCTACAGTATTCTTTTCTGAACGGAGAATTTGGTACAGTTCACAGCAAACATAGAATTTATCCATCAATACCCTTCGCTATATATCTATAATTTAGTTTTATTTCCATATGGAATTATTTAATTCTTTTTTGTCCCCAGAAAGGTAAAATTTCACAAAGTAATCAATTAAAAGTAAAATAGTAAAATTTTGCAAAGTTACAAATAATTTAAGAATTTAAAAGTGATTCATTGAACAATTTCCTCTCTCTATATATTAGTACAAAAAGTAATCTTGTTAAATTACTAGAAGTTAAGGAACTATTTATTAAACCAATGTAGACAAATATCAACTATTAAAAAAACTGACACAGGAAAAAGGTTCTGATCTGGCAGGATATTTATTTGCCTTGTATTAGACACAATTACATAAACTCTTAGATAATCTCTTAGTTCTAACTGTTGAAGCAGTTCTTTGCTCATATTACAAAAATGTTTCATTGCAGAAAAAAACCCTCAAGTCAGATTTCCAAGCCTCCCAAATCCATTTAAACTGAAGTTGCTACTATCCAATCAGTGCAATTTTATTTCTCTTAATGCACTTATGCTTTGTTTTACTACTGTAAAATACATGATACTTTGATCCCACCAGTTTTCTAATATATTTTACTGTGGTTTTTACTTATTGTCTTGTACTTTTTCTTTTCATTTGTAATAAAATACAGTCTATAACTGTAATAAAGTACCTCTGAACCCATTCTAAAACTTCCAAATGTTGTAGAAGTGTACTTTGTTACAACACATTAAAACATTGTAATATAATTTTCCTGAATGAGATCACTTCATCGCCCTTTATTTGAAGTAATCTGATATTACATGTTCCTTCAGATCAAGTGCTTTAACTTAAAGCAGAAAATATGTGTTAAATAAGAAACCAATTATTTCACATTTCTGCTCTTGGAGGTTTTTTGTGCTTTCTGATTGGTTTTAATCCTGTAAACTGCTTGTTTACTTTGTTCTCAGTCTATATAACAAGAAAGGAGGTAGAAGGCCTTCCAGAGTGCTCCCTAGCATTTTTATGTATCTGAGTTAATTAACATTTATGTAAATACATAGATTCAAACAAATATATGACATAAATATAAAGCATTAAACGAGTTGTTACTTTATTTACTGAACATATATTGATAAGCAAATTATTTCCTAAAATAACATGATTTATGTTTACAGATTAAAACGGACTCAAGAACTAGAACAAGACTAGTAAACACAATAATGTTTCCAGATATTTTGGACTATTCATCCCATATAATTCATCTAGCATGGCTGATAATTAACAATAACAATGTATAGTTTAAATATCCAGAGAAAAAAAGCTGTGTAGATTTAAATAGGATAATCTCAAAATCATACATCAGAACTAGCACCTATCACATTCTGCTAAAAGCATCAGATTGGGTATATTTCTATCTCACTGAGTATTATTTCATGCAACTTCCACTTATTTTCCTATTTTAACTTCTATTCCAATAATATCTATACATATCAATGATCACTTACATTCTACACATTTTTTATTATTATAAATCATACACTTAAGATTACTAAACAACTACTTTTGTAGGGAAAATATTACACAATAATAAATTAAGAAATTAATTTCTTCCTCCTGTAGTAGTTGGAACATTCTCACTGATAGTTTTGTTAATTTGCTTGTTTTATGTATCCTGCTGTTTGGGCTATTGAGACTTTTGCCTAAGTGTCTTTATTATTATTTTTATATTTTTACATTACTGGTATAAATTCACTGCATATACTCTTGAATTGTTCCCTGAAGATAGCAGTTTAGCAATTATATACAAAAAAAAGAAACTGGATACTGGAGTAACAGGCAGAAAAGATTACTGTTTCTTTATACAATGGTGAACTTGATGCATATTCTATAGTATATCATAACAAAACCAGAGGAGTTGTAGAAATAATGAAGAGAATTGGCCAGGATATAAAACAGATAATAAAAAATTAGCAATCAATTTTAAATTAAGTCTTTCTGAAGGAAATGTATACAAAGTAGCAACTGAAACTAGCCCCATAAAAAACAGCAATTTCTACAACTTCCATAATATTTAAATGACAGAATATATAGTTTGAACAAATTAAAATCTAATAAATGAAGGGAAGAGAGAAATTAATATACGATGAAGTATGGTACACAAAAAGACATGAACAGTCAATTTTATTCAATTTTTAAAAATACTTTTAAAAAGTTTAAAACTTAATCTTTAAAGTTTGGTGTACAGTTTAAAACATCAGTCTAGAAATTGGGAGATTGTGTTCTAGTTCTGCCTTAGGCACAAAGCCAGCTGGGTGATTTTGGGCCAGCCCTAAGGAAGAGGCAAATGGCAAACCATTTCTAAAAAAAACCTTGCCAAGAAACCATAGGGACTGAGTTTAGGTAGTCTCTGAGAATCAAACATGATTGAAAAGAAAAAATATTTTTTTTATTAAAATAAATATAATTTTACATTAAATGCAGCTAAATAGGAGGCGGAAGAAATATAGGCTAATAAGTGAGTTACTATAGATTATTTTTCACAAGCACATGAAAAAATGCCAGTTTTAATGCAGTCTGTAAATGGGATTTGCTGGCTATTGCAGTACAGAGATTATAGTAGCTGAATTTTTTTTAGACAGATTGCTGCAAGAAAAGAATAGTGGTATCTCATGAACATTTATCCTGCCATAACTGTTACCATTTTTCATATTTTTTTTTCTTATTATTTAATGGATTTTTCATCCTTCAGAGAAAAGTTAGTTTCACCTGTGTTATACAAAATTATCAAAAATATCATACTAGCACACATAATAAGCCCTACCTCAGTTTAAGGCTTAACAGATGGGAGCTTCAGCATGAGAATTAATTTCAAGTTTGCACAAGTTAGACACTTAAACTAAGTGGAAAGAAATTATGTACATATACGATAACCTTATTATCCAGAAATGTAGTATTTCCATCCTCAAATACCATCACAGCAACAGTTCCAGCCTTTACCAAGGGAAGTTATTATTACTGAGTCTTTAATATGTCTTTACTAAGAGGCGATCGACCTGTTTTCCAAAGCAGGGATCTTCAACCTTGGCAACTTTAAAATCTGTGGACTTCAACTCCCAGAGTGGGAGTTGAAGTCCACAGGTTTTTAAGTTGCCAAGGTTGGAGACCCCTGTTCCAAAGCACCTTGAGGGCAGGGCAACAAGACAACGATGGAAACTTATCAAGAAGAGAAGCAATGTAGAATTTAAGGAGAAATTTCCTGACGGTGAGAACAATTAAATCAGTGCAACGGCTTGGCTCCAGAAATTGTGGGTGGTCCATCACTGGAGGTTTTTAAGAGATTCGACAGCCATTTGTCTGGGACGGTATAGAGACTCCTGCGTGGTTGGACTAGAAGACCTCCAAGGTCCCTTCCAATTCTGTTATTCCATAACACGGAAAACTACCTATGTCAAAAGAAAGAAGAGTCCCCTTTCCTAGCGTCGTTCTTTTTTATTTTTGAAAGTAAGCAGTGCACTCCAAAGACCGGGTTGGGCACTTTATCCTCCTCCCCACTTCAGCCGCGGTATGTTAAATGTTAACTCTCCCGCACGCTCCTTTCATATAAATCTTCCAAACTTGACTCCCCATTGGACACCAGCAGGATTGCACCTATCCCGATTGGCTTTCCGGTACGACACGCCCTCTCTCAGAACCCCCCCCCCCCCCAAACCTCCCCCCCCTACCCACCTCCCCCCCTGCCGGGCCGCCTCCCCCCCCCCCCCCCCCCCCCCCCCCCCCCCCCCCCATATATACACATACATATACTCTGCACACTTCGTTTATGTTCCAGCGCGGCCCCTCCTTCCATATTCACCGTGTAATAGGAAAGCAGTCCAGCGTTGTAGTCGAGCACGAACCAGCGGTACTGCCAACCTTTCATCAGGTTGGTCCATTTGCTCAGCGGACCTTCCATGATGGACGCCATCTTGGGAGCCGGTAAGATGCCAAACAGCCCACTAAAGGGGAAACGCCGGTCTCGCGAGCGGGGGTTAAAGCGAAAGGGAGGGAGTGGGAGAGCGAGCGGAAAGAGCGCGAGCACCATCAATGAGCGACGTCTGAGGGAAGCAGCGCGAGACGAGGAGGAGCAAAACGGCCGTCGCGGAAGGAATAAGTTGGGAGACTAATAAATGGGCGGGGATTTAGGAGAGGGGGGGCGTGGCTTTGTCGTGTGGCTGTGAGGTAATGGGAAAGCCCCCTCCCCCCCAAAAAAAAAAATCATAAGGGGGCGGGTGTGTGGGGTCCCTTTCGTCCCAGTGAGACCGAGGATGCGGACATCAACTGGGATTTCAAGCTGCCTGCTTGGGGCAAACGTTCATTTACGTTGTTGGCACTCCGTTTGAGATCCAGGCCGATTGTATTTGGATGTTAAATTCATTAAGGTCAGAATAAAATCAGATGTGGGGAGAGAGGACCAAAAAGGGGGAAAATCCTCTTTATTTCAGCTTGTTCCTGAACTAAGATTTCTTTTAGTCAAAACAAAGTATAAGGAGTTGAAATTCCTCTTTCCCAAAGTGGTTAATATCGACAGCCAGGAGTCGATGGGTCTTTTTCCAGGGGATCATTGTTGTTATTATTTGTAATACTATATTATATATGACAGTATTTTCATATAATAAATGCTTGGGGTTGGTGAGCTGAAGAGTTTACCATAAAATAATCTGTTTGAGAACAAAGTTTAGCTCTTCTAGGCAATATTATCTGCTTTTCCTGTCTTCCCCTGAAAGAAAGTAAAAAACGGAAGTGGGGAAAGTGAGTGATGAATCAAAGCAGTTCAACTCTTACCCTGAAAAGATGGCAGTTGAGGCAAGAAGTGGCAAAGTTATCCTTCCCATCAACAAACCTGGACTGCTGTTTTGTTTTAGATGTTAATAAAGAAAGCTGAGTGGTCAGACAAACTGAAAATGAGCTTTGAGGAGAAATTGCAGATCTGGTGGAAATGTGCCAAGCTGGACTGAAGTATAGTTTCTACAGTGAGAAGTTTTGCAAGTTTCATTGAAGAGAAAAGTAAGTAAAAGCCTTGTAATGTTTATTCATACACATTACATATCATTTCAAAGAATTTACTAGGGCTATATACGGATTCAGAACACGCAACATTTGTCAACAACATTTTAAAACAAATACTCCTTTTTGCAATATTGTGTATGAACCTGATAAAAGACAGCTGATCAATTTTTATGAGTCTGATTTGTGTACCCCAAGAAGATGCTAATAAAAAAGTCAAATTGTGAACACAGCATATGGTCTTCCACTTTTGCCCTTTTTTCCAAAATGCTGCCAAAAATAAAGTCTGTATTCAGAATAGCATTTGGTTTTAAAATTAATAGCGTACATATTTTTCAGCAGTAATGATAAGGTGAGCTATTTAAATATATTGATTTCTAATTCTTTCTAAAACTCCACAGAGAAATGACTTAAAATGACAAAAGCTATATGCACTATTACATTTATTTTTAAAGGAAGTTTGTGTATCTAATGCCTACAGTGCTGGGGAAGATGTCATTGACATCCCAATGATGCCCAGTTATACTCAGTGTCCTATCCATGTTTTCAATAGTTTTAAAAAGTTAACCTTGCTTAACTTTTTCAAGATCAGCCTGATTATTTCAAATTAGCATTGATCAAGCATAATACCTGCTTCTATTAACCAAAGTTATAATCTGGCAATTTTTATTTCCATGAAGCTATCTTTGTTGCTGTGCTTGTTAACTAGCTTGTCCAATTAATCTAATTTTCTGAATTTGCATGATAACTTAGCCAAACTGAAAGTATTCCATCCTCTAGATTAAAATGTGCTAATATCGCCATTATGATTTGTTCAACATCATAAATAAAACATAGCATACATAATTTATGTAATCTTAGCCAGTTTCAAGACGGAGTTCGAAGATGTAGTTTTAAGACAAATTGTCAAAAGAAAGCTCAGAAAGCAATAAATAACTGTTATAACAAGAATACCCTGGATCTCAGACAACAGCTGTAATTCGGCAAAAAGACAAAACTACACTGGATAATGTAGAACAGGAGTGTCCAATCCCTGGGCTGCAGCCCACTGTTGGGTCTTGAGCTGTTTGAAACTGGCCCATGGAAGTGGCGGGCGAGCACAAGCGCATCCCGACTTGCACAAGCAGCAGGTGAGCATGTGTGTTCCATTTACACAAGCAATACGTACACATGCCTTCCACTTATGCAAATGGAGCTGCACGCATATGCACTTGCCCATCACTCATGAGGAACTATCCCCACTTCCTTCTCTCCTGCCACCAGGCCGTAAAACCGGAAAGATTTGGGTATTCTGGTATAGATGCTTGAGGCCCTTCTATCTTGAGCACTGGTTCTTTTTTCCTCTGCAACATCTGCAAGGATTAAAATGAGACTTTTTTAAAAAAATATCATTAGATTTTTCTGACTCTTAAAATGTCAAAATTGTCCTAAGTATTTTTAGATAAATCTAGTTTTTAGTAAAATCTGTTTTCCTATAATTCAATTTCTGTGATAGAAAAAAAATGATCTTGAAATTCCACTTATATTTCACTTAATCTGTATTTCCATTTTGCATGTTCATAATTCTCAATTACTTAGTTGTGATCATATTCTAACTCCTCAAACATCTCAGCAATATTTTAATTTAGCAACTTGTTACCAACATAAATTATTCTTAAAAATTCTCTCATCTATATTGTGGTAGTTTTGTTTTATTTAGAAAATAAAAGTTTCAGGCACTTAAAAATAATAGATTCATATGATGATAAAATGAAATTGCAAACTTACTCAAAAAAAAAGAGAGAATAGACTATATTCTCGAAGAATAGAATTACTGTATTTAATTTACAATTGCTATTTAAAAGTTTTTAAACAGCTTTTAGAAAGACAGCTTTCTCCTCCATAGTATTTCAGATGTATATAGGAGGAAGTCAATGTATTTCATAGGTGTGAATTGATTTGAATTAGTTTAGGCATCTGTGCATAAAAAATTAATTTCCTCTGAGACATTTTAAATAGTTTCTGTTGGTTTAATTGCGTGGTTCTTTCTGGTTGGTCCCTATAGCATCATTATTCATGGATTTTAGCCAATGGAAAAGATCTGTCTCCTCACCAGTAAGTAGCAATTATAGTGGTGTGCATGAGAGAAATAGGAAGAGATTTCAGAAATACTCAAGTATTTCATTTCTATAGAATTTAAAGAAGCGTCCTACCACTTGTATTAAAATATCTACTATGGTATCAGGGATGAACCTGATTTTCCTAGGTTACTTTCTGATATGTCTGGTTTGGGGAAATATAAATGATAATGATGATACCTCTTCCACTGTTTTAGAAAAAGAGCAACCCGTTATAACAAAAGAATATTTTAGGGAAGAGTTTGATGATGAGGGTAAGTGATATTTTGCTTTTTTCTGTTCTGGGATATAACTATTAACTTCTAAATCTTCTTCATAGTGTCACCCAATCTCAGATTTATATTCTTTCTTTCTTTTTACATTAATAAAATATAATGAATTTTTGTATAGCATCATATCATGCAGTGATCTGTATACATATTTATTAGTACTGTAGAAATGTTTAAGAAAGAGAGAAGTCTAGATTGAGTCACAATCCTCTGAAGATAGAATAGAATTTTTAGATGGATATTATAGATCTACTGAATGACGCTGAGAAGGATAAGGATATGAAGAGATATGTCCAGGATCCTTTATGCAGTGTGTCTTTAATCCTTATTCTCAGCTATTTAAAAAATAATAGAGTTTTTACAGTAAACTTTTAAAAACGTACCAGTGCCTCTTCCATAACTTCTAAAAAGCAAAATATCCAAATTGATACATCATCTGTACAATATGTTCTCTCTATGCAGAAATAAATCATTTTGTATTAACTATCCTAATTTCAGTTTCTTTCCCTTGTAGTCAATTCTTGACCACATCTACATACATTGCAATTTTATTTATAGTAACAATTTAAATAATGATAAATTCAAATCTATGTAATGCAAGTTTTGGCTTTTGGATTGATTTAGCTTGGTTAATTCTTGAATATTTGCTTACTAAGGAAAGAGATAAAAAATATAGAGTCAAATATATTCTATGTCCTTCAGATATCTACCATCTCATTTTTTCAGTTTTTCCAGTTTATTTTTATCTGGGAAGATCAATACAGGTTATTACAACTGTAAATCCCTTTGTTTAGGAGATTTACTCTACCTAAAAGTTTTTGTTACTTGCATTATTTTCAGCTTAAACTACACTTTGCCGATTTTCTTATACAATGGGTAAAAATATAGGGTTTTTTAATTATCCCTGCTCATTTAATTGTAGATTTAGCAGTTTAAACATGGAACAACTCAGGCAATTCACTAGACATGATTGAACATGCATTAGAGTCCCTTGGGTCCAGGAGCAGTTATCACAAGCTCCAGATGGCTTTTGAACATTCCTGAATAAAATGCATTTTATGGAGTTGTTTTTAATTATACGTAGTATTGATAAAACTTGTATTATTTTTAAAAGTTTGTTGTATTTTTCTTACATTGCAGTAAAGAAGTTATATAATATACATAAGGAAGAAAATAGCTGTAATTTTAATAATTTTTGTACCTCAAGCTACAAAATAGGCTACACAATAATAAATGAGCTGTATTTCTTAAGTGTTTTCTTGTTGTTATAAGTTCATATACATTGTAATCATACATTTATTGCATACTATATCCAATAACATGAATTAAATTTCACAGAAAGTGAAATAATACTGCTCTGATATCTTTTGTAAAATTGAAATGTTATTTTTCTTTGTCAGATGGATGGCAGGAACGATGGGTTCTGTCTAAACATAGAAGTGATTATGGTAAATTTCGGATAGGATCAGGAAGATTTTATGGTGACAGAGAAAAAGATAAAGGTAAAGTAATATTTTTTCAGGCAATTATGAAACTTTAGGTTTTTTTGAAATATTTCCTAAGGAATTGCTAGATTTTATTATTCAGTTTTATGCAGTTATTCACATAAGTTTGGCTAATGCTAAAATATGTGCATAAAGTATTTTCTACCACTATTTGCATAATATAGTTCAAATTTATATCTCAATGAGAAATTTGCATGACAGATCACATCGTTTTTAAAATTAAGAAAATTAAAAAATTATCTGTGATTTGACAACAGAATCTGGAGTTAGAAGAACTTCAAAATCTGATTGGTCAGATTCAAGGCTTTTTGGGCCTATTCCAACTGGCTGAATATTTTACTCTAAAATCTAATATTAAATTCCAATCATCTTCAAGTTGAAATCTATTGTATGTGTATGAATCTTAATTCTACTGTTTGTGTTAAAGGTGTTAATTTCAAAGTACATTTTCCATGAAACTCAAATGCTTTTGTATTTTAAATTGATCCATGTTAGTTATCCAATTGCTATTCTACCATTACATGTTTCAGTTAAAAAATATGCTTTAACAGTACAGGTTGTCTCATATCTGAATGGATTATTTCCTTCCTTTCATTAAAAATAGTGTTCCTCTCAGTTCTATCAAATGTCAAATGTCTCTCAAGTTTGAAAATAAGTCTTCAGAAAAATGCTGTCATGCTTTGGGACAGTTTCTTGTCACCCGGTTTGGTGGCTCCACAAGACTGCAATTTTTTCATGTATAGAAATCCTGCTTAGTGACCTGCAACAGTTACAATAGTTGGGTAAATTATTATGTTCAGAATTTATGACATCTGCAAATGTTTTATAAAGGCAACTAATTTAATAAAATCACTATTGTGAGGACAAGAAAGAAAGAAAGAAAATTCTATCATGCGTTAATGGTGATTTGGGCTTTAGTTAGTTTATCCTTTCTATACAGAATATTTTAGTGTTATTAATATATAGTTAAGGTTGATTCATACAAAAATAATTATCTGTTACTAGTTTACAAAGGATAAACCCAAGCCTCCTATTGACTTTTCTCAGTGTTAGCTCTGTGTAAGAGGGAAGAATGAATTCTGAAATACCTCAGATGGAACAGAAATCCTCTAACATCACCTTCTGGATTCAGATGTATAGGAGCCATTATAAAATTATGACCAGAAACCCATACCACTGATATTGCAAGATACTGAATGATTCAGGAAAATTAAAAATGAATTGCACTCTATTTCACATAATTCACCAGTATGGCCTCCATTGCAAAATCAAGTTGGAAGCTTGATTTAAATGGAGCCAAATCAAGATTTCTATCCAGGTCTGAATTTATTTGTATACTGAACAACATGTACCTTGTTGGGTCATCATTTCAGAAATATTTCTTTATCTAAACAGAGTAACAGTATAATCATGGTGTGCAAAATAGGTAATGGGACCTGCTGGCTTCTCCATTGAGTTTTCTTGTGGAAAGCTGGCAGGCATCATCAGAAATCTTCTTCCCTTCCTCCTTTCCACCCTTCCTTCCTTCCTTCTTCCGTCCCTCCCTCCCTCTAATTTCTGCCAGTTTTTATCCTTAATCTGCTAGGTGAGGGAGGGATTGAGCATGTGAATGGGGGTGCAAGTAAGTAATGATACACAGGGGTATATGAGAAGTGCTTCATGGATTGGGAGATGGGTAAGCATGCCAGGCATGCCACATGATTTGAGTATGGCACATGAGTGAGTGTCCTAGGTTGGAAGAATGCCCTGGTATTTATGAGGTGCTGTCATGCCCCATCGGAGTCTGAATCTGGGAGGAAAATGAGCCAGAACTGGCGGTGGTGGAAATTGAGGGGGAAGCTTTGTTGGCTTCAGAGGAATATGGGGAGGAGCAGGCTGAGAGGGCCTTTAAGGATTGGGGTGGCTTCTAGGCAGGGAGGAATAGGGGCAGGATAATGAAGAGAGGCTAAGCAGTGAACATGAGAGACAGCTCAGGCGATGAGTAAGCACCATCCCCTCGATCCTCAAGCACAGAGTGGAGAAAAGGTGGGAACAACGCAGGTTGACCTGATTACTTGGGAGGAGAGCACTCCATCCCTCTCCACAAGGGACACCTGGGAACTGAGATTTAAGGAGACGCTGTAGGGAGGAACATTTGTCCAGAACAAATGCTGAATTCATTGAGGGTTGTGTGCTCTTGCAAATGTTGAACGTTTCTCGGACTTCTTGCTTTATTTCTTGCTTCCTGGATGAATTGCATTGTTCCTTTGCTTCCTGGACTAATTGACTTATTCCCTTGCCCTGCTGGATTTCTTGTTTTGGCAGCCATTGTGCTCACAGGTTTATGCTGGACTACTTGCAGCCAGAAGCTGCTGGAGGGTGTGTGTGTGTGTGTATGTGTGTACAATCACTTGCTCTGGGATTTGCCAGAAATGTGGGAGCATTTGGGGAACATTTGGAGCAATAAAGGGGTAGTTTGAACTGTTAGCTGACTGTGTTGCCTCTGTGTGTGCCCCGGGTCATCACAAGTGCTATGTGAGTAGAATAGAGGGTGTGAGGAACAGCGTGGTTTCAAAACAATGCATGGAGCTCACAGAGTGGTGAAAGTTGCTGTGCAGGTCAGGAATGGGACACATGATGGAAAGGGCACCTGGGGATACTTCAAGAGGTGCTGTTCAGGTCATGAGAGAAAGCATATGAAGGGGTCAGAAAGGGTGTGTGGGCTGCTCAAAAGGTCAAGGGAGGAAGGGCATGAATTAGGTATAGTTTATACAAGAGATATTAAGTGGGTTAGAGGATAGGTGAGGACACCATGGTTCGGGATGGGTACCTGAGTCAGGGAAGGCATACTGGGGTTGGCAGGGGTTAGGAAGGGTATTGATGGTATGCCAGAGGTGCTGTGTGGGTTAGGAAGGCACACGGGGTGACATAAGAAGGGGGAGCACAAAGTGAGATGATATGGGTTAGGAAAGAAATTGGCCTTCCTTCCTTCCTTCCTCCCTGTTCTTTCAAGTAATTCAAGAATCTCACATTAATTTCATCATGTGGAGTATATCCATTCTCAATTCTATGCTCTCTTGAAGAACCATTAAGTAAATTTGAATATATTTGGATTGCTAATTGAGGTCTGGCATTAAATATCTGATGTAATGATGGATTTACCCTTGAATAATCACAAAAGTATCCCATCTATTCCTGTTTAGAAGAGTTTATTTGGCATAAAAGAATATCACTTGGAAAAGACAGTTGTATTGTCTGATGTTCTTCCCAAACTATTTGCTCTAGGTTACTCATTGCTGTATCAATTGAGTATTCATTGGGTATAGGTTGCAAATTGCCTATCCTGACCTTTCCCTTCATATAGCAGAAATTCCAAGTTTATCTAGGGAATAGGAAAAAATGACAATGAGGGCAGACTTTGGCTGTGGTATCAAACTCAACAGAAATATTATGAAAGTCATGCATTTTGCCTCACTCTCTGCTGAGGTCTTGTTGAGGCAACTCTCAGAGTAATTAATGTTTGCCACATATTACACATATTCTTGATTTGATCTTTTGTTTTCTCTATTTTTTCTTGTCTCCTCATTCTACATGTTACCTTGTGATACTGGAAATATACAGCCCCTTTCATTCTCCATTTCTTCATCTCTCTTCCTTGCCATATCCTGAAAACATAGTGTTATTTCTTGACCATGATGTCCCCCTTTCTTTTCATGTGCCATAATTATGTTGACAATTTAACTGAAAATTTAATTTAATTATTTTTACCACAATGTCGTACATTGGCATTCTCAACTCAGAATAGTTTTAAATCCCTGTCAGCTTCTTCATTGAGTTGCAGGAAGCTGTCAGAGATTGTTTAAAATTAGGATCATGTGATCTCCTGAAGGCTAGGGCAGAACCAATCTACCTCATCTCCTGGCAACTGAAAGAGGGGCCAATATAAACTGAGTTTCAGAGTAGGAAGCAGTTGAAAAATGAAACAAGATGGGCAAGGGTTAAGATGTAATAGCTAATATGCTTGACTGACATCAGAGAGATCCAATTTCTACTCCATCTGCAGCCACGGCAACTCACTGATGACTTTCATTCCATCCTGCCCCACAGAATTGTTGTGAAGAAATATAGGATAGGTTTTTCGATGCATTCAGTATGTCAGGGTACCCTGTTTCAAAAATTGTTGCTCTATAATGCACATTTTGCCCAGTTAAGGTAGTAACAACAGTTTTAGTTATATATACATAAATAATACATAAATCGTAATGAAGCTGCAATTCTTTACATTCTACCTGAGAAGCAGGTAACCTCAGGTACCTGATAAGATATATAATTAAATTCAATAAAACTTATTTATGATCTACAGTAATACATTAGAAATGAATTTAATTTCTAGAGTTTTCTTTATCAGAACTATTTTATATTATGCTGTAATAACATATTACACGCTATATGTGTTAATAGAAATACTTTTGGAAAAAAGTAGCAAGTGAAATTATAATAATGTATTTCTAAGCTACGTTTATTAATATATTTCACATGTCTCTAAAGCAGAATCAAGGAGATATATATTATCTCATAATTTTTAGAAAGTCACTGTAATCCCATATGGAAGAATAATAAAGTATACAGGTTCATGCCTGTGGCAAAGTACTTGATTAGTAGCACTATTTGGATATTTGAATATCATCTCTTTTTATAGGTCTGCAGACAACTCAAGACATTAGGTACTATGCAGTATCAGCAAGATTTCGACCTTTCAATAATGAAAATCAGACCTTAGTAGTTCAATATACAGTAAAATATGACCAGCAGATTGATTGTGGTGGAGCCTATATCAAACTTTTTTCTGTCGATGTGAATCAAGACACCCTGAATGAAGATTCACCTTACTATATTATGTTCGGTATGTTCTGTTAAATGCCTAATAATATTAATTTAAAGCAGAAATATTATGTTAGTGTAAATCTCACAGGAAATGACCTCCCCTGAGACAGTACTTTTCAATATTTTTTATCTGTTCCCTTATATTTATAAATGGGTTAAATGAGTTTTATAATAAGATTTATATAACAATATGAAGAGATTTGTTGAGTAATGTTAGGGCTTTGGTTTAGTATACTATCTTCTTTTTGACCACGGCAGCTAGATAATTTCAGGAACCCACTGGGTGGGATATAAAGTCAACAATTTACCCTAGTTGTACATCAAAGAATATTCCATATTGGAAATTCTAATTAAAATCAAAGTTATTATTTAGGAATATGCAGATACTGTACACAATTATCAATATATTGGCATGTCCATGCCACAAATTTATTGTTACTTATGTGAAAAAAATATGTTCTTATAAACATATTTTAAACTTACAGGCTAATATCATTGAGTATTTGTCTACTGCTAGAAGACAAAAATGTATAGATTTTGGAATTCAGGTTTTCTTCATATGGATTTCCATTTTTATTTTAATTATTTAATAGCATATGTTTCTAAAATGATATCAGTTCAAGCTAGCTAGTGGGAAAAGAGAGGCTATAGATTTCTAAAATAAATACTATAATAAAATGTAGATTGTGGGGACAATATAGTTTCTGAGATCGCTGGAGACAGTAGATTATCTGAACTCATTCAAGATGCATTTCAAACCTGAATTTGGACTCAAACAACACTGATTATGGATGACTGGCGGAAACAAGATTGGAATGCTGTGCCCATTTTTGTTCTCCTTGATAATCATTCTTGAAACTTTTAGGTGTGTGTGTTTGTGTGTGTGTGTGTAATTTTGCCAGAGTAATTTGGTATTCTTTTCTTCTAGGACCTGATATATGTGGAAAGTATAAAAAGATAGTGCAAGTTATTTTGAATTATAAAGATGACTACTATTTTACAAAAAAGAACATTACATGTGAGGTACGATCAATGTCTTTCAGTGAATTACTGATATTTAATCTAATTTGCTGCAGTTTTAAGCAGAATTGTTTGGGAGATTGTTGACTAATTCTAGATAAAACATGTTAACTATTCCAAATGTCAGAAGCTAACAGCAAGTCATCTGAAAAGTTAGCAAGTATAGTATTTACTGTTAATATCCCTCATTTTAATGTATAAGTAGAGTGTTACAGAATTAACTATTTGCATGTAGTCTAATGCAGCAAAAAAATGGTGATTTTTTTTCCCTAGGACTATCGTTTTCTTGGCACTGCATTGATAATTACACTAGTAGCAGACTTATTATTTCAGACCTTATGAAATTTAATTAGCAAAACTGTCAATTGTACAGCATTGGAAAGACATTCCCATGTTTCTGTAACAATCTTTGTTTGTTTGTTTTTTCAAGACTGATGACTTTACCCACCTCTACACTCTAATTCTACGTCCTGATTTAACTTATGAAGTGAAGATAGATAATTATGTGGTTGAGGCTGGCCATCTAGAAGATGATTGGGACTTCCTGCCTCCAAAAAAGATAATAGATAATGATTTACCAAAACCTGATTATTGGGATGAAAGAGAAACTATTCCAGATCCCATGGATAAAAAACCAGAGGTACTGTTTCATTTGAACTGCACGATTTCAGTCTATATCAATTTGCCTGCTCTGTTTCACTTATAGTCTTTTATTGCATACACTGAAAACAATGAAGTTGGGATAGTTACTGATTCTTATTTATAACAACAATATGTGATCATTATGGGAAGTTTTGTGAAGATTTATAATTTAAGTGGAGCTTCTTTGATCTAACTTCGTAGCGGAGGAATTGGAACTAGACTGTAAACTCTAAAATCAGTATAAGATCTTTGCAACAAAATATGACTAGTATTTAACCTTTCTAATACTCACAAAAAGTATAACTTTAGACTAGCAGTGATGAAATGATGTGAGCAGTATAAAGGTAAATTATATTTGGTGCAGCGATATAATTGCTAAACATGTTGTCTGATAAGTCTCCGATGACAATCCAGTGAATTCCTGAACATATTTTTGTAAATAATAAAAGCAACTTGTCCATTACAGGTTCATTCAAAACTGCTTTTGGAGTTACATTAATTCCATTCCAAATTCAGAAGTACATAAAAGGTTTCTAGTAGCTGCCACTCTGTAGTCATAAATCTTCCATCATGTGAAAAATTCAATGGTTGGATTGAAGCAAATATCTATTCCAATACATTTATTGTCAAGTTTCTTGTTTTGAATGTTGAGATAATAAAATATTGCAACTAATCCTTTCCAATAGATATTTGATGATAAAACACTGTATCTTGATTCTTGAATGAATCAGAATAAAATTATTGAAGCAGTGATGCAAACCATATTTTGGAGAAATAATACTAATTTTGTTTCCTGTCAAAATACTCATAGAAGCTAATTATTACAATTAGTAACCTTGATGAAACCATTTTAGGACTGGGACCAACCACAAAGAATTCCTGATCCTACTGTGTTAAAGCCAGATGACTGGGATGAAGAAATGGATGGGGCATGGGAACCACCACTGATTCCAAATCCTGAATATAAAGTAAGAGTTTTATAAGTGAAAGTAATAAAATAGAGACTAACTTGGTGGTTTTTTAATTGCCTATGTAATTTAAACATTAATTAAGCTATAAGATATTGAATCTAGTTTTTATTATCATATAAATCATCATAGTCTTCATTTCACTAGTTTTCATTTGTCCATTTCAATTATAAATTTACACTTGGCTTCATCATTCTTGACTCCTTACCTCTATTGATAATTAATTCATGCTTTCTTTATTTTTTAAACAACCATCGTCCAATCCTTGAGGCATCTCATGACCTTGCATACCCTTCCAAACATTAACTTCTCATCAGTAGAATAACCTCAGCTCGATGATGAAAATTCTGTTTGTACAGCAGCTTAACTTTTTTTTAACCTTCACTGCTTTGTATTCTTTTTTTTTTTAAATAAAATTTTATTGAATTTTAACAAAACAAATAAAACATCTTATTTGAGTACAGCATGGTTCCAGTTATCACATTTCCATACAAACACAATTTCATATGCATATTCATCTTACGTATTCAACTTCATATCTTATTACTCTTTTTCCAGCTTCTCACTATTTCTCTCTTTACTTCTCTTAATTTTCTTTTACGGTTATCTCATTTTCTTTTTATTCAATTGTATTTCTTTTACCTAAATTTCTGTATCTTTTTATTCATTATACTTCTACTTTCGTCTGTCTTGTTTACAATTTCGTATGTTCTCTTCCAACATTCTTAAAAAGCAAATTTCCCCCCATGATTGCCAATTGGAGTGCAACACCTTTAAGTCTTATTGTTATTATCATATGAAATCTCATTAAACATTAAATTTGTGCATTCTAAAATTATAACATTCAAATTTCTAATATCTATTTTATATCATGTAAATCTCATAATTCAGACTCTACTTGTTACTTCCCCTTGAAAATGTAAAAAGAAAAATTCTAAAAACATAGCAAAAACAATTATATATATATATATATATATATTTGATTTCTTAGGTTTTCGCGGGTACTTACATGTGTGCTGTTTAGCTTCTTTCGGGTATTATCCCACGTCATTGTAGTTCTGTTAAAGTTGTAGAAACGTTTCAGCAGAATCTCATCTGCCATCATCAGGCTTCTGATTTATATATATCATCAGGCTTCTGTTTATATATATATAAACATTAGTAAGCAAAACAGTTATTCAAATTCATTCTAGTACTAGTATGAGCCTTGTAAATCTTTCACGTTTCTTTTCAATATTTATCAATCTTTGAGAACAATTGAAATGTTTCCCTCCCTTCTTCATTATTACATTAATTATTAATACGCATACCATTGGATAATCATACAGTTTTATCTTATAAATTATTTACTATTAATAAGCCAAATAATTATTCAAATTCATTCTAGTAACTGGCATAAATTTCCTTACAAATCTTTCACATTTCTTTTCAATATTTTATCAATCTTTAGAAACTATTACATTTCCCTCCCATCTTTATTATTGCATTAATTATAAATAAACATACCATTACATAATAACACAGTTTTATCTCATAGATTATTTACTTATTTCATTTCTAACTCATTACAGTATTCTACTATCACAACACTATCTTTTGTACCTCTGCAGAATCTTCACTTTTAACTTAATTTAGCCATTGTCTTTGTGTTTTCTAGCTGAGCAAATACCTTTAATCCTAGTACGGTTCCCCTTTTTCTTTATTTCCTGCTTTTGTCCCTCATAAGTTATTTCCCTTTCTATCTTTCTCCCCTTTTTCTCATCCCCTTTTTTATACCCTTCTCTCTCTAATTTCCCCTTCTGTAATTTTCTTTTCTGCTTCTCCTTGCTGTTATACTTCTTTTTCAGACTGTTTTTCTTTTTGGCTGTTCCCTTTGATCACAAACTTTTAACTCCTTTCCCCCTTTTTCCCCTTTTCCCCACACTTTGCATTATTTGATCATTGAAAATGGCTTCTTCTCTGTCCTGCCCTTCTTCTTGCTCTTGAAGCTTTTCCTTTTGTTTTTCATAGTTCAGGATCTCCATTTCAAAAAATTCAAACACAAAGCCAAAGGATCTTCCTCCCCTTTCTGCATCTTCTTTCTGTTTTTTAAGACTCATCTTCAATTCCTCCAGGAGTGATACAATTTTAAGCACTTTTGAACAACCACCCAATTGACTTTGTAAAAACAGAAAAAGAAAAAAAAAAACAATGCCAAAACCTGTTTTTTTTAAATCACCAAATGATCCCAGACTGTTCCTTCTTGTCTCTTTCTTTACTTTTCCTTTCTGTGGGTTACTGTATCTTTTAATAAGATTTCAGTTACAATGTATCCTCAGGAATCTTTTCAAAGTTTCACTGTTAATCCTCTTTATTCTTCCAGGTGGCACTCCCATTTTTCCAAGTCCCACTCTTTTTCCTCCACTCTTCTCCTTTTTAGGGCTTTAAAATGACCCCCCAAAAATTTTATTCTCCTTTTGACACTTAGATTTCAGCTTAAAATTGCCTATTAGTGTCAAAATAGATTAATGTAAATTTCCTTCCATACCATTTGTAATTGTCAATATAAAGATTAAAAAGGGCTTTTAACCTCCTTTTCTCTCTCCTTCGCTGCTTAAAAATCTTCTTTCAGAAGTATCCCTCTGAGTGCTTTTAGATTCAGGGTACCTTGCTTAGATGTTTTCTGTTGTTTAGCCCGGTCTGTCCTGCTTTCCTCTTTGTCTTCCTCCTGCACAATCTTATTCAGTTAGGTTCTTCTTTGAGGTGGCCATTTCTGATCACTGCTGCAACTGCCTTCGGGGAAGGGAGTTTAGACCAGCCAAGGAGGAGAGATGCGGCTCCCCTCCACTCGGCTAGAAATCTACCCCCTCTTCACCATCTCTACTGGGTGGCTTCAGCCTCAAATCCAAAGGATCGGAGCACTCCAGCAGTAAGCATGGATTGAAACCGTGCACGATCACGGATTTCGCTCTGTCGCTGAAGAAACCCAGAAGTCCCACTGCTTTGTATTCTTATTCTTCTCCCTTTCTCATTTGTGTTTCATTTTTTATGAGGAAAGGATTTTCAGTGTGTAGCTTCACACATGGAATTAATGTTTCTTTAAGCATAATTTGATGAATAAGCCATAACCTGCTTATATGTTGAACTGTAAATCATGCGTTGCAAATTACAATAGCTATCAAACTACCAAACCATATTATCATTAGCATGCTATTAGGTGTTGACCATTTAAATGCTACCTATTTAAACTTCTGTGGGCTTTTTTCTCATCCCAATTTATTATTTGCTACCCTTCCTTACCTACATTGGATTCCTACCAAATAGTTGTATATATTTCAACTTTTCATTTCAACTCACTTCTCAGAACTGACAGTAAATCTAGTTGTATATTTCTTTCTGGCTTTGGTTGCTACATTACCTTCCAACATCTTCTATTAGGCTTTTTTTTCCTACTGTCATTTTTATTATTTCCATCATATAAATACCATGTTTCCCCCAAAATATGACATACCCTGAAAGTAAGCCCTAGCTTGATTTTTACACATGGCCCCAAAATAAGCCCTAGTTAAGACCTCACCCGCTCCAAGGTGCATGGGATGGGACAAGACGCACGGGTAAAAATTAAGCTAGGGTGGGAATGGGGGGGTAGCGATGCCCTATTTACCAGGCCTCACACACCCTGACACCTACTTGCAGGCCCATTCCTGCCTTGCCTTGCCGGTCCACTCCTTCTGCAGCCGCTTGCTGCCACTTACGTGCATTGCCCTTGGCTCTGTTTTGCTGTCAGAGGCTTTCAGGAAAGGCTTCTGCAGCCAAGAAACAGGCTTTGTATTGATGTGTGATGCCCTCACCCCACCCCATCCCTGCCTCATTTCACCATCAGAGGTCTTCCAGAAATGCCTCTGCAGCTAAGAAACTAGGTCTGGATTGACGCACGTGGTATTCCTGACTTCCATTTTGCTGTTAGAGATCTTTCTGGAAAGGCCTCTGCAGCCAATCAATCTGGAGCTCTGTTATAGAAGAAGTAGGCTGGCAGCAGGCTCCTGTTGGGCAGGTCTGACAGTGCTGCTGCCATGAGGTGAGTCAGTGGAAGACACACACCCCCAAAATAAGACCTGGTACCTTCTTTGATGGCAAAAAAAAAAAAAAGACCGTGTCTCATTTTCAGGGAAACACAGGTAGTTGTAGATAGCATTCAGCATAATAAACACAAGTTTTAACCATATTTCAAAATATTTCACTAAAATTTCAGTGAAAGTCAGGTGTTACTATTATTTCAATAGATTTCAGCCTGTTTTACATATCTTGGTTTGAGTGGCTTTGTGATATTAAAATTTCTTTACATTTTTAGGGCATTTGGAAACCTCGTATAATTAAAAACCCCAATTATAATGGCATTTGGGTCCAGCCAGAAGTTGACAACCCTGAATACAAACCAGATCCTAATATTTACAAATATTATAATATTAGTGTCATTGGCTTAGAAATTTTACAGGTATGTATATTAGAAAGTTTGCAAACTATATTCATTATTCAGATTATGAAGATAACTGGCAATTCTGGAGATATTCTATACCATCATAGTAAGAAAATGAAAAAAACCCTTCAGGTAGTCCTTGACTTATGATCATAAATTCAGCATTACAATAGCAGTGAACAAATGATGGTGATGACTGGTCCTTAGATCTCTGGCTGTTCAGCACGTTCTTGATCACATGATTGTGATTGAGGAGCTTGGCACAGACACATGACCAGTTGTAGCAACCCCCCTTTTGCCATTTGCAACCCTCCCTGCTGGCTTCTTCAGAGAATAAATGGGGGAGCCAGCAGAAAAGGTCACAAGATCCTAAATTCTGCCTTACCCATGTTTTAGCCTCTCTGTGCCATATCTGCTACTTCCACCCCACTGTGCATCTTCCCTGTGCATCACCATGCCACTTTTGTATTCCATGCATCCTCCTCCTTACTTCATCTCACACATTACTGTGCACCCTCCCCAAGCCTTAATGCAACTCCCTCACTGCCTTGTGCACTCTAAGCCTCACCATGCTTCACTTGCACACCCTCCCCAATCCTCCTGCTCACAGTCATAAAGCCTGTCCAGTCCTTGCCACACCTCCTTCCCAAATCTACTGTTGCTTGGATCATGTCCGTGCACTTGGTGGGCACTGAAACATGGTGTGTGGAGTGGCATTGCTTCTTTGATGGCGGTCTCTTCGAACAGCAGCAATATTCGAAGAGCGGTGTACCGGTCATCCATTGGCAATGAGATATGGCTGTGATGCTCCCCCCCCCCCCCCCGTGCCTCCTTTAAATCTCTTGTTCCAGACCAAGTGCACACATGTACACAAAGAGATTATTTTGTTCGTTTTACAAAATGAAACTTGAAAACACACATAGTTGCAGGATAGAGATAAGTTTTCTCCAAAGTTCAGCAAGCTGGGCTTATGAGAGTTCCAGTTCAAAGCACCAAGCCAGAGCGTTGTCAGGCAGAGTCTCAGGGTCAGAGCTTGTAGAAGATTTGTCAGCTGATTCAGATTCAAAGACAAGGTTACAAGGTTCATAAGTCAAGGCACATAGACTATGTATCAACAGACTTGTTGTCAACAGACAGCTTATGTTTGCTGCTCCATTCTACCAGAATCAGCCCCAGTATAGCTTCTGTATGAGCAATCTTGCCTTTGCTCTTTGCAACTTGCAGAGCTCTAGCAATGGTAATTCCACATCCTCATCTTTGAAGAATGACAGCAGCTATGTCTGCTGGTTGCTGGCCAGACTACCTCTCTGTTTGCTCAGTTGGCAGTCTGTCCAGCGGTGCTGAAGGTGGTTCCTCATATTACTGCTGGCATGTCTGGAGCTGGCTTCAGAACTGGCTGCTCATCATCCTGCCCTTCCCTGACTCCAAATCTGAGTCTACTATGACACTGCCGTCCTTGCACACTACCATATCCTCCCTGTCCTTTGAAGCACATCCTTTCATCCTTGTGCCCCCACATGCATACTCTTCCCCATCCATGCAGCAGCCCCTTGCTTATTGACCTCTTTCCTACTGCCTTTGCCATTGAGTTGGTTGCGGGAAGCCAGCAGGATGACCTAACAATTCAGTTAACAGTAGCCAGAACTGCAGGGATTTCCGTTGCTAAGCAGTGCGATTGTGCTTTACAACCTCATTCCTTAGTGTTGTAAATTCTGACCCCAATTACAGTTATAAGTCAAGGACTAGCCATACATTGTTTAGCCTAGGAAAACAAAAATATTAATAATCCTATTTATTTATTCATTTATTTTGAAATATATATATACTTTATTTAATAGTTGTGAAATATTCATCCTCAAATCATCCACTTGTTAGTGTAGGAATCCAGATTAAAGTATCTTGGATAGATTATTGTCTTGCTTCTGTTTGAACATAAGTGAATGAGAATTTGTCCATTCCTCATGGCTCCACTGTTGAATTATTCTTATTGTTAGGAAGCATTTTTGGAAATATTATCATCTTATAAATTAAAACCTTTATTTTCTGTTCTGGTATGACAGAGAACAGATCTTGAACTATCACATTCTTTCAGATAGATGAAGAGTGCTATCAAATCCATTCTTGGTCTTTTCAAAGCTAACTATTCCCAGTTCCTTTAATACAAGATTATATGTGATTTCATGACTAGTTCTGCTATGTTGTATTTCAACAGGGAAAATCTGGTACAATATTTGATAACTTTCTTATTACAAATGATGAAGAATATGCTGAAGATGCTGGGAATGAAATGTGGGGTGTCACTTTTGTAAGTAATTTCAGGGCAATTCATAATGTATCTTTTTTACAACATTTAAATTGCTCCTCCATCTTTATGAGTATTAGGCACTATACAAATATTATTAAAATAAAGTATAATGTAATAAATTGCCAAAACCACAGTGTTGTAAAAAAAATAGAAGACTGCGTATGCAATAGAAGGATTCACTGATTTGTGTATAAATCTCATAACATAATTATTATTATAGTGCATAATTATTCTTAATTTCCTTATGCTCTGTGATTGAATGTATGCATTTTTTAAAGTAAAATCAGCTTTAGACAATATTTAACACTTCCAACACTTCCCATGTTGATACCCTGGGTACAATTGCTTTCATAACCAAAAAGCTCAGTGACTACTAAGTGTTGCAGGTCAAAACAGACAATAAGGTTGAAGGGAAACTCCTGTTTAACTGTATGACCAAGTAATTGGAATAGTGAATGGGCTCCATGTCACAACATATTGTTGCTGAATTCTTTTAGCAATTAACCTATTATTGTCTATGTGGCAGATAATAGGGCAAAATGCTCATTTAAATATTTGTCTGAATTTGTGCTAGCATTAAACCCTGAAGAGGGAAGATTTGTACAGATTAGCTCCATCATGTTTTGACCCTTGTTCTTCCCATCTTGAAAAAAAATGTAAAGGTAAAGCTTGAGCCTGTACATAATTGTACATATAATCTGGAACCCATTAAAATTGTGTGGAAAACTGCTCAGGAGATCATAAGTACTCTCCAGCAGATGTTCAAAAAATGAAGGAAAGTGGGATTTGAAGAGGTAGGCTGCATGGCTATGTCCTTACATAATTTAGTCCAGTCCTTACATAATTTCAATTGCTTGTACATGTGAGCAAATCCATGAATGGAACGGTTGAGATTAAATAATCTGAATTTATAAAATCACAAGCTGATTCTGTTGAGGAATAAACAATATGGACATAAATCCTATTAATTGAATTATCCATCTTCCACATAAATTAATTGGTTAGCAATATGGCTGTAACAGAAAAAGAGAAGAGTAACTATTTTTGTTATGATTTTCTTATAAATTATGTAGCTGTACTTCAAAAAAACCCTTCCTGCTCGGTGCTGTTTGTAAAACATCACAACATAAGCAGCAAAGCATGCTTTCTGAAAAACTGACCAAATAGCAGGCAAATATGACAAAGCGAGAATAATCAAACTGCTACGAGCTGCTGGACTCAGTTTTTAAAATTAGCTATTGATATTTATTTACATTTATTGATATTGAAAAAGCTAGGAAAATATTCTGAACTTGAGTAGTGTTATTTGGGTTTGTAAAGTTTAGTTTGCATGCTACCTGTGTTGAGTAGCATAGAGTAGTAGAACAGAACAATATAGAACAGAACAGAATAGGAATAAAATAGAATGCAACACAACACAACACAATGCTTTATTTGGCCAAGTATGATTAGACACACAAGGAATTTGTCTCCGATGCAGAAGCTCTCAGTGTATGTGCAAAACAATAGAGTAATAATAATCATAATAATGATACCAATAAGAGAAGGTAGTTGAAAAGATGAGAAATATAATAGTCATGCTGTATGGGTAAATAGTCATAAGACAGTGCTGTGGGAATTCAGTAGAGTGATGGCAGGAGGGAATAAAATTGTTTCTGTGTCTGGTTGTTTTGGCATGCAATGTCCTGTAGTGGTGTCCTGAGAAGGGTTGAAACAGTATATGTCCAGGATGTGAGTGGTCTTGATATTTTTTCAGTCCTTTTTCTGATCCATGCAATACACAGATCCTCAATGGAAGGCAGGCTGATTGCAGTTATTTTTCTGCAGTCCTGATTATTCATTGAAGTCTGTACCTGTCCTGTTTGTTTGATGTACCAAACTAGACAGTTATTGAATGACAAAAGACAGACTCAATAATTTCTCTGTAGAACTGCCATAGTTGTAAGAGGATGTATTATTATAATTCTTTTTTACTTTTTGCTGTTGTAATATTATTAAAATGAGATCCAATCTATTAATTTTAAGAAGGACTAGGAGTGACATGATAGCAATGTTCCAATATCTCAGGGAGTGCCACAAAGAAGAGGGAGTCAGGCTATTCTCCAAAGTGCCTGAAGGCAGGACAAGAAGGAATGGACAGCAACTAATCAAGGAGAGAAGCAACCTAGAACTAAGAAGAAATTTCCTGACTAATTAGAATAATTAATTAGTGGAACAACTTGCCTCCAGAAATTGTAAATGCTCCAACACTGAAAGTTTTTAAGAATTAAAAACCACTTGTTTGAAACCGTGTAGGGTTTCCCACCTGAGCAGGAGGTTGGATTGGAAGACCTCCAAGGTCCCTTCCAACTCTGTTAGTCTGTTCTGTTATTCTGATTTAAAAATTATATTTTATTAAAGACAGAACTCTATATAACAATAGAATTTGATCATCAAAATGTTTCTCAAGTTTGAGTTTATTAATTATATATACTTTCTTCTTCTAAACAGGAGAGGGAATGGAGGAGACGGGAAGGACAAGATGCAGCATTTAAAAATATTAATGAACAGGAGCCAAAGGGAAAAGAATCCAAGAAAGAAAAGAAGAAAAAAGCTACCAAAGTCAAAGATGAACTCTGATCAATCAAATCATTGTATAATTACTGTCACTCAATCTGGTCATCACGGTTGGGTAGTATTGTACTTATTTTCTAAATGTTACCCAAAATGCAGTGGTGATATGAAAATCCTGACAATTTTTGTACTACTAGATGGCAGTTGAGCATTTCAGAAATCATGTATAGTTTCTATAGTTTGTTTTATACATATCAATCTCTGTAATATTACATTCTATTGGTGTTCAGAAGAAGGATTATTTTCCAGAAATCATATAGATGGAGGAAATTACACAGTACAGAGATGTGACACACGTAATTCATACCCATTGATCACTAAACCACTCCTGAATTGAAAGGGAGAGTAATTATTTTCAAACATCCATAGATAGTCTGAAATCTGAATGAAATATTATAATCAGAAATACAAAGACACCTTATGTGTTATTTGTTAACTGTGTCCAGGATGCATGGTGGAATGCTATGTAAAAAAATTCCTCATGCCTAATGGATTTTCTTGAGATTTTTTTTGCTCAAAAAGGAACTGAAATAGATCATGAGAGACACATATGAATCAGCCACCCCACTAAATCAGAACAAAGACTTACAATTATTAGCAAAAATGGATTAATTGTAAAGTTATAGAATTGTCAAATTGGAAAGTATCACAAGGCTCATCTATTCCAATCATACGCAATGTGGAAGAAAACCTATTTAAACATGTCCAGTCTATCCCTCAAAATCTCCAGCGATGGAGAATCTAAGCCTCTGTCAAAAGCTTAAACCTTTGCTTTCCTTCCATTCATCACATGAAAAATTCTTCCTAAAAATCTAGGCCTGATAGGCCATGCCATTTGGGATTTACGGAAACTGGAACTGATACATTTGATTTCAAATTTCCTAAATCCAAATGGCCTCCATTCAGATGGTGAGGCTGGTCTCTCATTAATGAATTTTATGTGATGTGGGAAGCTAATATTTCATAGTATGATTATTACTTTTTTGTCATTTAGCATGATAGATACAGAATGCATTTTGATACAGATGTATGGATAACTGTAGAATATTTCACATCACCACTTCTTTCATGCTTAATTCTTCCTGAAGTTGTCAGAAAAACTGGTAGCTGCCACCATGTGTAACCATATGACTAAACAATAAAAGAGGGCTTCCTATATTTATACATAAAAATAGCTTTCTAATGTCATTAACCAACACTTTCTCCAATATTGGATGATTATAATTTGTTTTTTGGCTTCTTCTTGCAATTATTTTATAATAATTACTAGTCTATCCGTATAATCCCTTCCAAGTCTTATAAAAGAAAGGTCACAAACACAGACAAGGATTGTTCATCTACATTCACAAAATGTGTAGCAGCAGATAAGATGGAAGAAATAACTATCATTTTCCACATTACACTGAATATTATTGTAAAGGTTATTGTCCAGAATGTGGGAGTGGTGACATTTCTCTGAGAGAGTGAAGATCCATAGGCTTTGAAAGAGGGAATGATACCATTTCTTTTGAAGAAGCCACCTCTTTATCTAGCCATTCTTGCAATTTTAACTCAAGTTTCCAATCTTCCTGTTCTAACAAAATTTAGAAGCTATTTGGGAATCAGCTATTGTACAGATTATCCTATTTTAATGAGTGGAAATATGGAAATACTCATGGATCACTAGGGTAGATGATTAGGGCTTAGAAAATGGGAATTTGCCCCTCTTCTATTCTATGAGAAGTTCTATTAGACTTCTCATCAGCTTTGTATTCCCAAGCATGGTACAAACAAGTTAAATCCCAACAACAAAAACTTATCATTTGTCCAGGAACACATTTATTGATCACTCCAGCAATTTCTCTGGACAGGAATGCACCCCAGCTGAAAAAGCATTTCTGCAATTCACTGGCCCTCTGGATCCTTAGGTCCTACTAGAACAGCAAGCTATGGCTGGAGGTCCTTCCCCAGTTTATGTGAATCCACTAATTGTAACCCACCTGAACTATGAAATTCCATTGATAACCTGATTAATGCCATCATCACACATGCTTAATATTATTGTAGTATGCTCTGCATTGGGCTGTCTGATAATAATCCAGAATCTATAGTTTGTACAAAATGAAGCAATCAGAATGCCAGCATTGCTGAACATGATTCTCCATTTGCTGCATTGCAGAGGTGGTATTCAACAGGTTCTGACTAGTTCTGGAGAACCAGTAGCAGAAATTATGAGTAGTTCGGAGAACCGGCAAACACCACCTCTGGCTGGCCCCACCCCATCTCTTCTCTGCCTCCCGAGTCCCAGCTGATTGGCTGGGTCTTCTTTTGTTGCCCTGCACAGGAGAACGGAGCTGGAAAGCAGGTTAGTGGGCTGGGGAGGGAATGGGGATTTTGCAGTATCTTTCCCCGGCCACACCCACCAAACCACCAAGCCACACCCGCACAACTGGTAATAAAATTTTTTGAATCTCACCACTGCTGCACTGCCTACCAATAAATATGTGGTGTCAAGTTAAAAGCGTGGATTTAACCCTGCCAATCAGAAATAAAGCTGACTAGGTGAGAAATGAAACTTTAAAAAAACAAAAGTCCAGTTGCCTTTGGAAAAACATCTGTGACAACAGTCCCAAAATTGTCAATCCGATGATTGATAATCTCCATAAACACTTGGAGTGGAATGATAGCATTGTAATAGTTTTATCGTTATGGCCAATTTCAGGTGTTGGTGGGGAAAGAAATCTAACCTAGACATCTGTAAGGTGCCTTGAGATTCAACTCTTCCCACTCCTATTTAAGAACATCTACAGTAAATGTAGCCTTTAGTGAAGTCATAAGTTGGCATATTTCAACTTTAGATCAACCAAGCAATGCCATCAAAGTTCTGCATTCACGTCGACATTATCAGAGTCTGGATGCAAAAGAAAATGCTCAAACTAAACTCTAGTAAGGCCAAGTGTAATTTGGATCTGCATATATTCTATTGTAGATTCTGGGTGGGGTTGCACTATCCAAAAAGAAGTGGTGCAGTATTTGGAAGTCCTAGATTCACAGCTTCTGTTCAAAGAGGAGGACACAGTTGTAAGCACAGTTGTAATCAAGGCCTTTCACAGATCTGATTGCCAATATAAAATTGGGTACAGAAAAAAGGAGAAACCACCATAAAACAGTGCTTTCCACCCCAAATTTATTTTTGTTTGTATGTATGCATATATGTATGTATGTATTTATTTTGTACCCATTTTGCTAAATGAATGGCTGTAAGTCAAGGACTACCTCTACAAGGCCTTCTTTCAGGCACCTCCACAGGAACTGAACAGTTAAGAATCCAACTTTGAGCCAATCTGAGCAGCTATCTGCCAAATGGGTACAAATATTTCTCACAACATTCCTGGAGATGGTCCTATGGCCCATTCTTCCCAATAGGGAGTAGTGGGTTGCCCAAAATGGTACAGAAAAGCATAGTAAAAGCAGAGAAATTTCTCTGCCCTTATTATCAGGATGATGAATTCTCTAATATGGGTTCTTACTCTTCCTCAGTTGGATTCATTCTTCATCTTTCTCCTACACACTCCAGGCATCTCTTCACACACTTCATTTCCGGGAGCTCCTCAGAAAACCAAGATACCAATAAGAAAAGAAAAGAAAAGAAAAGAAGCACGAAAGTGATTACTATGTCTTCCAAAATAATTTTACATCTCAGCTACCCAGAGGAAATGTGAGACCATCAGTATGCATCAGGTGCACAATGACTTGAGACAAACCCATGGTTGTCAAGGAGGCGATGAACTCCCAAGTCACCCCAGACTTAACATTGCCAGGTGACAAATTGAAATCCCTGAGCAGCATAAGCCTTGGGATCTCAATGTGCTTCAGTTTGTTCCCTAAAGATCAAGTTGTTGAGGCATTTACAAATTTGGAGCTCAGATGGCTCTATTTTGTTGTTGTATTGCTTAAATTTGATAGAAAACACACAAACCAGCAATGAACAGCTAATGGGGGGGGGGGGGGGCAGCAAGCACAAGTACCGTGTTTTCCCAGAAATTACCCAATTATATATATTTTTTTGCCACCAAAAGGCACCAGGTCTTATTTTTGAGGGTGTGTGTCTTCCATTGATTTACCTTGTGGCAGCAGCACCAACAGCCCTACCCAGCAGGAGCCTGTTGTTGTCCCGCATCTTCTGTGGCCACTTTTCGCCGCTTTCACGCATTGCCCTCCAGTCTCCATTTCATGAAAGGCCTCTGCAGCTGAGAAACGAGGTTGGGATTGATGCACGCATCGCCCCTGGCCTCCATTTCACCATTAGAGGCCTTCCAGAAAGCCCTCTACAGCCAATAGCTGTTATCGGCTGCAGAAGGCTTTCCTGAAGGCGTCTGACAGCGAAACAAGGCCAGGGGATGCCTATGCATCAATCTGGAGCTTGTTACTCAGCAGCAGAGGCCTTTCCTGAAGGTCTCTGACAGTGAAACGGAGGCCAGGGTGATACATGTAAGCAGTGGCAAGCGGCCGCAGTAGAAGTGGGCCAGCAAGGCAAGTATAGTAAGTATGGCAGCTCCACTCCCACATTCCCACTATAGCTTTTGACCTATGCGCCTCACCCCACCCCCTGCACCTGAGTGGGCAGAGTCTTAATTAGGGCTTATTTTGGGAGTAGGTCTTATATTGATCACACAGGTAAAAATCAAGCTAGGACTTACTTTCAGGGTAGGGCATATTTTCAGGAAACACGGCAGTAGCACAATTTTTCCAGGCTATAGCAGTTTCTTCAACCCTAGCTATTTACCACAGCTGCATCCATTAATGATTTTGACTTGTTACAAGCATGGTGATCATTTTCTTTTTCTAGAAAAACCACCAACTTTCAATGATTGATCAAACTGATTACCCCAACTTTCTCATTATCCCAAAACAGAACATATGCTACTGATAGTTCTTCATTAAAATAACCAACCTTCTTGCTTCTCAGTGAGCAATAATGAAAGGACCTCTTTTTTGGGCCATACTGAAAGACCATTAGTTCAACAAGAAGTTCCATTAATAACCAACACCATCATGGTGCCCTTAAGTTGAGTTCACTTTCTAATTGAAGTTCACCTTGCATCTATCCAGTTTTCTTAATAAAATTACAGTGTGGTATGTCACTGTCTTCCAGAATATGTTTTAATTTCTCAGTCTGCTCAGCACAGAGTTTCTGGCTACATACTAATCAGAGATTTATGGCATTCTGTTAAATAAACACTCATTCTATTTTATATTCAAGATACCACTATAACTTATTTACATAGTCATGGATAGTTTAATATAGCTCTTCTTTATAATACAGGCAGTCCTTGTGTAATGATCACTTGTTCAACAACTGTTCAAACTTGTTATAGCAGTAAATCATACTTACAACTAGTCCTCAAAATTCTAGCAGTCTTCAAAATTCCAGCAGCGCCTGAGGTCATGTGATTATGATCCAAGCAGTTGACCATCACATTATGCTGCAGTCATGTAATCATGATTTCCAACCTTCCCTACCAGCTTTCCCCAAGTAAAGTCAATGGGGAAGCCAGCAAGAAGTCAAAACATGTGATCATGTGAAATCCTCATTTAACAACTTGCAGTGATTTGCTTAATGATAGTAACTGGGGATTTCTATAACTTATGTTACTAACCATAGTGGTCACATGACATTGCTCTTCACAACCATATTGCTTAGCAATGGAAATTCATGTCTTAGTTATCATTGCTAAGCTGAGACTATTTGTATAATTGAATTCCAACATTGTTAATTATGACTTTCTTAACCATGCTTCCTTGAATAGCTGGATTTGTACAACAGTCTAAGCCACAAATACTTAGAATAGACCAATTGATTCTAAAAGGCATCATTAATCTGTAAAGAAAACATTAATTTTTAATAGGAATAAAATAACTAGTGGATAAGAAACTGTTTGGAATAAACTATAAAAAAGCAAATCTCAACTTCTTATGCTTACTGAAATATAGCAATAGCACTTAGACTTATATACAACTTTATAGTGCTTTACAGCCTTCTCAAAGTGGTTTACAGAGTCAGCATATTGCCCCCAACAATTTGGGTCCTCATTTTACCCACCTCGGAAGGATAGAAGGTTCAGTCAACCTTGAGCTTGATGAGATTTGATCTGCCAGATTGCAGTAAGAGTAGCTTGCAGTACTGCACTCTAACCACTACACCACCCAGGTTCCTTATATATATTATAATGAAATATCATAACATTAATCTGGTATGTCTATTGCTCATTATGCATTAGAATTATTTCAGGCTAGTTTTATTTTTGACATAATACCAGAGGTGGTATTCAGCATGTTCTGACCAGTTCTGGAGAACCGGTAGTGGAAATTTTGAGTAGTTCAGAAAATCAGCAAATCCCACCTCTGACTGGAGATTTTACAGTATCCTTCCCATGCGACGCCCATCAAGCCACGCTCACAGAACCTGTAGTAAAAAAAATTGAATCCCACCACTGCATAATACATTGTGTGAATTATATATTAATTGAAAATTGTATAGGTAAATAAGTAAGTTTGTAGATTGTTTTGATAGAAGTTGAGTAACTCCATGGCAAGATATGTGGCAAATATATTTACAAATAAATAAAAGTTGTGGGTCTGGTTGCCTCTGCTACTGGGCAGTTTCCATTTGTTTTAATGGAGCTCCTGAGGAGGAACTGAGTATCGGTAATTTGTAGATATATCTCCTACCTATTTAGGGAAATTCATACTTTCCAGAATTCAGAGATTACAAATAGGAACACATCTGAGGACATCTAACACCACTTCTGAAAAATCTCTGAGCACTCTTTTTCTTAAGTCCATTATTTTAAAATGGTTCTGCAGGCCTTCTCTTAAAAAAAAAAACACCAATGCACTGATTTACTATTCAAGAAATGTGAAGATCAGCCCCCTGAAACTGAATTTACTTTTGAATATACAGGCATAGACCTGCACTGTCCTTATTATAATGAAGATCAACAAAGGACTTTCTGTCAGCCACAACAGAAGCATAATTCACAAATGCCCTAAAACGATTGGAAAAAAATGGATCTAAGGATCATAAGCCAGTTTAATATTATTTTAGTTGTCAGGAAATGTTTTGGACATTAAAGGGACTATCCTTTCAGTGTTTACTTAGCTTGAGAATGTTGTGAGATTTACCCTGAATAAACACTCCTAGACTCTCTCTGGTCATCTTGAGTTTCATTTATTTTACTTCATTTTATTTGTCAATTGCTTACAAGACAATACATATAAGTATAAATATGAGTAGGAATACAGGAAATAGGTATAAATAAATGGGGATAACAGGACAGGAATGGGAGGCACGATGGTGCACTTATGCACGCCCCTTTCATCCTAACTCGCCCAACGAAAACCTATTTTTTTCAGTCCAGCCCGTCCTCTGAAACCCAGGCCATGTATTTACGGTTGCCGCTCTAACTGGAGCCGTTCCGAAGAATCCGGCCCGGAGAAACAGGTCGCGTTGATAAACGTTCTTAAGGCCGAATTCAGGGACAGAGCGGTGGCTCCGATCCAGACAAACCCGACTCTCCGGGATTTGTCGCGTAGCGGGAGGGCGGGGCCAGGCCGGACTAGGCCGGGCTTAACTCGGGGAAGTTGCTGAAGTTGGAGCGAGCGAGGGCTGAGCCTGGCAAGCGCTTTACTCGGGCGGCCGGGGCCTCGCCGTGGGTGTCTTCGCGGGGGCTTCTCCTTTCGGCTCGGGCGGTGCATGATGGAAGAAGCAGCATGGCCACTCCTTTCTCCCTGACCCAGGTAGGAGCTTCCTGGTGAAGAAAAGGCGCAGCCAGAGCTCATCTCTGGGGAAGTCGAAGAAGAAGAAGGCGGGCAAGCCAGGCGCCGAGCTGGCCTCCTCTCGCGAGGAGCAGCGGGGGTCTCGCTTGCCCAAGCGCTGGCGTCGAATCGCCTTCTCGCAACGCCGCCGCCGCCGCCGTCGTCGTCGTCCGCTAGTCCTCCCGAGCTTTTTCCACTGTCACGTCTCCCGCTCCTTCTCCGGGCTGCTGGGCTTCCGCCCGGCTCTTTCCCCCGTTCGCACGTTTCTCTTGCCCTCCCCCGCGAGCGTTCATTGCTTGCATCTTTCCCGCTTTTTTTTTTTTTCTTTTTTCTTTTTCGTAACGAGACCTCGTCGTTTCTTCCCCTCGTTCGCCTTCCTCAATCTCTTCCCCCCACCTAAGTCGGCTTGTAGCGAGCCTCCCTCTTTGACGGTGTCGTGTGGACGCGCCTTTTGCCCATCACCCCTTTCAGGCCCGTCCTCCCCGGCTGCTTGAAGCTGAAGCCGACCTTCCAAAAAGCGCTGCGCTTCGTGCCCCCTCAAAACATCGGCTCCTAAAAGGGCCGGAGAGGGATTCCTCTCTGCAATTCCTAAGCCGGTGTTTATTTCTCTTTTTACTTTTTTTTCCCGGCGTCGATACTGTATGGGTGTTAACCGTATCCCGTGTGCTCTGTCTGGGTTATTACTATTTTTTAAATGGGTATTTAAGGGGTATGCAATTTCGGAGTCTTCGTGAGCTCTTCCAGTCCAGGGACTGGCATTTCTGGCAACTGGATATTGCTATATTTCCTTCATATTCCATAGTCCACGTGATTGCTTTTCAGTTTGTGATCTGTACTTATCAATTCCTTCAGTTTCTTAGGGAGAGACACACTCCTCTTTAGGCCCATGTATTTCTTTTCCACTTAGGCTTTTGGTATGATTTCTGGGGTTAAAAATGTTATATATTACTCAGAAAACATCTCATAAACAACAGAGGTATGTTAAATAATAAACTTGGCTTTCTAATTGTAATTGGAGGACAGTAGCTTATTTTTTCAAGGATTCTGTAATGGCAAGCAAGAACAAACACTTCTTTTTAATTATTACTTTTGATTATAATTATTCTAGATGCTATTGGGTAATACAAAACTTCTGAGGGAAAATTCCAAATTGTGTTACCAATTGAAATTTGAGTATATGAATGTTTACTTTATATGCATAGAAATGAATCATGCATTTCAGAGTGGCTGATATATGAACACTTAACTTTTAGAACAAGAGTTCTAAAACTTCGTGTTTACTACTATAATCCATAGTTTTTGGAGTCTTCAGTTTATGTCAGATTTGTACTCCATCCTCACTGTGGGTGTAAGCAATCAAGGCAGTTTATATAAGATCACATAAGTTAGATGTTAAAGGTGAATTGTTTATTTGAAAAGCTGCTTCACAGTGTTTATCATCAGGAGCTAGCACATGGAGCAATCCAGTGAAATTTGAAACTGCTACTCTAACTTGAGAGTCAGTACAGGGCTTTCCAAACTTGCCAATTTTAACACTTGTGGACTTCAACCCCCAGAATTCCTATGGCTGGCTGAGGAATTTTGGCAGTTGAAGTCCATAAGTCAAACTTGCCAAGTTTGAAGACCCCTGGCATAGTGGTTGATGCATCAGGCTAAAACTGGGAAACTGTGATTCTCAAAGCCAGTTGGGTGATTTGGAGCTTGTCACTTTCTCTTAGCCTTAGAAAAGAGGTAATAGCAAACTACTTCCGGAAAAACATTGCCAAGAAAACTGCAGGGACTTGCCCAGGCAGTTATGGAGAATCATCTGATTGAACTGAAGGGGGATGGGGGGGGGGGAACTACACTTATGTATAAGAAAACTGCACAGATGGTCACCAGGAGTTTATTTTAACTGGAAAGAGCTTTTGCCATGTTGATGAAGTGGGAATGAATATATGAACAGAAGTGAGGCTAGTACATATAAAGATAAAGCTGCAAAAAAAAAAGTGTTGTCATATGGGCTACCATATCTCTCCCCCAGCATGTTTAACAGCGTATATGTTAAGTTCCATGTGATATGAAGACCTAAAGCAGCCAGTTCCAGGAGTTTGAATTTAAAGCAACTGCAGCTCCCAAATTCATAGTTTAGTGAATTTTGGTTTACAGAAATAATGAGGAACCAAAAATGTAAGCATCCTGAGTCATAACTAGTGAAGTACCAATTTACCTAATTTATTGCATATAATATTGTATGTGTGTGTCTGTAGTTTGAAAGTGAAATATGTTTTACACCAATTATAACTAGAAAATCTCATTTGTAAAAACTCTGTAAACAATTCTCTTCAAAACAGAAAGTCTTAAGGAAATAGAATGTGAATTGAAACAATAACATAGGTAAAAAGACTGATAAAGCTGTGCAACTGAGCTAGGGTATACCAATAGTTTAATACAACTGAAATAGCTATGTGCTTAAAACTTCAATAAGTGTGAATATCGCATGTAAATAATGTCACAATTTAGGAACTTTATACACTTTTGAAATTCACTAGGTGAAAATAAACATCTAACTCCAGTAAAACTCTTTAAAAGTATTTTCTTTGCCCTGAAAATAAGTTTGCTTCTGCTGTAGCCAAATGCCACCAAAGTTTAGTCCATCCTTCAAGGTCAAAGAATGTTAAGTCCAAGCAGGCTTTGCCTGCTGTCTATTATTTCTTTCCACATTACCCTTTTTACAATATTGTGTTGTGTGATCTATATTAGTCTCATTAATAAGCCTTAGCAGATACAAAAATATAAATGTTTTTAATTGAACTGGGAAAATTCCGTTGAAGGGAAAATTGTAAAAAACCACAGGATATCAAGAATTATTAGATTATATTTTCCAGTTTTAATGACATATTTAACGTGAAATGCTTTAATATGTACTTTGGCATTTCACAATATGTTTAGTTTGTTCATTGCAGTGATGCAAAACTAAAAATAATAGAAAATGGGCAAATATTTTAACTATATAAAACTTCTGGATTTTGTACTGCAATTTTATAATTGCCTGTCAGGCAAGTGAAGCATATATATATCAGAAGAAGAAAAAATCAGCCATGGCAGCATTATACATTGTCTGGAAGTTGAAGTCCACAAGTCATAAAGTTGCCAAGGTTGGAAATCCCTGCTATAGGGCACTGCACACCAGAACAACTGGACACAAGGACAGTTTTTCCCCCGAATGCCTTCACTCTGCTAAACAACTAATTCCCACAACACTGTCAACTTATTTACTGAGACTATTACTATTATTTCTCTACTACTAGATTATAATACTTCCTAGTACCTATCTCTTCCTACTTATGACTATAACCGTACTGCTTGTATCTTTACAATTTATATTGTTTTGTTTCCTAGTATGATTTGATTGCTTATTAGTAAACTATGACTATCACACAAGTCCACAAGTCGTAAAGTTTCCGAGGTTGGAGACCCTTGCCCTATAGCATCATTTTGAGTGTAGAAGTTGAAACAATTTATGCCCAGGATATGAGGGGTTTGTAGATATTTTCACAGCCCTCTTTTTGACTCTGTGAAGTGTACTGGTCCTCAATGGAAGGCAGGTTGATAGCAATTGTTTTTTCTGCAGTTCTAATTATCTGTTGAAGTCTGTGTTTGTCTTGTTTGGTTGCAGAGTTTTCTGAGTTGGCGCAGAAATAATATTTTTGTTGTGCTTTTTTATGACTTTTTTGATATTAGATGTCCATTTTAAGTCTTGAGATATGATAGAACCTAGAAACTTGAAAGTCTCTACTTGTTGATACTGTGTTGTTTAGTATTATAAGAGGTGGTTGTATAGGAGGGTTTCTCCTAAAATCTACCATCACTTCTATGGTTTTGAATGTATTTAGAATAGAATAGAATAGAATAGAATAGAATAGAATAGAATAGAATAACAGAGTTGGAAGGGGACATTGGGGGTCTTCTAGTCCAACCACCTGCTTAAGCAGGAAATCCTATACCACTTCAGACTAATGGTTATCCAACATCTTTTTAAAAACTTCCACTGTTGGAACATTCACAACTTCTGGAGGCAAGTTGTTCCACTGATTAATTGTTCTAATTGTCAGGACATTTCTCCTTAGTTCTAAGTTGTTTCTCTCCTTGATTAGTTTCCACCTATTGTTTCTTGTCCTACCCTCAGGTGCTCTTCTTTGTGGCAGCCCCTGAGATATTGGAACACTTCTTTTCATTAAACTAGACATACCCAGATCCTGCAACCATTCTTCATATGTTTTAGCCTCTAGACCCCTAATCTTTGTTGCTCTTCTCTGCAGTCTTTCTAGAGTCTCAACTTCTCTTTTACATCATGGCGACCAAAACTGAATGCAGTATTCCAAGTATGGCCTTACCAAGGCATTATAAAGTGGTGTTAACACTTCAACTGATCTTGAGTCTATCCCTCCGTTTATGCAGCCTAGAACTGTGTTGGCTTTTTTGGCAGCTGTTGCACATATTTAAATGGTTGTTCACTAAGACTCTTGAGATCCCGCTTACAGTTACTACTATTGAGCAAGGTACCACAAATACTGTACCTGTGCATTTGATTTTTCTTGCCTAAATGTAGAACCTTTCCTTTTTTCACCATTGGGTTTAATTTTATTAGATAGTGCCCAATATTCAAGTCTATCAAGCCTATCTTCTGGAGTGTTGGCTATTCCTGCCACCTTGGCGTGTGCAAATTTGATGATTTCCCCATCTATCCCCTTGTCCAAGACATTGATGAAGATGTTGAAGAGTACTGGACCTAAAACAGAGTCTTGGGATACTCCACTGCATATTTCTCTTCATATAGATGCAATTCCATTGAGGACTACAAGTTGAATGCAGTTGGTCAGCCAGTTATGAATACATCTGGTGGTGATGCTGTATCACCCACATTTTTCTACTTTATCTAGTAGTATGTTATGATCTACTATATCAATGGCCTTACTGAAATCCAAATAAATTATATTAACAGCATTCCTCTCATCAACTAATTTTGTCACTTTGTCAAAGAATGCAATAAGATTAGTCTGGTTGATCTGTTTTTAACAAACCCATGTTGGCTTTTGGTTATTTCTTTGTTTGCTTCTAGGTGTTTGCTGTTCCATTGCCTGATTATCTTTTCCACAATCTTTTCTGGTATTGAGGTCAGGCTGATAGGTCTGTAATTTCCTGGATCTATTTTTTTTTTTGTTTTGAAGATGGGAACTATATCATTTCTTTTCCAGTCCTCTGGCAGTTCTCCGGTGCTCCAAGATCTTTGAAAGATAATAGTTCAGTGGTTCTGAGATCTCATCTGACAGTTCCTTCAAAATCTTGAGGTGTAATCCATTCGGTCCTGGTGATTTGAACGTCTAGGGTAGACAGACAGTGTTCATTTTCTTTCCTATTTTAACTTGTGTTCCTAATCTGTTTTTTTGTGGTGCTTTTGATAGGTTGGGCTATTTTTATTCCTTTTGTGTAAAGACAGAAGCAAAAAATCCCCCATTAGTATTGTGATGTGCTTCCTACATAACTTAGTCAGCTGTCTAGCAAAAAGTTCATCTATTTCCTCTGTTTGGTTGGGTGGCCTATAGTATAGACCTATGGTAATGTCATTTCTCTCCCTTTAATATTGACCCAAATGCATTTAACATTGTTCTGGTTGCACCTGTGACAAGGCTAGTTATTCAACCTTCTGTCTCTAAGCAGATTCATCATTGTTTCAAATGAGACCAATCACTGTTGTATCATCTGCAAAATTCAGTACCTTAACTGAGGGATCTTTTGAGATGCAGGCATTGGTAAAAAGAGAGAAGTGGAGAGAGCACACAGCCCTGGGCAGCTCCTGTGCTAATTGTACAGGTATCTTATGTGATTTTGCCTAGCTTCACCTGCTTCCTGAATGTCTGTTTCTAGGTACTTTCAAGACTGACTTCCCACCTGTTCTCTGGTCATCAGGTTAGATTAATCCAGGCTTAGGTGAGAAGTATAAGGATCTCAAAGGCAATATTTTTCCTTAATAGGCCCCACCTTATGGAACAGGTTCAAGTTACAGTTAATGTTCCTTTTCTTTAAGAAACCTTGAAAATTGCTCTTTTGCAAGATATTTGGAGCCTAATAGTTTGGTTGTGCAGTACTGTGAATTTGTGTTACGTTTCCTGCTTTTTATTATATTATTGTGCTTATTTCATTATATTGATTGTATGTTTTATTTATTTTTTGAATATTTTTTTTTATATATTTTAAAAAACATCTCTTTTGGTGAACAATGTGGTTCCAGGTTTTTACATTTCAATACAAACATGACCATATTTACATATTCCTCTTTCATATTCAATTTCATATCATATTATTACTTATTCCATTTCCCTTCAGCCAGATATTTTAGATCAGGGGTATCAAACTGGCGGCCCACAGCATGTGCAGGCCATGAATGAGGAAAGGATGTGATGGCAACATGACGCAGCGAGTTTGACACACGTGTTTTAGACCGGGGTCGCCAACCTTTTGGACCTCAGGGACCACCAAACTCATAATTTTAGATCACAGGGACCACTAACCGATTCTGTGGGCGTGGCCTAATTTGTGGGTGTGGCTCGATCACATGACTGGCTGGGCATGGCTTGTATGTAAATATTATAAATATTTATATAAATATTGATTTTTTTTACAAAAAGAGAGCAACTTTTACCGCAAAGCAGGCAGATTGAGTTGCTCACAGAATCCCAGATTCATTCAAAGATCTATCTGTCTGCCATTGGCCAGCTCAGTCTGTCAAATAAAATTTACTTGCAAGCAAACTCATCAAATTTGCTAGCAAGCAAACTCACAAAATTAACTCACAACATACAATACATGTAAATATTGATTTTTTAATTTAAAAACAGAGCAACTTTTACCCAAAATCAGGCAAAGCAGGCAGGCAGATTGAGTTGCTCACAGAATCCCAGATTCATTCAGATATCTATTTATCAGCCATTGGCTAGCTCAGTCTGTCAAATAAAATTTACTTGCAAGCAAACTCATCAAATTTTCTAGCAAGCAAACTCACAAAATTAACTCACAATACACCATTCATGTAAATATTGAATTTTTTTATAAAAAAGAGCAACTTTTACCCAAAATCAGGCAAAGCAGGTGTGAAGTTTGTTAGATACCGCAGTGGAAGAGATCACCCAGCGGGAACTGGCAGAGTTTCGACCACCCGCCTAGGTGACCGGACCTCGCATCGATTAAGAAGAACCACACGGACACAATGAATCTTCTTGATGAGAGCGCCCAGAGGACTGGTCACGTTCTCTTTTATTGAGTAGTTTTAGAGACAAGGATGTGTATTGGAGTTTATTTGTTCCTGCCAGTTCCTTTTGCCTAATATGGAGTTGTTTATTGCCTTCAGTCTTTTTCAGGTATGATTCATTTTCTGCTAGGTGACTATGCACAGGAGTACCTTTAGATACTGCAACATCTCGTCTGTTTTTATTTATTTATGATATTATTCTTACTAATGGCGAGCGGTACGTCCTCCGACTCATCGCTCCCCATGTCCATAAGAGAGATCATATCTTCTTTCATGATACCAGGTTCCTCATAGTCACTATCAGAAAATTGTAACAAGGCTTGTTTTTCCATATTGCATGTAAGGCTATTGATCTTTGTGTGAGTATCTGTGATGACTTCATTCATGCTATATAGTCGATTACGCAAAAAGTTAAGTATTTTTGAAAGCATGCAAGGTCCAATAGTACACAGTAATATTAGCAATATGAGTGGTCCTATAAGTGCAGAAAGCAATGTAGTTAACCATGGTGATATTTGAAACATGCTTTGGAACCATCCCATCGACTGTTGCCGTTCTATCTCTCTATTCTTCAGTCGTTCCCTTAATTTATTTAAGGAATCTGTGACTACTCCAGATGAATCAGCATAGAAACAACAGTCCTCTCCTAAAGCTGCACATAGGCCTCCTTGTTTTAAAAATAACAGATCAAGGCCTCTTCTATTTTGTAGTGCAACTTCAGCTAGGGAAGTGAGTGATTCTTGCATAGCTGAGATGGAGACTTCTAAGGTTTTTAAGTCTTCATCTATTTCAGCCGATAGTCTACTTATTTGATTGGTATTATGAATGAGAGCGCCTATGCCTGTGCCAGCTCCTACTGTTCCCAAACCTAGCAAAACTGATAATGTAAGAGCAGTTACAATTTCCCTTTTGGCTCTAAGAAGCATCTCAGGTTCTAGAAGGGAGACAAATTCGGGATCCTTATATAATTCAATTTTTGGTAACAAAATTACTTGTATGCAAAAGGCCTTTTGTTGTATAAGTACATCTCCGGATACACAGGTGGTAGCACCTGTGGAACATGCCCAAATAGAAGTGTTTCCGGCTACAAAATATTGTCCTTTTAATCGATCATTAATATTCCCTCCCATAGAAGTGTAGACCTGATTATATCCTTCTCCAATGCTGGTTCTTCCCTTTCCTAAGTAGATCTGGCATTTATAGTGAGTAGAACCATTATGACAATACTGGGAATAATTGGAGGGAATGTTACCTAAACAACATCCAACACCTATAACAGAGGTAACAGTAATGGTAGAGTTCTTCCATCTACATTGGTGATCAGTGGTTTGGTTTGAAAAAGCCTCTGATGAGGCTACTGCCTCGTAAAAGGGTGGAGTGGAAGATATGCAGAGCCAATAGGGTTGATGAGTAAAATTGGAGGTGGCGTTCAAAAAGGCATATGATGAAGAGATTAAAGAGAGAATTGGATTAGTAGGATTGCTTAACGGTTGTAGAAAGGAAGATTTGATATTTGAATTAGGTCCTATAGGGTTAGTAGATGGTAGGGTCACATGTCTTTGGATATAAAATACATTGCCATAATCATAACCCGAAGGATCATACATCTGTCCCCCCCATTTCATGCCTTGATCCCATAAGGGAGAGTCCTTGCCCTTTGATAGAAAAGTTATAGTGATGTTATTACATTGAGTGTTCCGGGAAGATGTCTCTCCAAAATCGCATTTTTTCCTGGTGGTAGATCTTCCGATGGAGATGTAGGTATCAGGCTTGTGTGGAGTCCATGACATATAGCCGGTCGTTTCACATCCCCAATTTTTACAGAATGTGTCCGCGACACCCCCACATTGATATTTATCATCTGCTGTTTGAGAGTGTCCAGGACAGAAGTAAAAATAGCAATTATATACATGTGAGGGATAGGGTTGGGGAGGTCGGGAAGCAGAATTAATAAAGTCTTTATAAGGAATAACACCATGAAGCATTTCAGCAAAATCAAACTGCAGCTGCGGGAAAAATAGGTCTAAACGAGTCATATTGCAAAGTTGAGTTAATAATTCACCCTGAGAGTCTTTGACCGTCCAGCATATTGATAAGGCGCGGTGTGGGTTGAAATTATGTGCCACCAAAAAACCAAACAGGGATAACAGTATCTGGTTGACAGTCAGATGCTTCATTGCGTTGGTCGTGGGAAGATGGATGGAAAGGACGAACGCAGCGTGCTGGAATCCACAAAACTTTATCAGGCAATTGGATAGCGGCGTAGCCTCGACCCCATGTTATAAGCTCTGCTGGTCCTTTCCAAGCAGTATCTGGTAGATGCCTGTAATAAACAAGGGGTCTGGAAGTGGGAACAGGAGGTTTTGAAAAATGTCGAGATGCTGGGGTGAGAGGAGGGGTTCCAGTGAGGTTCAGAAAGTTCAACGTATATAGGCATACGTTGAGAATGTTTTGCAGTGCTGGGATGTTGGGGGGCCTCGGGTGGCCATTTGACCCCATATACCTCTGAAGAGCTAACTTCAGGGTTTGGTTAGCTCTTTCAACGATAGCTTGCCCTTGACTATTAAATGGTATACCAAATTTGTGAACAATGGACCACTTATGGCAAAATTCCGCAAAGGCGGTGCGAATATAAGCTGGCCCATTGTCTGTTTTTAGCGTGTGTGGACATCCCAGCACTGTAAAGGTTTGAATACAATGATTAATTACATGTTTGGTGGATTCACCTCTTTGTGGAGTTGCCATAATAAAACTCGAAAAGGTGTCCACCGATACATGCAAATATTTCCAAGGTGCAAATGGGATAAATTGAGTAACATCCATTTGCCAGGTTTCACATGCTTGAATCCCTCTGGGGTTGGTGCCTTGAGCTAAGCCTTTACTCTGCTTACTACAAGTAGGGCATTGTTGAATAATGGCTGTTGCTTCAGCCATTGTAATTCCAAATTGTTTTACAAGGGCTCTTTTGTTTTGATGGAAATATTCATGGCTCTGAGAAGCTGTGAGTGCAATAGGCATAGGTGCTTTAATGGTAATTGGGCATGCAATACACGCTTCATCGGCTCTTTGATTGCCTTCTGATAGGAACCCAGGTAGGTTTTGGTGACTTCGTATATGGGCTAGAAAGAGGGGGCATTTGCGTTTACTCAGCAGGACCTGTAGATCACTTAGTAAATCATACAGATCATGCGGAGTAGCAGGGGATATATATGCTTCAAAGATATTATTAACCAGCTGAGTAACATATTAGCCGTAGCTTGCCATTCAGAAAATAAGATACGGTAATTAGTTGCCATATTTTCCATAAGTGTACGGACATATGGTGACTGAAGACCGTATTTAACTGTGGCAGTTTTCAGTTCCTTCAATATGTCCCATTCCATTGGAACGTAATGAGGAAAGGGAGCGTTAGCCCCCGCCGGAGTGTGTAATATCATAGGAAAACAGGAAAGGTCTTCCGGCGAAACCTTCCCAGTTTGTATTGCCTTTTGAAAGGAATTCATGATAGGAGGTTCTGTCAAATTAGTTTTGTCAGGGGTTTTTAAAGGCTCGTCAAAGGAAGTTAGAGACGGTGTGTTAATCAATTGATAGGGGGGTGGACAATTTAAAGATGTTAGCGAAGGATACAGAGAAAAGGGGTTAGAAGAGGTATTAAGGGGAACAGAATTTGAAACAGTGTCAATTTTGGAAGACAATGTATCTTCAAGGGATTGTTCCGTTTGTGGATTAGTTGAATTTGGAAACATCGTCGTTATGGCAGTCATTAGGGCTTGCCACGTACACAAAATGTCTGGAGGAGCTCTGGGGGGATTACGGAGCCATTTGCCAATACATTCCCATGTAGAAGACTTGAGAGTGCCTTCTTCAGGATAAGCGGGGCAATTTTTTTGAAGGTAAAGGAGAAAATGAGAAATTTGTCTCTTCGATAGAGGATATATAGTTGTGCCATTAACCTTTTGTAGGTTGTTAGCTTTCCCGACGATAGAGGAAAGTTCCTCCACATGTTTGGAGAGAACTTTGGATTTTGAGGAGCCCATACTTACGAAGCGCTTGCCTTCCCGGTGCGTAGTATAGGAGTCGGGCGACGTATCCCTGGACAAGAATCACGTCGGGGTCACCAGTTGTGAAGTTTGTTAGATACCGCAGTGGAAGAGATCACCCAGCGGGAACTGGCAGAGTTTCGACCACCCGCCTAGGTGACCGGACCTCGCATCGATTAAGAAGAACCACACGGACACAATGAATCTTCTTGATGAGAGCGCCCAGAGGACTGGTCACGTTCTCTTTTATTGAGTAGTTTTAGAGACAAGGATGTGTATTGGAGTTTATTTGTTCCTGCCAGTTCCTTTTGCCTAATATGGAGTTGTTTATTGCCTTCAGTCTTTTTCAGGTATGATTCATTTTCTGCTACGTGACTGTGCACAGGGAGTACCTTTAGATACTGCAACAAGCAGGCAGATTGAGTTGTTCACAGAATCATTCAGTGATCTATCTATCTGCCATCGGCTAGCTCAGTCTCTCAAAAAATCAGGAGTGAGTGTGTGGGCAGAGTTCCTGTGGGTCATGTGGGCGGCATAGTCTTGTGTTTCTGGATTAATTGCAGTCTGGATTAATTGCTTCAGGGGGGCTCTGGGGGTGAGATTTCTCTGCGGCTCACCAAAATTTTCTCACGACCTGGTTGGCGACCACTGTTTTAGACTGTATTTGGCATTTTTAACAAAATTATTGAGTCCTTCTCAAGGACCTGAGATAGGCAAATGTTTTTTTAATAATATCAAAGGTACTGTTGTAGGGTGTAGGCTGTTCCAAGTAAAGCTGCCTTTTATAATTGACTGACAATAATTCTGTCAGTGCCAATAGTGTTCAAATGGTGCTCAACATATTTTGGCATTGTATCCAAGGCACCTATTACTAATAGTATTTTTGCATTTTTTGGCCACAATTATTGTACCTCTATTTGCAGGTGTTTGTATTTTATGTTTTTTTTTTTTCAATTCTTTCTCTACTATTCTGCTTTCTTCAAGTATTGCAAAACATTTTTGTATTTTTTTATCAACAATTGTTAAGTATGGAGTATTGTGTGTGGTAAATGCTTGTATGTTTTAATTCTAAAATACCATCGCACTTTAGCTTCTTCATTTTCTATTACTTTGTCCACTTTGTGAGCCCGCCAGTTAACTGCTTTCAAAGCAAATGGTACTTCTTGCAGATATTGCAGTGCACCATTGCTTCTACTTTGTCATGCCATTGTTTGCAGCCAATCTATGCAATCTTCTTGCAGCAGCTAAGTGGGCCACTTTCTCTTCAGCTTTTTTGCATTTTGTTTTCTGTTGTTGTCTTTATTATGGTCGGTTGCACTGTCAGCTAGATGTTTAGACTGAATTTGACATTTTTACCAACCTATCACATCCTTCCCAGGGAATTTGATAGGTGGATAAAAATGCCAAATCCAATCTAAACATTTTATTACATTAGAGTGATAACTATCAATGGGGTTCCATTGGGAAAAGGAAAACAACAACCATAAAACAGTGTTTCCCATCCCCATGGAGCCAGATGAGAATAATACTGTGGTTAATGGTATTGAAAATCACTGAGAGATCAAGGAGCATCAGGACAAATGCATTAGCTCCATCCTGTCTCTGTCACTTATAAGCATGACCAAAACTGTCTCACTACTAAATCATCCCAGTCTAATAACTAACTGAAATGGATGTAAACAATCCACTTTTGTCTGAGTTCTCAACAAGTGTAGACCAACCAGCTTTCCCAGAAAGGGAAGGTTCATTGCTGGATAATAGCTATTGAAAACCATTTGGTTCAAGAATGGCGTCTTCAAGAGGGGTACACCACAGCCTCTTTCAGGACAGGAGGTACCGCCTTTTACATTAAGGAACTGTCACAGCATGAATCCACACATAGATCACTTCCCTGGCTACTTTTACGACTTAGAAGGGTCTGGATCCAGTAAATGAGCTTAGCACAGATGACAGTACAGAGAACCCCATCCACTTCTTCAGGTTTTTCTGACTCCGACTTATCCCAGATTACCAGGTGCCTCAAGAACTTAAGCCTGACTTGCCCAGAGTCCACGTCAGAGTAAAACTGAGCAATTTATCCAGCAAATAGCCTAGATCAAGGGTGTCAAATTTGTGGCCCACGGGCCAGATGCATCATATGCTGGCCCCACCCCCACCCAGTTTAGCAAAGGAAAAAAGTCCCGATACTTCATGTGATGCTGCTGTGATGTGAGTTTGACACCCCTGGCCTGGATAATCCCAGAAAGGGTTGGATCACCCCAAACAGGTCACCCCAAACAGGTTATCAGTAGATGCAAAGTGGGCAAAGATGTAGCCAATTCTTGTCTGAAAGGAAGCTAAAAATAATGCAAATATTTATTGCAAGTTATTCCATAAAAGCTGATGATATATTCAGTTTGTACTGCTAGTACACATTATACAATTAAAATATAATTTTAGCTTCAAGTGATCTACTGCAAGCAGCAAGAGGCGGCTCCTTACATAACTTGGTCCTAAGCCATGTAAGCCTTTAAAGGTCAAAATCAGCACCTGGAATTGAACCTAGAAGCAAACTGGTAACATATGCAGCTCATGGAGCAGAGGCATAATGTACTCTTCTAGGGATACCTATAATTGCTCACACTGCCATGTTTTGTGCGAAGGGGAACTTCTGGATTTTGTTCAAGGATTTCCCCATGTATAGGACATTACAGTACTCTATTTGGAGGTGACTAGGGTGTGAATAACTGAACAGAGCCTCATGATTAAAGAAAGGATGTAACTGGCACACAATTATTAAGTTGTGCAAAGATCCTCCTAGCCACAACAGCTTCCTGCTCTTCAACCCCCAGATTGCCCATCAAGTCTATTTGCAGCATAATACTTAGCAATAGCAATGAAAAACAAAATAAGAGAGAATTGTAATTGGACAATTCTGTGTAGCTGGAGTTCTTGAGCCAACATTAGGGGAGCTGAAGATCCTTCTGGTGGTCTGATAAGGTTCTGGAGCAACACCCAATCTACCTGCTTGCTCCCAGCACCTTATTCACAATTCTAAGAAGGCTTGGAAGTTTTCTGAAGAAAAGCAGATGGACAGAGAAACCAAACACAGATAGGCACTGCCCCTTCCTTTTCTCTGGGCCTGTCTTCCTGCCACTAAATTCTATTCACTGTGTGTAGGGGACCTACAGCTGCTGCCAGTAGCCTAACTGCTGAAAAAGACCAAAGCAATGCTGGCAGGTTCCCACTTACCATAGATAAAAAGACTGTGAAGCTGTGATAAAGCTGCTGGGGTGGAACTTTGTCCTGTGAGTGGAACATTGTTGCAGCACTGGTTGCCAATGTCATTTATCCTGTTCAAGGCTACAGCTACAAATGGGCAAGAATGACTAGCATGCGGGCTCACAGAGCTTTTGTTAGTTTAGTTCAACACAATAATGTAAACGGCACTCTGACTGGAGGTTGTAAGTCAAACAGAGTGGACTTGCAAGTCATAAGACTTGTAACTCCTAAGAAGAAACAATAGAGGCCTCCAGAAGTAAACTGGAAATCCACCAGGTTGTATTCTCCAGTTTCAGAGTGTTTTTATGGAAGGTACTTTTATAGGCCACCATTGGAACTAATAAGACAGAAGGAATGAGCTGCAGCACTGCAGTTGAAGTACCTGTCAGAAAACTACTGGGAGAGAAATCTTGCATTAGTTCTATTTTTGCATTTAGGGCAAAAGACTTAGGAGTTGACTGAGATAATGAGTGATGATGTGTGAATTTATAGGGGAAGTTTCTTCCTTGGAAAGCTCTACTGAGATCCTCTTCAAAAGTTGCTGTGTGTTTTTATAATCCTTTTATGGGCACAGTGCCCAGCATCTTTCATTCTTGATCAGATTGTTTGAGACTGCCAGAAGTTGCAATTCAATAATTTCTGGAGGCCCACAAATCACCAATTAAAATTTAATTATTAAAGATAACCAACTTTTGTGTTAAAGTATAAAAAGCTTTGATATTGCAGCCTTTAGACAAACGAATCAGTTTTAATGTGGCATTTATGATTATTGGAGTTTGAGATCCCTGTTCTAAAGGTTCAAGAATGGTAGCTGTTGAATTATCAGAACTCAAGTATGTTTTGAAAATGTCTGGTACAAAGTATCTGAAATGTCCATCAAAGTGTAACTGTAACAACAGCTGTTTAGTGTTTGAAAATAGTTCTTGCTTAACAAGCCCAGTTGGGACTGGAAACTCCATCACTAAGCGACATGCTTGTTAAGCGAGACCTCATATGACCACAACTTGTGGTTTTACTGCCAGCTTCTTCTTGACTCTGCTTCTCAGAAGCCATCTGTGGAGTGAACAAATGATGGTCATGTGACTATGGGATGGTTATATAGTTGTAAATGCCTGCTGGTGCCTGAATCTTGGTCACATGACCATAGGGATGCTGTGAAGGTCTTAAATGCAAGGACCAGTTGTAAAGGTTTTTCATCACTGTCATAACTTTGGGCATTAAACAAGGCAGTTGTAAGCGACAGCTTACCTACAGCATTTTCTAGCCTTTAGGTCCCGATTAGGAGAAACTTTCAGCAAACATTTTTCATTAAAAAAAAAACCAATAACATTTTTGACTTCGAAGTTTGAAAAGAGAAGTGTAGCCTAAGGAATATAATTCAAATAGACAGGAATTTGTTACAGTTTTTCTAAAGTCTAATTCTTTGTATATCTGCTGACTAAAGAGTCTTTGGGATGTTAAAATGAATGTTAAAGTACAGGATGTGAAAGAGCATATGTTTCCTATGTAAAAACAACAATAGCTTTAAATAAATGTTTTGTTTGAAAATGATGACTTTGCTGTAATTGACCTAAAGATGTGACAATGTTAATTGCTGTGTTAGAGTAGAGAAGGAGAAACAAAAGGCAAATTTCATACTTGAACCCATTAGGAAAATAATTGAAAGTAGAGCTGCTGATACAAAAATGTCCTTACACAAATTTGTGATGAGATTCATTTTTTTTGTATATAGCTCTGACCACAGCATCTTAAAAAGGCTATTACAGCATTAGAAAATAATGGAAAGAAGAAACAACCAAAATAATTAGATGTCTGAAGCAACTCCTCTATGGGGTTAGAACTATAGTAATTGTGGGTTTTGGACTGGAATGAAGATAGATAAAGGAGACAGTGGCTGAAGTTTATACAATCATATAGGACGTAAGTAAGCTTCAGAGAGGGAGGTTTTGTCACTAACAAACATAGTGTTAGAATTCAAGGTCATCCACTGAAACTAAATGCAAAGAGATAATGACCCTCATAAATAAATACTTTTTCACATATTATATAATTAAAGGTAAACTTTGTAATGTGCTATGGTTGGCCATATAGGAAGATTTTAAAATGTGCAGAATTAGACAATTATTATTGTGAATGTGTTTCTGTGCATAATTTTAAAGAATGTTCGTTAGAATAGTAAAATAAAATACAAGCTAAACTTAAGAGAATAGAAAGTAGTAAAAATTAAAAGAAAAAAGGAAGAGATAAGTAATGCAATAAAGAAAAAGAAAAGAAATATACAGATAGTCCTTGATTTATGACTGGTCACAAAATGATTGACTGAAGGACTCAAAGTTACTTAGGGCCTATCTTTGAAGTTAAGACTGCTATACCAATTCCTTTCGGGTGTAGGATTTTTCTCTCTTATGATTGTTCGACGCTCTAACGAACAGTTCTAAGAGTCTCTTTTCCTGGATTTTCTTCTTTTTTTTTCCTTTTAAAGTTAGGGTCTAAATAAAAAAGGGATTTTCTCACCCATTGTTCATCTACATCACTCCTGCACATTTCTTTGTTGCCTCAGCTGTCCCAGCTTCATGGAGCCATGATGGCTGCCTCTTCTCCTCATTGTGGATGAGAGGGAAGAAGCCCTGAGTTTAGCAGAAGAGTTGCTGCTCTCCGTGACCTACAGGGCACCCCTCTTTTCTTAATCACCCCTACAGAGTGGCTTTAGCTCCTTTCTGAGCCCTCCAAGGGGAGAACTCTGTGCAGGAGCTCAGATACCCACTCCTCACGTCCGATCTCTCTGCAACATCAGCCAAAAGTTGGATTATATGTAGATTTTGACACACAAGTGATTATCTTAAATGTATTCAATTGTGTCAGTGGAATTGTGGTATCTTTAATAATTGATCTTTGCTCAGCTGTAATGTAACAAATAATAGAGCAACCAAAGACTGTTTCATAATTATAGTTGTCATCAATAAGTGTTGTTGCACTTGCACAAACAATAATGGAGTCAATAATGACTCCATGTGTACCAGTGAACGTACCTCTTCATGCCTTTTTGTGAGTGGATTTTCTTGTGTCCAAACTGACTATGAAATGAAATGTGCAAAAAGTGCCTGCTGTCAAAACTTGGCTCAAGGCTCATGGTTTAATTAGGGCATATGTCTGAACCCTGACACCTGTAAGAGAAAGAAAACCACGAGATCACATTCATTCACTAATAAATAGAAGAGTTGAGTTGCTGTTACTTTCTGTTGTGCCATATCTAATTAAGTAATCTTGTCTCATGATGTATAGCTGCCATGATTTTACATGATATTACCTTGTAAGGTTTTCCTACTGTAAACAGTATCAACTGAACACTTAAAGCGATTGGGATTAGTACATGATGTAAATATAAATATTAATACTATTAATACTGTGATTTGAAAATGTGTGGGCTGAAACTTGCTATTTTGCAAAAGACTGACTGAAATGAAATCAGAAAAAAAGGAATAAATAATTAGTATCCTAAGTAATGATTCATATATTTCACATTAATACCCTACTGGATTTGTGCTTCAGAACAACTTAAATGCAAAATTTAGCATTAATCACTTTCAGCATGAACAGTTCTATGTCATAGGCTCAGGCTACTCATATTTTGTTGTATCTTATAGTATGTGTTTCAGTTAAACATTTATTACCATTTTGATGTTGTAGTTAACTTAATTCTATGCAAATACTCATGTCTTTAGTTTCTGAATGTTTATCTAAATGTACTAATCTGTTATATTTTTAAAATTAAGCAGTTTGGAAAATTAAGCAATAATTAGATATTATTATATTTTGTTAGCTGTCAAGTGCAAATCCAGTATATGAAAAATATTATCGTCAGGTAAGTGTGAGCTTATTTTCTTTGCTTTTATTTTAAAATAAAATCATTTTTCATTTGTTTGTTATGGTTAAATGTCTTAAATAGAATAAAATTTTTATAAAACACTTTTGTAGTTTATAGAGTAAAATAAGCATTTTAACTGTGCTGAAAGTTAATTTTATATCTCAGCACAGACGTCTCCAAACTTGGCAATTTTAAGACTTGTGGACTTCAACTCCCAGAATTCCTCAACAAGCATAGCTGGCTGAGGAATTCTGGGAGATGAAGTCCACAAGTCTTAAAGTTGCCAGGTTTGGGGACCTTTGTCTTAACACAAAATCAGAGTACAATAGACCTTGTTTCATACCCAGAATAATCCCAATTAAAACTTTATCATTGCTTAAGATATTTGTTTGTACACAAAGTTTATCAGTACCAATAGTACTTTATACCCCTGTGAGATTTTTTAGGTTAAATATGCAAGAATTTAAAAAGATATATTGTTTTGAGAATTATGCCATTTAAATGGCTCAGTGTAAACATTTAATTAAAGTGAGTATAATGTATATAAATTGTTATCTGTAAAATCACAGAGAATGTTAATAATTATTTGAAAACTAATTTGGGCAGTGAGTCTATTCATATCCTTCTGCTTGCAGTCTCTGCTGTATGCTTCAATTATATTGGCCTTTTCTCTGGACTTTAGAGCAAAGCACAAAGTTACCCTTTCTCCTCCCCTTCTCTTGACTTTTTTATTTGATTTCTTTACCACCCTAGTCCAAGGGATTCTAGGTACTGTACATACAATTATAATTAAAACATTACAAATAATACTTCAGAATAATACAAAATTCAATAAAATTGATACTCTGCAAGATCCTGTGTGGCTCATTTGGAGTCTGGGGACAGTATTAAAAACCAAATTGATAGAAGCTAGTGGCTTTCAAGATACCAGCTTTCCATTTTTTATTATTTTAAATGAGGCAGAAAGCTGGAGCATACTAAGGTAGGTGACCTGTGAGTTCAAATTGAAATCCCAGCCTGAAGTATTTTATCATTTTCATCTATGGAGATTATATACTGGTAGATATTAGATTATGAGGCATCTTAAAATAGAAAACTATCTTGAAAATGAGGGGTCCTTGCTACTCTGTGAGCTTAATTGTTTTTAGCACAGATGATGTTATCGGGTTTGGGAAATGAAGCATATACAAGAAAACAACCAGTATATATTTAGTATATTGACTCTAGGCCATGTAAAGCTTTAGAAGCAATTATAACATCTGGGAGATAGATAGATGTCTTTGAATATTTATTTGCTAAAAGTGATCACAGACGTAACTTTTTGTAACTATATATACAATGGCATGATTTTAGCACAGAGTGTACATAGTTCTACAGTATTGTGTATGCAACATGGTTAAATATTCCATAATTCTTTACTCCAGGGGTGTCAAACTCAAGGCCCACGGGCCAGAGTTGGCCCGCAGGGTGTTTAGATCTAGTCCACAGGGCCAGCCTGGAAAAAGCAAAGGACTGGCCCGGGGTGCCTCCACGGAGCACGGGGGAACATGCATCCCCTTGTGTTGTGCCCCTTTTGCTGGCAGAAGGCTGCAGGAGGCCATTGCAGCTGAAAATGGCGCGTGGGCTTCCCTGGCAGAGGGCTATCAAAACAAACTAAAAACAAAGGAGAAATGTTTCTCCTTTTGCATTTGAGCATTCAAGAAGTCACAGGAAAGGAGAAAGGGAAAGAGGAAGGGTAAAGAAAAAAAAGGGGGAAAAGATGGAAAGAGAGCAAGGAAAGAAAAATAAGGGAAGAAAGAAAAAGGGAGGTTGGGATGAAGGAAGGAAGATCATACTGAGAGTGAGGGAAGGTCTTGGGATAGTCGTGCCATCGCACTTGGTCATCACAGGTGTCCCCGACATGAGTAACACTGAGCTGGCCATGGCCATCATTGCCACGCCTCTTCAGCCTTCCAAGGCCAAACACAACCCTGATGCGGCCCTCAATGAAATTGAGTTAGGCACTCCTGCTTTACTTTATTATCTGAGTTAATAAAAGTTTTGTTAAAACCATATATTTTAAAGAATTGCTCATTTTAATCAGTTATGACCTCTTTTGGCAGGTTGATCGTAGTAATTCTGGAAGAGTATTGGCTTCTGATGCAGCTGTCTTTTTGAAAAAATCAGGACTAACAGATTTGATACTTGGGAAGGTATTGATATGTTCAGATAAGGGGATAATCATCTATCTTAACTTTACAAAAATAAAAATGCCATTACCTGCAGAATCTTTTACATTTTACATATTTCATTGTTATTGTAATTCTTTCAGGTATTATTATCTTATGCTGGTCTATGATTAAAATAAAGATTCAATTTGGTCCCGCATCTACTGCTATTCTGTTAACAATTTTTTTAGTGTTACATTCTGCATAGAAGTTACAGCTTTGTTTCTTTAATCATTTCTTTAATCAGTGAAATATAATTTTAGGTAGGTAGGTAGATTAAGTTCTACTTATTAAAGATATATATATAATTATAATATATATAATTATAATACTGTAATCTCTGTTAGTTAGGATTAAACAATTTAGTTGTGTTCGTATTGAAACTATTGCCAAGAATAAATATAACATTTTAAAAATAGATTGATAAGTTGAATAAGATAACTTTCTGGCATCACTTTACATGTTTCTTTTATGTAACTATATTTTAGGTTTGGGACCTTGCTGATACAAATGGCAAAGGTATCTTAAACAAACAGGTAAGATATATTTACTTCTGCATATAAAGACAGTTATGAAATTAAAAAAAAGCATCTCTCCAATATTTTAAAGAGAATAGAATAGAATAGAATAGAATAGAATAGAATAGAATAGAATAG
>BLBF01000020.1:40972720-41026812 GCA_015471245.1 Laticauda colubrina
AGAATAGAATAGAATAGAATAGAATAGAATAGAATAGAATAGAATAGAATAGAATAGAATTCTTTATTGGCCAAATGTGATTGGACACACAAGGAATTTGTCTTGATGTGTATGCTCCCAGTGTACATAAAAGAAAAGATACATTCGTCAAGATTCAAGAATCATAAGGTACGACAATTAATAATAGTCTTGTGAAATCTGTAGTGAATTGCAGAGAATAATAAAGAATAAAGAAACCATTAGAGAGCATTTCACTGAGGCGCTTGTCGTCGGTGCCATATATCTGATTATAGTGTGAACATCTGTCTTTGTTTTATTAGCAAGGTAGGGGTGCATGTGTAGAAAATAGCCTGGAATTATTCTTATCATTTTACCAGCAGTGACTATAGGAGATACTGTTTATGTATGCATGTATATATTTATTTATTTAGCATATGGTATATTGTACATGAACTAGCAATATATATTAACAAATCGCTTAGATATTGACTTCAGCTTAGAGCCAGTCACAATGTGATCTAAAGTTTGAGGTGAGACCCTCACAGTCACACTGTAGAGAGGATACTGTGCTCCATTTATACAGAGAGTGTGGGCAGATGCTGTCTGAGGTGTAAATCCTATTCAAGATTTATATAAATAAATATATATAAATATATATTTATATAAAATATATATATTTATATATATATTTATAGATATATATATATATTATATATTATATATATATATATAAATATATATTTTCTGAGGTTTTCGCGGGTATTTGTATGTGGATCTTTGGTTATTCAGGTTTCCTCCCACGTAAAATTGGAAGTATCTAGGCGACGTTTCGATGAAGTCTCATTCATCATCTTCAGGCTTGTTTCTTAGGCTCTGTGCTTCTCAGAGTAATGTGAGTTTGCAGCTGCTTCTTCCTTTTAACTGCTAGTGGGAGTGTGACTTGATTGGGTGGAAGCTTGGCTGTGATTGATTGGGTGGGGGTGTGTTCTCATTGGTTCGGGGTTTGGCTGTGTTCTGATTGGTAGGGGGGTTGGCTGTGTTCTGATTGGCTGGGAGTGTGTTCTGTTCAGGTGGGGGCTTGGTTGTGCTCAGGTTAGTCTTAGTTGCTGGGGGATTTGAGCTGGTGAGCTGTGATCCTGTTGTTTGGCTTCACGTTCGTGGTCGTGCCACATCTTCATGGTGGGTGCCAGTTCGCTTCATGTATGGGTCAGAGGGGTTTGAAGTGGGTAGTGATGCAGCTGCGGTACGACTTCTGGTCCGTGGTGGTGTCTCATCTTCTGTGTGGGTGTGAGTCTTTTTTCTATGTGGAAGTGTGGTGGTAGCATCTTGTGTGGCACTGGTGGGTGTGGGTCTGGTGTCACTCTTCATATTATGTACTTGTTTATTAATGAGGGCAGGTTTCCAAATGGCTGGTAGATGGGAGGTATCATCTCTTTTATTCATGCTTTGTGGCCGTTTTTCTATTTCTATGGCTTCTCTGATTATTCTGTTGTTTAAGTGTTCAGTTTTGGCGATAGTTCTGGTATTTTTAAAGTCAATTTCATGTCCTGTGTCTTTGAGGTGTTGGACCAGGGAAGGAGTCGGTTCTTCTTTTTTGATTGAGTTCTTGTGTTTTTCAATGCGTGCACTTATTCTTCTGTTAGTTTGTCCGATGTATGTAGCGGTGCAGGCGGTGCAAGGGATTTCGTATACTCCTTGGTTTTCTAACTCGATTTTGTCTTTAGGGTTTCTTAGGATGGTGGATATTTTTCTGTTTGTGCAGAATGCTGTTTTTATGTTGTGTTTTTGGAGGATCTTGCTGATTTTGTCTGTCGTGCCTTATATATGGGAGGAGGGCTTTGCCGTTCTCTTGTTCTCTGTCTTGGATTTTGGTTGGGGTTTCTTTTTGGATTAGGTGGGAAATCTTTTTTTGGAATCCATTGGCTGTTAGTACATTAGTGAGAGTGTGTAGTTCGGTTTTTAAATGTTGTTCGTCAGCTAAGCATTTTGTTCTGGAGATGAGTGTCTCAGCTACAGAATTGATCTGTGCTGGGTGGTGGTGTGAGAGTGCACGTAGATAGCGGTTTGTATGTGTTTTCTTCTGGTAGATGGTGTGTCCTAGAGAGCCGTTGGATTTTTTGTATACTAAGACATCTAGGAAGGGAAGTTGATTGTTGGCTTCTGTTTCCATGGTGAATTTTATTTTGGGGTGTAGGCTGTTGAGGTGTGAGGAAGTTGTTCAGTTTTTCTTTCCCATGTGGCCAGATTATGAAGGTGTCATCTACATTTCTGAGCCAGAGTTTGGGTTTGTGATCATATTTTTCTAGAGCTTGTGTTTCAAAGTGTTCCATGGAGAGGTTTGCGATGACAGGTGAGAGGGGTGATCCCATGGGTGCTCCTTCTATTTGTTTGTATTTTTGTCCGTTGTAGGTGAAGTATGTATTGGATAGGCAGTGGTTGGTAAGATCTAGGATGTACTTGGGGGAGTTGTATTTGTTTTGGATGGCTGTCAAGGCTTCTTTTATAGGCACTTGGGTGAAGAGGGATATGACATCGAAGTTCACTAGTAGGTCGTTGGGTTGTAAGTTTTACTTCTTTATGATCTCGATGAACTGGAATGAGTTTCTTACATGTGAGTTGATGGATTCTGCATAGGGCTGTAGTTTTTTGGCGAGAAATTTGGCTAAGTTTTGTAGAGGTGAGCCTATGGAGCTGACTATTGGTCTAAGTGGGGTTCCTTCTTTGTTTATCTTGGGGAGACCATAAAGCTTGGGGCATCTGAATGATTTTTCTCTGGGTATGATTCTTTGCTGGATTTCTTCGCTGATGGAGAAGACTTTTATTTTGGATCTGGTGGTTTTTTCTAGGTAGGTGGTGGGGTCAGTGTTTAGGGGTTTGTATGTGTGGTCTTGGAGTAGGTTGGTTAACTTGGTTTGGTAGTCAGATGTGTTCATAACCACTGTCGTATTGCCCTTGTCTGCTGGTAGGATTATTATGCTGGTGTCTTCTTTCAGGTAAAGTAGTGCAGTTTGTTCTTCTTTGGATAGCAAACCACCCAAAAGCAACTCAATCAAAAAAGAAGAACTGACTTCTTCCCAAGTCCAACACCTCAAAGACACAGGACATGAAATTGACTTTAAAAATACCAGAACTATCGCCAAAACTGAACACTTAAACAACAGAATAATCAGAGAAGCCATAGAAATAGAAAAATGCCCACACAGCATGAATAAAAGAGATGATACCTCCTGCCTACCAGCCATTTGGAAACCTGCCCTCATTAATAAACAAGTACATAATATGAAAAGTGACACCAGACCCACACCCACCAGTGCCACACAAGATGTTACCACCACACTTCCACTTAGAAAAAAGACTCAAACCCACACAGAAGATGAGACACCACCACGGACCAGAAGTTGTACCGCAGCTGCATCACTACCCACTTCAAACCCCTCTGACCCATACATGAAGTGAACTGACACCCACCATGAAGATGTGGCACGACCATGAACGTGAAGCCAAACAACAGGATCACAGCTCACCAGCTCAAATCCCCCAGCAACTAAGACTAACCTGAGCACAACCAAGCCCCCACCTGAACACACTCCCAGCCAATCAGAACACAGCCAGCCTCCCTACCAATCAGAACACAGCCAAACCCCCAACCAATGAGAACACACCCCCTCCCAATCAGAACACAGCCAAGCCCCCACCCAATCAAGTCACACTCCCACTAGCAGTTAAAAGGAAGAAGCAGCTGCAAGCTCACATTACTCTGGAAAGCACAGAGCCGAAGAAACAAGCCTGAAGATGATGAATGAGACTTCATCGAAACGTCGCCTAGATACTTCCAATTTTACGCGGGAGGAAACCCGAATAACCAAAGATCCATATGTGTGTGTGTGTGTGTGTGTGTGTGTGTGTATAGACAGACAGACAGACAGACAGATGTGTGTGTGCTGTTCAGCTTCCTTCGGGTATTATCCCATGTCATTGTAGTGCTTTTAAAGTTGTAGCAACATTTCAGCAGAATCTCATCTGCCATCATCAGGCTTCTGTATGGAGTTTGTATGTGGGTCAGGGTCTCACAGCCATACAGAAGCCTGATGATGGCAGATGAGATTCTGCTGAAACGTTGCTACAACTTTAAAAGCACTACAATGACGTGGGATAATACCTGAAGGAAGCTGAATAGCACACATGTAAGCACCCGCGATAACTTAAAAAAACAAATATCTGACCTCTACGGGGAGGAAATAAACAGCCAGATCAAAAGCTATGAGAAGCTGGAAGAAGAGCAGGAATATTATGTGACCTGAAATTCCTATGCAGCTGCAGAGACAGCAATGCAACACCAACCTCCTTCAAATTAACATTTCATCACAGCACAGCAGCTACCAAACGTATCCTGAAAAGAACAGAGATGGCTTTACTCAGGAACGAAATTCACAGTAAAAGATTCCAATTGGATCAGTTAAACAAAGATTTGCTAGCACTACACCTGGAATTGAGCAGCAAAATCCACCCTCTACTTTGGGATAAGATAAAACAACTTACAACTTGGAGAGCTGAAACTGAAACCACTTACAAAAATGAAAAACTCTTAAAGAAACTAAAGAAATTAGAACATGACAAGAAAACCCCCAACAACTCACAACAACATCTGAAACAATTAGGATATAACGTTTCCAACAGAGAACTCACCAAAACAGAAACAGATGTCCTAACCAAAGGATTCAATTATGCCCTAGCACCCAAAAAGATCCCAACAGAATCCATCATATGTGCAGTAGAATCCAGCCTAACCAAATTAAATACAGATGAAGCTGACAGAATAAGACACCAGGTTACTCACATCTTATGCACAACGAAACCACAATGAAAATTGACAGACGTACTCCAAGACTCCACATACAAACCTATAAACACAGACCCAACCACATATCTGGAAAAATTAACCAAGAAGAAAATTATAACCAGCCACATAAGCGAAGAAATCCAACAGACGATCATCCCAAGAGAAAAATCTTTTAGATGCCCCAAATTATACGGCCTCCCAAAAATACACAAAGAAGGCATACCTCTCAGACCCATAGTCAGCTCCAAAGGAGCACCATTACAAAACCTAGCAAAACACTTAGCAAAACAACTACAGCCCCATGCTGAAACCGCAGCATCATATGTACAAAACTCATACCACTTCTTAGAAATGATCAAAGATCTACACATGGAACAAGAAGATCTGCTTGTAAGTTTCAACGTGGTTTCACTATTCACTCAAGTCCCGATAAAAGAAACTCTTGAAATCATCAAAAATAAATACCAACCAGCTAGAGACCTCACGGAACTAACAGAACACTGCCTAACCAACACATATTTCATATACAAAGGACAAAGATACAAGCAAATTGAAGGAGCCCCTATGGGATCACCACTGTCACCCGTCATTGCAAACCTGTTCATGGAAGAATTCAAATCCAGAGCCCTGGCTAATGCCACCCACAAACCCAAACTATGGCTAAGATACATCGATGACACATTTGTGATTTGGCCCCATGGAAAAGAAAACCTAAACAATTTCCTAACACACCTAAATAGCACACACCCCAAAATCAAGTTTACCATGGAAACGGAAATAAACAAACAACTACCATTCCTAGATGTACTAATCTACAAAAGAACAGATGGCACACTGGGACACACCATATACCAAAAGAAAACACACACCAACCACTACCTCAACGCCCAATCCCACCACCACCCAGCACAGATAAATTCCGTGGCTAAAACACTAATTACCAGAACCAAACGCCTGTCAGACAAGACACATATAAAGGCTGAACTATGCACCCTGACTAAAGTATTGACAGGCAATGGCTTCCACAAAAACAAAATCACCAGCTTGATCCACAAAAACACACCAAGACATAACAGAGACCTAGAAGATCAACAGACCTATGGAACAGTTGTCCTGCCCTACATAAGAGGTACTACAGATAAAATCAGTAAGATACTACACAGGCATCACATCAAGACTGCCTTCAAAACAGATAAAAAAATAGCAGCCATCCTTAAAAACCCCAAAGACAAAATTGACCTGGAAAACCAAGGCATATACGAAGTTCCCTGTGCATCATGCCTGGCCACATACATTGGACAGACCAATAGAAGAATAAGTACCCACCTGGATGAACACAAAAATGCAGTAAAAAAGCTGGAACACACCTCCTCACTAGTGCAACACATGAAAACCACAGGTCACAACATCAACTTCAATGGCACCAAAACCCTAGCCATTATAGAAAACCCCAGCCACAGAATCATTAGAGAAGCCATAGAGATTGAAAAAAGACCTGAAAGCATGAATAGAAGAAATGATTCCACCAGACTGTCAATCATTTGGAAGCCTGCACTCTCAAATAGAAAGATCTCCACACCACAAGCCAGGCAAACACCTGGGCACAAACAGACTCCCTCTGATGCCTCCAGCTCAAACACCCCCCCACCAAGCACCCAGATGAAACCTAGCTTCCTAATAGATAACAGCCGTCCTTTCACATGAAGCCAAGCTGCACTGAAAGCCTCCAACACAGGAACAGAGTGTTGCCAGCCAATCAAAGCCACAAAACAGACAGAAGAAACCAGAAACACCAATCAAACAAACTCCAAGTCCAATAAACACAGACCAAGACTCCCAACCAATCAGGATAGGCTAGCCTCAAATTTAAAACCAACGACTGTGAGACCCTGACCCACATACAAACTCAGTACAGAAGCCTGATGATGGCAGATGAGATTCTGCTGAAATGTTGCTTCAACTTTAAAAGCACTACAATGACGTGGGATAATACCCGAAGGAAGCTGAATAGCACACATATATATATGTTTTGTTTTTAAAGTTTTCGCGGGTACTTACATGTGTGCTGTTCAGCTTCCTTCGGGTATTATCCCACGTTATTGTAGTGCTTTTAAAGCACTACATATAGCATTATATATACATAGCACTACAATGATGTGGGATAATACCCGAAGGAAGCTGAACAGCACATATATTATATAGGTGTTCAATGGTCTGTTTGGCTTTCCATTGGGAGTTGAAGTTAAAGTTGTTGAGCAGATGTTGTTCAAGTGCCAGTGGGGACTCCCTGAATTTGAGTCTTCCCACTGTATCTGTAGTTGCTTCTGAGTAATAAAGTCCCGTTTCCACTTTCTGCTTATCTTGTTTCTGTCACTGTGTCTGTGTGTGTGCATGCATCCATGCATGTCCGTGCATGCTTGGAAGCACATATGCGTTGTCTATGCTCTGCAGTGAGTCACATAATCAGGAGGGAGCAGGCACAGATTGGAGCAGTCAGCAAACTTCTGAGAAATTACTGAACTGCCTCTCTGGTAAGAATTCACTAGGGGTAGAGAGTCTGGAATATTTTGGCTTCTGCTTGGTCACTGTATTATATGAGCACTCTCCTTAATGGACCTTTTACCTGATTCAGCAGAATTCTTACAGGATAGAGGATAGAAGATAGACAAAGATACAAATAAAACTTTTCATTAAATTTTATTAAGCCTGCACTCCTTGTTATGTTGAGCCTAATAGATGGGAACAAAATACATTGAGCATTGTGTATAATTAAAAACAAGCTGAATAAAATGTGCACCATTTCTCATAGCATGGAAAAGTTTATAAACAGACAAGAAATCCCGTTAATTATATGAGCCCTCTGTGTGCTTCCCTCTTCCAATTTATACTTTAAAAACTGTTTAGTGAACAAATCACTACCAAAGTATTGTGAAAAACAATATAAACTTTGTTTTTCACAAAGTATTGTGAAAAACAGGTCATATCAATGCACAATGCTGTGGAAAAAATAATAATTTGATGTTTGTAATTTGAATTAACCAAGCATTGTCTATAAAATTGTTTTGTGTTACTTTCTTTTTCCTTTATAGGAATTTTTTGTGGCTTTACGTCTTGTAGCCTGTGCACAAAATGGATTGGATGTTTCGCTGAGTAGTCTTACCCTGTCTGTTCCTCCACCTAGATTTGTAAGTCACTTTAAAAAATGAATTACGCTACAACAAAAAATTGTTCACTGACTTGCATAGCATACACTCTCAACAACAGCTTAAAACTTGTTGTGTAATTATGTATGTCTGGATTGTGCCTTAATTGTTTAATGATGGAAGATTTTTTTTCCAAATGTTTATTTTAGTAAAAAAAGAAAATTAAAGTACAAAACTCCAAAAGATTAAAAACAAACAAAAACATATCAGTAAGACACTTAAAAATGCATTGAAAAAAAAGAAAAACTAACACCTATTAACATATTATTCCCCCTAGTTGAATATTTATTGATACATTACTACAATATTAATTTATCACCCCTTGCAAAATAGGCTCAAAATATTTTAAACTACTAAATCTATTTGCATATTAATATATGCAATTATTATTAATAGCATGTCATCTATATACTATATAAATGACAAAATAGTTATCAGGGAGAACAGTAATTAATACTTTGATAAAACAAAGACAAGGTAAAACTTTCAAAAACCTCATCCCAAAAATTAACAATAGTTCATCCTGGATCAACTATCCATGTTTGTTTTTTAATTCCATCTTTTATCAAACTGCTTTGGCTGAAACTAGTGCTGCTCAGTCCGCGCAAATGACTATATACATTATTTCCTTACTGTAAATATCTGCTACCCTCTCTCCCCTTTAATCACAGTTTTTTAATTTTTAATTTTTCTGGATTTACTAATTGTTTTTATATCACTGTTGTATAGTTTTTTTTACTTTGTGCTGTCCAGAGTCATGAAATGGCCAGTCATATACCAGTAAGAATGAATGAATGAATGAATGAATGAATACATATATGCAGAACATGAGCAGTCTCAAGATTGGAAAAGGATGACCAAAGTTGTTTGATCTGAAAGAGTGATTTAAACCCTGCATCAGATAGGGTTTGATTGTTATATTCCACAAAGTTTTGAAATTTCAGCAGTTATCTAGTTCCTAAATCTAGGGTTGTATTTCAAGAAGTATAAAGATTTCTAATTACGCATGTCCCAAAATGTTACAATTGGGACGTTGCTTATGTGTATGACTGTTTTTCCATGGAATTCTTTTCTAGTTGCAAAACTGGCATTATTCAGTGAGTCTGTAATTTTCCTTTTCTGTGAACTCTTGCATTAGTTGATTTCTAGGAACTTTATTTTTTCTAATGTCAGAAAAAAATGACTTTTCCAGTTCTTGTAGCAATTGAGAAACCACCATTATGTCAAATTACGAAAGTTCATAACTGTAAGATAGTGTCTCATCTTTCTCATGCACATTGAATGAATAAAAAATACTGGTAGGATGTTTTTTTTCCTATGCTATAGCATGGTTAATGATAGATGGCATGCATAGCTCTTTAATAATCTAAAATAATCCTGGCAGCCTATTAAGAAAGACTCAAACACATGCTAGGCATAACTTGGGATGATTGGCTTGCAATGTAGATATACAGATCTATATATACAGTTTAAGAGAGGAAGATAATTCATTTAAATCTTTGAATTCTTTTCTTGTGACTGAATGAGATATTTATTTAAATGTTAGTAGAAATAAATGCTGGCACTAAATGTGAAAAAACAGGTTTATGACAAGAAATTCAGATAACACAAATAGATATTTAAAACAATCTTTTTAATTTTATTTCCTATTAGAATGATTCCACAAGTCCATTATTATGTGGTGGAGCTCAACCTGACATCCCCTGGGCTGTTAAGGTAAATTAATTAATTGCTCTATGGCAAATGTTCTCAGTGAATATGCTTAATGGTATCAGATTCTTTCTGGAAAAGATATTCCACTTTCATTGTTTTACCCGCTTTTCCAGAACAAAAGCCAGTTTGGTATAGGGTTTAAGATGCTGGTCTAGAAATCAGAAGACTGAGCGTAAGGCATGAAAGCCAGCTGGATGACTCCGGTCCAGTCAGTCTCTCTCAGCTCATCTTCCCCATAGGATTGCTTTTGTTGTGGGGAAAGTAGGTGGAAGAAAGAAAACCAGATATGTTCATTGCCTTGAACTGCTTATAAAGTAATAAAGGTGGGATAAAAACCAAATAAATAAAACAAGTCTTACTCTGACAAACAGGTTTCTTTTTTATGTTCGTGCCTTGTTGTGTTGTGATTTGGCAACTAAGCCATAAAGCCATAACCATTTCACATATATGCCTGGAAATGTGAGGGGTATTGCTTAGTTCTTGAGCATATATGAAAGCATGTGACAGATATGAACTGCTATGTAACCCTATCTTAAAAATACAGCTTTCTTGAGTAAAAACTAAGTTATGTAACCCCTTAGTTTCTGGCCTTGATTATGACTTCCTGGCCACAATTCCATTGCCACAATAATTTGCTTTCTTGTTCCTATATTCATGGACACCCTCCATAAATTCCTGCACTCCTTCTTCCTTCCCTCCTTCTTCCTGCTTATTTCCAGCATCGAGTCCTTAAAATTATTGTCCAAGTACTTTAATGGCCCTGTCATTATGAATATCTGCATTCATATCTCAATATCTTAGTACATTACATACAATACATTGACATTTTCTTCTCCCAATTTTGTACAGGTAGTCCTTGACTTCGAACAGTTCATTTAGTAACTGTTTGAAGTTACAATGGCACTGAAAACAGTGACATATAATTATTTTTCACGCTTATGACCATAAAAATTACCTCTAGGCCCCAAAGTATGTCATTTCTCTTTAAATACAAACTTGAGGCCTCTTGTCTTTTCTGTGACACAATCTCCTGATAGCAGAATTGCAATGGATTTTTTGCATATACAACATCCTTTCTTTTTTTCTTTTTTTCTTCTGTCAAATGTGACTGAATCTCCCAAAAGCAGTTTTATTTCAATGTATTTGCAAAGCATAATGCTTATTAATAATTCTGACATTAAACTTCGATGTTAAAAGCCACAAAAGAGAGAACCAAAACAGGGATTCAGAAAAACAAGGGAATCTCTGGTATATTCTGGAAGACTGAAATGTTTAGCTCTTTGAACATGCCTAGTAGTGATGTTGTATTGATTGATGGGTGGAAAAGAGAAAACTGAAAGCTAAGAGGTAGGAAATGGAATAATTTATTGGAAATGTCACCCCTGCTTTTAGGAGATGAAAGTATGTTATAGCATCACATTGTAGATTCTACTTCTTCCCAAACCTGGCATCAAATCTGCAATCCTACTATGCTGGAAATAATTAGGAGTGAGGCAATGATTTCTGTGTATTTTACGCATTCTTTAGAAATGCACTAAAGTATTCATTTATAATTTTAAAAAATCCAAAATAGCTTATTGAGACCATCCCCTGCCTTTCAGATGTGGAATGTTGGCCACTGGGGGAAAGAGAAGAACGTCTGACCTATAATCCCAGGTTGAGATTATACTTGGATAGACATAATTTATGCTGTGGTTTCAGGAAAAAAGGAAAAAAACACATTTGCATTGTGGCTGCTTAATCAGGTTTTTTTTAGTCTGTAAGCCCAATAAGTGAATATTTTAGGGGAAAATATTTATGTTTTACCTATAGTTTGCTTTAGAAACAATGAAATCTCATAAACAAATAAGGTTTAAAATATTTGGAATATTTGATGTTCACATTTATATTGTTTCAAAGTAAGTCATACCAAAGTTCAAGCAAAATCTCTAAGAACAGGTCCTCTTTCTTCCCTTGCTGTTCTATTTTAATTTCCTTTAATTCTCTTGAAACTTTGTTTGTCAGGCTTAGAGGTGACTGTACTTTTTTTTATGAAATGTTCTTTCCGAATGTTTGCACATGCTAACATTGTAAATTCAGGATAGCTTCTTAATATCTTTATAACCAGATAGAAGACAAGGCCAAGTATGATGCCATATTTGACAGCCTGAATCCAATGAATGGATTATTGTCCGGTGATAAAGTCAAACCTGTTCTCTTAAACTCTAAGCTACCAGTTGATGTCTTGGGAAGGGTAAGAACAACAAATAATTTTGCAAATTGTCATATTTCTCTATTGAATTATGTAGTTAGAATTGAAGAATTGTAAAATCATCCTCTCTCTTACACCTATCACATTCTCATTATTCACAGCCACCTAAGGAGAGTCATTAAAATGGGATAGCAATAGTACTTAGACTTATATAACACTTCACAGTGATTTGCAGCCCTCTCTAAACAGTTTACAGTATTAGCGTTTTGCCCCCCAAAATCTGGGTCCTTATTTTACAGGCTTCGGAAGGATGGAAGGCCATGTCAACCTTGAGCTGGCAGTCAGTAGAAGTAGCCTGCAGTACTGTATTCTAACTACTGCGCCACAGCTTGGGTTAGAACAGGGGTGTCAAACTTGGTTTCATTGAGGGCTGCATCAGGGTTGTGTTTGACGGTGGAGGGGGTATGTGGCCAGATGGCATGGCTAGCTTGACACCATTTGTGTTGGTGCCTATGGCAGCCGGAGCACTTTGTTAGCAAAAACAGGCTCCCAAGCTGTTTCTGGCTGCTGTGGCCTCCTACAGTCCTTTGCCAGTGAAAAACAGAGCTCGGGAGGGTTGCACACGACTTCCCAAGCTCTATTTTTGCTGGCAGAGGCACAATGGCCGGTCCATAACGACTTCCAGGGTGGCCCCCCCACAGCCAGATCTAAGCACCCCATGGGTCGGATTAGGCCCAGGGGCCTTGAGTTTGACACCCCTTGGTTAGAAAAATTAGCATCATACTAGCAATTAGGCTCAAGATTGCAGTTTTCTAGTGATCGTGGACAGAGTATGATCCCTTGCTTAACCACAGTTAGGACCAGCAGCTTGATCATTAAGGAAGACTTAACATGTTGATGGACTTTTGACCTCACTTCCTCCACATTCATTAAATGACTCACCCGTGGTTCTTAAGCAAGACATCACGTGACCACAACTTGTGATTTTACTGCTGGTTTCTCCATTGACCGTCCAAAACTGGCTGTGAAGCATGTAAATGGTGATCACCTGGCAGTCAGCTGCTGTGACAGTTATGAATGCCTGCAAATTGCATAGTAATGAAATCTTGATCACATGACTGATGGAACAGTTGTAAGTGTGAAGACCATTCATACAATTACTTTTTCAGTGCCGTTGTAACATCAAACAATTGCTGGGTAGTGGTTAAATGAGTGTGGCTGAAAAACTTGGCAAGAAAACTGCAGGGACTTGTCCAGATAGATGCCAGGAGTCAAGATGGACCCAAAGGATTCCTCCCCCAAATGCATTCTTGTGTGTCTTAAAGTTATATATTTCTCCCCCAAACATAAAATGAAAATTTCTATTGATGTATCTAATAAAGATTTTGTTGATATGCTGTATAGTCTTAATCCCAAAGGTTTCACTTTCATGTATATCGATATATATAAAATTGAAATACCACTCACACATCATCACAAAATCTCCAGAACTGTAAAGCCTAAAACATTGAAATTTGGCACATATGTTCCTCTTGGCTTCTAGGTGCTCCCTAAGAAAGGATTTTTTGAAATGATCATAAGAGCATTAGTATTTCGTATATTATCATTAACATGCTCTGATGTTAAAGAGTTCTACCCCCCTCCCCATCTGAAAAGAAATCTTTTCCAAATGCAAAACACAAGCAGAGAAGAGGAGTTTCAGTTTTAGTTTCACAGTACCAAGCAACTTTAGTACAGAACAGTTGAGCTAAGCCACTCCCAGGCTTCTTGCTGTCTCCTTGCTCTCACAGCAAATACTCTTTCAGTTCCCAAACAGCTCTCAACTCTCTCACACACTGACAGGATTTTAGCCAGATGAATACCGATAGATGCTGGTAGGCAGAGGCAGAATTATTTTCCCCTTATTTTCTTCCCCAAAAACTAAGCCTGACCACATATTTTCGTAGCGAAGCATAGGTATCGAGCTAGTATTGTACATACATTGCAAGTAAGAATATGGATGTTGGCTCTCCAGACATAGAATTATAATGTGAACCACCGTGCTGAATTATAATGTGAACCATTGTGCTGCTGGTCACATGAAGTACATTTTGGCAACATGAAGATTCAAATGTGATTTTTTTAAAAAAATAAAACATTCCTTTCTCAATAAGAATGACCTTTTTTAGTACTTTGTTGTACATAAATGGCATGAAAATTGCTCATCTGTATTAAAATGAAAATGAGTTTCTGTAAATTGCATTCAGGAATAGGAGAATAGCACATAGGAAAATAAATTTTCTACCTTGTATTTTCTTCTAAAATATTTTTTAGGGAGAAAAAAGAGAGGGTGTTTTTGATGGATGGAAACATTTCTTCCCCTGCTAATTTTCACCTCTTCCTGATTTCAGCTTTAATTGGATGTTGTGATGTGGGAAAAAATTCATGGAACAATATTAAATGTATGGTTTTGTCTTGAAATAAGTAATTTATCTCTAATAATAAATGGTGGAAAGGCCACTAGAACATCAGTTTGAATTTTTGTTAAAGACATTAAATAAAATAATAAACATATGATAAAGTTCTGTATTTGTCCTTATAGCTTAAACCTTAAAGGTTAAATCTTTAACCTCTTAAAAGCTATCTGATTACTGGTTATGAGAATGTGTCACATTGATGTATGTATGATCTTCTAAAATTGTAAAGAAAGCAAATATTATTTGGTCATTGACAGTAATTTGAAAATGTAAAATATTATCTTGATATAGGCTTTTTGTTTGTTAGGTTTGGGAGTTAAGCGATATTGATCATGATGGAATGTTGGATCGGGATGAATTTGCTGTTGTAAGTATGAATTTATACATTACAAATTTCCAAAACAGTGTTTAAAATAGTTAAAGAAGGCATAACATAGTATTTCTTGTTGCATATAGTTTTTGAGGCAGAGCTATTAAGGGATTTTAAAAATGGAAGTTCCAACAGTAATGGTTCTTTTAAAAATGAAAATTTATCTTTTATCTAATATGATATTGTTTTCCCATCACATAAAGTGTTTTAAACATTTTGTTCAATTGGTTTCTACTTTATTTTCAAAGAGTTATTTGAAGGCTTATTGACACATTGGTCAAATCTTTTCCCAGAAGGGGCAGATTTACTGTTTACTGTTTAAGACACGTTCTTCAATGTTCATTTTATCTACAAAGCCAGTTTCCTTGTTAACATATATAATGTTCTAAGCTACAGAAGGATATAAATGTAAAATTACACAGATATACTGCATATTTAGCCTATATACAATGCTACATATTTTGCCATATCAGATAAGACTTTTAAGTTGTGTTCTATGTAATTGTTTCCAAGGCTTCTTGTGTGTGCGGGGGGGGGGGGGTGTAGGTGGGGTATTTCAGGGTTTTTCTGTTCTCACATGTTCTGTTTAACATCTACATAAGGCTGCTGATAGTCTATTGGTTTGGGATCTTCAGTATGTGGGAATGTACTCAAATAAACATTCTCAACCCCAAGCTGATCTCCCCTACTCAGAGAATGAGTGACAGCTGTAGTTAAGAAGACTCTTGCATGAATCTATTTGGTCGAACCATTTATACCCTTATCTGGACTATAAGGCATGTTAGACAGACACTCATGCTTTATTCACCTCATACTTAAAGACAAGCGTAAGGCATTTTATATGATGTTGCCCTTGAAAACCGCTTGGAAGTTACAACTGGTCCAGAATGTGGCAGCATGGATAATTATGGGCATGGCTTACCTTGCTCATACAATATTTTTGCTTCATGAGCTGCACTGGTTATCATTAGGATACAATTCAAAGTACTGATTAAAATTAAAATTTGACTCTTCCCCCAGCTTTGGGTTGGAATGAATGGCAGGTCCCTGTGTATTTTAGGATTGGTTTTTTATATGCTGCCCACTTAGCCTTATAAATTGAAATAAAAATAAAAAAGTCTTATCTTCCTTTTTAGATTTTCTATAATTTTAAATATAGTAAATAAGCAGAAGAGTAGCTGAGACAAAAGGAAGTAAAAACATTAAGAACTTTATCTAGCTCAATTACTACATTAACTATGAGGTTGCATAACAACAAACTGTTCAGTCCATGTCTTTGACCACTTTAAAAATGTCTATTCAGGCCATGTTCTTGGTATACTGTGCTCTTGAGAAGGAACCTGTGCCAATGTCCTTGCCTCCAGCGTTGGTGCCACCATCTAAAAGAAAAGGTATCAGCGTTCCAGGTGTCGGGCAGTCAGTGCCACCTTCAACACCCAACAAAGAATGTAGTCAGTCCATGTTACCTGTCAGCATATTACCATCCACATCATTAGTAACACAGGTACCTTTGACAAAGAGTAGTGTTTTAATCTGTTGAGTTCACAAAGTGTAATTAAAATGTAAAATGTAGTTATTGTTTTACTTTGTAGTGGGTTGTATCATCTACAGACATGATAACATATCATGAAATCTTCCTGCAAACAGACAAGGACATGGATGGCTTTGTCTCTGGTGTGGAAGCTAGAGAATTATTCTTGAAAACTGGCTTGCCTTCAGCTCTACTTGCACACATCTGGTAAGAGTTTTCCCAGCTTGAAAAGAATAAAACAATTTAATTTCTTGAAAATTGATGAAAAATATAGTTATTCTAAATTTAGAATTTATCATTGTTTTTCCACATGCTTGCATTCAGTTGTTATTATATTTTGAAGAATTCAAATAACTAATGTTGATGCTTTTTCTAAAGTGCATCCTAAATTATGATATAAGGTATGTATTTAATGTCACTCTTCTTTGTGCTATTATGAAAAGTTTGGCACTTTACATTCTAAACAGAGAACATTTTTAAAAAAATTGTAAAGATGAAAGACCATATACAGAATGAACGTATAGCCAAGTTGCATAAAATGCAATAATATGTTTTCTGCTTCAAATGTACACTATACATACTTAGCTTAGTTGTATTGGATTGCTCTATCTTTTCTTTTTCCTTTGAATTTTAAACATTCCCAAACCACAGTCATTCTAAAATGTAATGGCATTTATTAATTAGAGGCTTATTGTGATGGAATGCAACATGTATGGCTAGATTTCAATAGTAAAGAGCTTTAAAATAGTAATTTTTAATCTAGACAGCATGTCCATGGTGTGAGAAATTTCATTAGTAATTTTCTTTCTCTTAATTGATTTTACAGGGCTCTTTGTGACACAAAGGATTGTGGGAAGCTTTCTGAGGAACAATTTGCTTTGGCCTTCCATTTAATCAATCAGAAGCTGACAAAGGGCATTGATCCTCCTCAGGTGCTAACGACAGATATGATTCCTCCATCAGAGAGAACTGCTTCACAAAATGTGAGATATGTGACATTTCATAAAATGTGTAAAGAATTGAGAGTCTGATTGGGAGTTGTGCTATGTGCTTGAACTTGATATCTCAAATAATAGTAGATATAGAAATCGATTAACAGGAACACACAAACTCTGCTCATATTGATAAACCTTCCTTCATCTCACCAGCCAACCAAGCAGATACAAGTTGTTTGTTTAAAATAAAATGAAAACTTGGACACATTATTAGAAAATGGATATTTTTTGACTTTTGCAGGCTTAAAATTGCTTCCTTGAGTGCTGTTTATATCTTCCTGTTCATATTTTACAGCTGATAACAATTCAGTTCAAAGACCAGGTAGATTAAGTGCTAATAAATTACTAGAGTCAATTCCATATGAAGCAAAGCATGCATGCAAACTTGTTCTCAACATTGCAGTTAATGGAAAATATAAATAAGATATTACTTCTGCTACATATTATGTGAGACGCATTGAATCATACATTTCTGGTCTCCTTTATGAAATATTCTTATTGAAGAAGTTCTATGATTCCTAAGATGTTTATTTTAACAAGAACATACTGAAATAATTTCAGTATAAGCAGGATAATTTTATATGTTGTGTATTTTTTTGGCATTGTTCCATTTAAAATAATATATACCCAATAAAAAACAAAATATTAACATTCTTCTGGTTTGATAATTGAGCTTCTTCTTGGTTGTGCTAAGTCATATTACCCAAATAGATTGAACACCTTGTGAGAAATTACACTCAAAAGTTCTTCATTTTGTTTGACTTCTACAATATCAGATTTATTTTTGCTTTATTTTGAAAAATAAATTGCTTTTATTTCTTGCTTTACTAATCTTTTTATATGTTTGCTTTCCTCCTATGTCTTTCCTAGTTTGGACTATATTTTCCATTCTGCACCATTCTGCTTTGCATCTTTATTATACTGTCAGTTTCTTAAATCTGCCATCGCAAGGTTAGAGATTCTTCACTTTTCCAATATTGATTGTTTAGTAATGAGCATCTTTTTCATATCACACATTTTCTTTTCAAACAGCAGAATGTCACTTAAATTTCTCAAAGAGCTGTGCTATTCTCACATCACTGTTCTCACTTCAAGATGCTGCATGTGTTTCCAAATCGACAGAATAATGTGCTGTGCACTTGATCTTGATGCCTGCTTACAAGAACATATTTTATAAATATTTATATTTCTTTCATAGTTGTTTGGGCTGAAATACATGCCCTGAATTTAAGATACATACCTCAGTTGAATATTTACTTTTCAAACAATAAATGAATTGTGAAGTGTTAATGTAGATGAGTAATAATAGCATGTATGTATGAATACACTAAACATTTCGCTATAATGAGGCTGTAATTGTACTGTTGATAATTGCAGAAAGGTTTAAACCTGAAATATAAAAAATAAAAATGAATAACCATGTACCTTTAAAAAGGCGATTCTACCAGCCGAAGTCTTTCTGTATTGAAAATTAGGCTTTGTCCCTTTGCTTCACTGTTCTTAAAGGGAGATAAATATCACATATCCTTGTGTCATTGGTGTAATGAACTGTGTGTATTAACTAATGCAACTATGTGGTTTCCTGTTGCAAGTTCAGAAATATGGGCCTCACAAAATTCTCAACTGAGAAAAAACAATTATCAAGGAGAACTCATTGCCAATAAATGAATCAATATAGATACTATGGAACACTGTTGAAATATACACATTTATATCTACCAGTATGTCGCAGAATAGACTAGTCCAGACCTGGGTATTTTATGACAAACCCCTCTTTGGGTTTGTCCAGCCCTTTGGCTGTCTCTGTCTGGCCCGCATGAAATTAGATGGAAATTAGAAATCAAATGCTTCATAAATATGCCACAGAAGAAGTTAAGTCAAATCCGACTCTCCACATCACTGTGCGGTCTTTCGGTCAGCGGCCAATTGCAGGAGGGCAAGAAGAGAAAGTACTTTTCTGACCAAATCAGCATTCACTCCTCTGGATAAGCCTTAGGAGGCAGTGGTAATCCTTGTGTGAAGGGACCTAGGCTTGGCTACCCATTGCCACCTTGCTCAAAGCACATCTTACAGGCACAGCTGGGAACTATTGGTTCTGCCTTCCACAACAGTCCTTGGGAAAATTAATTGCCCACCCCTGGACTAGTTTTGACTAGTCTGTTTGATTCCTATGTTATATAATTTTTTCATCTCAAAACTGATGAAAGGAAACTCAACTTACCCTTTGAAGCTGATCTTCTGTTTGGAGCTTCTGGAAAAATAAGCTTTACATTTAGAGCTTTTTTAAAATTAGGCTGTACAATTTTTTAAATTAGAAGCCAGTTAGATTTATTTCTCATCAAGACAATTACAGTATTTATTCTGGAAGCAAGTAGAATCAAGCCATATTTTCTTGTTTATTTTTCAGAATTTACTACGGCAAAATTCTGTAGCAGATTTTTCTGCAATCAAAGAGTTAGATTCGTTAAGCAATGAAATAATTGACCTTCAAAAGTAAGTCAAAGAAATTTAAAATTAGAGTGATTTTTGTTTGTTTTATTATTTAGTTTTATAAGAACTGCTCGAGGGAGTATATGTTGGGGAAAAGCCATTTTTTTAAAGACTGTCTGAAAATGTGTAATTTTGATGCAGTCCAAAATTCTGGGCAAAGTGGGTAATATATTTCAAAGAGGTGGCACCATGCAGAGAGGACATGAAATATGCCTGCTCTGTCAGATCCTCCAGGATAGACAAAAGGAGATGTGATCCCACAGATGGCCAGGCCCTATGCCAAGAACGCCTTTATAGGTGATAACTGGTATCTTTAATTGCAACCAGAAGCCTATTGGTAACCAATGCAGCTCATGCAACAGAAGTGTTACATGTATGAATTGAATTTTGCCCATAACTTTCATATGATGGCATTTTGGACCATCTTCACCTTCCAAATGATCTTCAAGGAGAGTCTCAAATAGAGCACATTGCAATAGTCACACCTGAAGTAACCAAGATATGTGTGACTGTAAGAGGATTCCAGTCTGAAATGGCTCATTTGGCACACCAGATGAATCTGCAAAGGTCCTCTTGACATAGTTGCCATGAAATGAAAACATTTCAGCTTGTTCTTCCCTATCCAAACTCAAACAGTCTTCAGGCACTGAATTACTTGATTGACTAAGGCTCAAAACATACAGCTGAGTATTACTTACTGTTGGTACCTGACACATTGTCAGTAGATGATCTTACTAGATACTTTCATGCAGATGTTAAATGTTTATCTTACTATGGTATCTGATTCTGAAATGTACAACAAAAGCTTTTGTACAGTAACTGTGTTGATTCATTAGTTTTGTTTAAATTCCTGAGCTCTGTCTTTTTTAAAAGTATTTGGATTATCTGGAACAATTTGTACTTTTTGGCACCATATTCAAATTAATCATTTCTTCTGTGGATTATTTGATCCAGATGCTCTTGCTACTTGAACTTCCAATGCCATTAGACTTTTCTGCAGGGAAACTGCAGCTTTTGGCTCCTAAACCAGTAATCCTGCTTTGAAGGATGTTGATAAAATTGATACTACTTATTTATGTGTCCTTTGAAATAATGAATGGGAATATCTTGCCAGATAAACAAATGGAACATTACAGTATACAAAATGAAATTAGTTTCTGCAACTTTAGAATGAGGTTTAGGTAACAACAACAACAATGAATGCTTTGTGTGTATTTGAAGCCTCAGACTGTTCAAAAAAAATTAGTTAAAATTACCCTGTTCTTCAAGTTATACAGTGCATTATTCAGACCCCATTCACTTGTTGGTGCTGCAGCCTGATTCTAGAGTTGTTGAAATTTATTTTTATTAATCTACACCCAATACCCCATAAAATGAAAATGAACTTTTAGAAATGTCTTTAATAAATTTACAGACATTTTCATTTTGTCATTATGGGGTGCTGAATTTTTTTTAATAAAGAAAAAACCTGAAATGTTACATTGGCATAAGTATCTAGACCCTTCATTTAGTGCTCTGATAAAGCACTTTTAGCAGCAATTACAGCCTCAAGTCTTTTTGGGTATGACGTGACAGGATTTGCATACTTGGACTGGGGGATTTTTCCTTGCACATCCTCTCAAACTCAGTCAGGTTGGATGGTGACTGTCAATAGACAACCATTTTCAGGTTCTTCCAGAGATGGTCAGTAGGGTTCAAGTCAGGGCTCTGGCTGGGTCACTCTAGGATATTCACAGAATTGTCCCTAAGCCACTCCTATGTCTTGGCTGTCTGCTTAGGATAATTGTCATGTTGGAAAGTGAAGCTTCTCCCCAGTCTGAGTTCTATGAAACAGGTTTTTATTGAGGATATCCCTGTACTTTGTTCATTCAGCTTTCTCTCAGCCTTGACCAGTCTCCCAGTTCCTGTAAAACACTCCCACAGCATGATGCTGCCACTAACATGCTTCACTGTTGGGATAATATTGGGCAGGTGATGGGCAGTGCCCTGTTTCCTCCAGACATAGCATTTAGAATTGAGGCCAAACAGTTCAATCTTGGTTTCCTCAGCCCAGAAAATCTTGTTCCTCACAGTCTGAGAGTCCTTCAGTTGCAAACTCCAATCGGGTTTTCATGTGTTTTATACTGAGGGGAGGCTTCCATCTAGCCACACTGTCATAAAGCCCAGATTGATGGAGGGCTGCATTGATGGCTGTCCTTCTGGAACTCTGTCCCATCTCCACACATGATCTCTGGAGCTTAGTCAGACTGAGCATCGGGTTCTTGGTCATATCTCTCACTAAGGCCTTTCTCCCCCGATTGTTCAGTTTGACTCGGTGACCAGCTCTTGGAAGAGTCCTGGTTGTGCCAAATCTCTTCCATTTCAGAATTATAGAGACCACTGTGCTCTTAGGAACCTTCAGTGCAGCAGACATTTTATTGTAGCTTTCCCCAGATCTATGCCTTGCAATAATCCTATCTCTGAGCTATGCAGGCAGTTCCTTTGACCTCATGGTTTTTGCTCTGCATTGTCAACTGTGCAGCCTTCTATAGAGAGCTGTGTTTCTTTCCAAATCACGTCCAATCAATTTAATTTACCACAGGTAGACTCCAATCAAGGTGTAGGAACATGTCAGTAATGATCATGAGAAATGGGAGGCACCTGAGCTAAATTTCAAACAGTGTTGCAAAGAGCCTGAAAACTAATGCCAATGTGATATTTCAGGTTTTTTTCCTTTTTAATAAATTTACAGACTTTTCTAAAAGTCTGTTTTTGCTTTGCCATTATGGGGTACTGAGGGTAGATTAATGAGTAAAAAATGAATTTCAACAATTGTAGAATCAAACTGCAGCGTAACAAAATTGACCAAAGTGAAGAGGATCTGAATTCTGTGAATGTACTGTATTTTAGGAATTAGAGGATTAATCCATACAATCTGATCTAGGCTTGCTGTTGTATTTTGGGCTGGCAGCATTTGCTTATATAACTCTGGATCATTTATATATTAAGCATGTTCTTAGCTGTGTCCTCCATATTTGGAATTTATTCAACAATGTTAATTTTTCTAGCATGAGTTGGCTAAATGAATAGAACATCAGAAAAGTCTGTCCGATTTGCAACACTGGACTATTGACTGGTGTGTGTGTGTGTGTGTTTGTGTGTGTGTCTGTGTGTGTGTTACTTGAATATTTCAGAAAATGGTAAGGATAAGGATTTGAACAATTGAAAAAAGAGTTTACTCTGCTGGATTTTAAAGATCCATTAAAACTATTTTTTTCAGCAGACCTTAGGAGCAAAACAATGGAAGGTTTCCTCATATAATTTAGCATTTTGTTAAAAATGGATTTATTTTGTCACTTAAGTGATCATTTGCCTCTAATATATTCCTGTGTCATTGGAGCCCTATATAGATGCCTGCTTGCTTCTATTTAGCTAAGCAATTGAGATGAACTTCATGCCTTGGGTGATCTTGGTGAGAGTATACACTCTTAGCGTGTATTTCCAACATTAATTTGCTCATCCCTTCAGTGAATACACTACCACCACGATGAGACGCCAGGCACACTTTGGAGAGGATTCCCTGTAGTACTAAATCAAAATGTATTTTTACCGTGACTCATTGATTTTGTAGTGTTTTATAAACACTTCTTCTGATACATTAATGTTTTCCCAAATACTTTGGGGACAGTAATTTGTTGTTTTTTTAAAGTATGGATTTTTTTAATCTTATGTTTGATTCTGTATGCATTATTTTCTATTGGGGGAATCAGTGGAGGAGAGAAAGATTGCGGGAAGCTATTATTTCACCCATTTAATTGACTTTTTGTTTCAGGTACATATACTTGTGAAATTTGTATGAAGAAATCCATGCAGTTTTTTAGGCGACATCTTAGGACACATTTCCTTTCTTCAGGCACTAGGATATTACTTGAACTGCAATACTTGGTTGACTAGGGGAAAGAGTGATTGGCCCAATATCATCTGTTTGACTTCTGTGCCTAAGGCACAGAACTCTGGTTTTCTTACTCCTGGCTCATTGCCAACTACTAGGTCAAACTGGCATTATTATTGTATGTTAACTCTGATTTTAAACTGATACATCAATCCCAATAAATTTGGTTCGCAGTTTATTAATATAATGATTAAAATGTAAATGATTAAAAGGTAAGTTAAAACCAGCCTTTCAAGTTGCTGCATTCACTGTGGCATGTCAGTAACAAACCAGGCATAATTATGCTTATTGCCTTCAAAAACCAACTTAAAATTAAAATATTTTTTGAAGTACTACTTTCCTTGGTTGTTAATCCTTAGTTGGCATCTTTTACATTGAAGTGGTTTTGTTTATGTGTGATTGTGTTCGGTGTTCATTTATTAACCTTTTTTTAACCAAAGCAAAAAAAATGTTGATTTTGCAGATTGAATGACCCAATGAAAGCATTATTACAGTGGAATTCAATAATAATATGGATTTATATATCATTTCCTGCTGTTTCACTATCTAGATGTAGGCTAAGTTCACATATTTTTCAAAACCACAATATGGCTTGTTAGTTTTGGCTTATAGTGATGTACGCCACCAAACACATGTTGTAACATGTTGTAACTATAACTCCTGATATAGCAGAGTTTGACTATGCTTTAACAGCATAGCTTTTAGTATAATTTTTCAGCAACATGGAAAATAATGGTAGCAGGTGTAGAACAAGACATGCAGAGCGTGTGATCAGGGGATTAATAAGGTAACACTAGAAATAGTGCCTGTGTATGATAAATATAATGCCTAAATGGATGTATAAATAATCTACCTAAATCCAAAGATACTTTTATTTGAGAGACATCTTTAGCTCTTGGAAAAGGATACATTCAGCTAAAGCAAGAACATGTTCTACTGTTTGATTTACTGTTAATGAACAGAAAAAAGCCACCCTGGAATTAATGTAGTATAGCTTTAAGAAACAATTATAAATGAATGTACAAAGAGAATTGTGAAATTAAACTGTTACATTTCTCGTTTTTCCCAATTCATTCCATGACTGAAAACCTGCTGAAAACTGCAGTATCGTAAGACATGGGGAAAATATAGACATATAGCTTATCTTTAAGATATTAGGTTTCAAGTAACACAAACCTTTGTATTTTAAAAGTGCGAAAGAAGAGCTAGCAAATAGGTTTCTATCTTGCATACAATATATGCAATTCTAGTTCCAGAAGGGTTAAGTATATGAGAGCTGATGCAGTCCCTCCCTCCTTTTGCCAGACAGTTGTTCCATAGCAACAGTGAGATCATTGAAGACAGTATTTCATTGATTTTTTTTCCCCCTTTCCCCTTTGCTTTCTCTTTAAGCTGTCATTTCCACCTATCCATGACTGGGAGAGTAGACATCTTTTATATTTTAATATTTGGCCTACGTAGGACATTCCTTTTGGCTTTTCTTTCTAAAGCAACACAATCAGTCTTATAAAAATTATATGTTTAACTATGCATTTAAAAAGAGAGACTGGTTTAGGAGGTTGGATAACTGTGCCTGGCGTAACGGATGTTCTTAAATATTCCTGCCTTATTTGTTGGTCTTCTAGGGAAAAGAACAATGTGGAGCAAGACCTGAAGGAAAAAGGAGAGACAATCAAGCAGAGGACAAGCGAGGTCCAGGTAATTGTCATTTGAATTTTCAGATTTGGTTGATATAAATAGAGCTTATTGAAAAAAATATCTTTCAATGAATGATTTCGCCTTTTAGCATGTATGTTATTAGGATTTGTTTCCATCAATATGTTTGTTAGCTTAGGGATTGAAATTGATGTGAGTAATTACACGAATGTCTATATTATTTGGGAAATAGGGTGAGGGGGGAAATGCAGCATTTTTGTTAGATGCCAATTTTAGCAGGGATATTATAATGCAAGCATTGTGGCTATGAATAACAGCTTCAGGTTTTTGATATGAACAAGGATTTGCATCTAGATGCATTCCTTAAAGCTGAAAATCTCTCTCAGTGCAAATGTAAATCCATTATTACATTATTAAAGGCTGCATAATAGTTCTTTTGGATGGAGCCTTTTTAATTTATTCTTAACCAATATTTTGTTGCTTTTGCATGACCATTTGCTGGTCATGCAAAATCAAGCAGTAACTTACATAAAGCTGTTTAGTTAGTTAACAATTTTGCTACAAGTGTTGATATATCTTAAGATTTCATATAATACTAGAAAAATAATTCCCATGTATGACTTTTATTAATATTTCTCCTCTGACACCAATGAAGGAACTACAGGGCTCAGAATTTATTTGACTCTGGAAATTTCTATATCTATCTATCTATTTCCAACACTATCAGTAGTGTTTTTTAAATTTTAAAATTTAGAAGAAAGGCTTTAAAAGAAGAGAGTGTTACTAATGAAACAAATAAATAGTTTCTCTTGAATGCTCTTCTCTCATATAGATTGATGAACAGTTTGTTTCTGTACAATTATATAATTAGATTAATATTACATTAAGATTGCAAGAATATTACATTTTTGCAGTCTTTCCAAGAAATATAATTGAGGCAACATATGGAACTTGCTTGAACTTTTCTAGGAAACATTAACACTTTACAAAGTATGATTTTTAAAAATTTATTATAGATACATTTTCTTTTATATCTTTGTACCCAAGAGCTTTAGCTAGGAGAGTAACGTCCAGCATCCTCACTATAAAGTAGGAATGTTTACAAAATGGGAACATAGTAGAACCCAATTATTGTACCAGAATAATCAAGTTAGTTGTCATTTTAGAGAATTTTAATAAAAATGGCTGATTTTTATTCTGATTTCAGAACAGCCCACTCTGAAGTCGAAATGGTCAATTTTTTTCCTGTGACTAGAAAGCCTTGATCTGCTATGACATTAGAACCAAACTTTTTAATAATAATAATAATAATATAACAAAATAAATTCTCATCAGTCTTGCTTCCAATTAAAAACATTTCACATTAAGATTGAAACCACAGGTTTAATCAAATTTAATTCTATTAGTGATATTGAAAGCTTTGCTCAAAAAACTATTAAATTTTGTGAAGCTTTTTGTCATTGATAAATCTTGAAACATTAAGTTGTCCATCTGTCATTTCTACCCACTAAATCATACTACATTTATTCCTAAGAGAAACATTTTCTCAGTAATTTTGATTAAGTATTGTTTTTCTTCAGGCTGTCCATCTCATTTTCTTTCTCATACCCTTCCAACTTCTATTTTGATTTACTTTTGTCCTTTTCTGTGTGTATCCTATAAATTCCATCTGGCTTTGTGCTGAGACTATTTTTTTTTTCCCCAATTTTTCAAATATACATATTCTCTCCCCTCCATCTTACATCAGAAAGTTAAAATCATTACAACATCATAAGGTGGATGTTTTAAGAAGAAATGCAGGCCTGTATTTTTCTACTTTTCAGGATCTTCAAGATGAAGTAAGGAGGGAGAGCAATAACTTGCAGAACCTTTTGACTCAGAAGCAGGAGGCAGAAGAAATCCTGAATGGTCTAGATGAAGAGAAAGCCAAGTTAGAAGATCAGCTTAGTATGATACGGCAGAAATGTACAGAAGAAGTTGATCTAGTGAGTACTTTTACCTCAGCTGTAGAAAGCTGCATTGTTTCATTGGGACTGTTGTATACATGGTGTATATACATAGGGATTACTTATTTAAAGAGATTGGCATGGAAATGTACGAGGGCTATCCACAAAATAGATTATGTTTTGCAATAGACAAAAAAGTGTAGGAAAAAAAAATTATTATATACACTTGAAAGTGACACTGAAATACTACTTTTCAACATATTCACTGAACAAATTGAGGCACTTATCATAGTGGTGAACAAGCTTTGTAATTCCATTGTCATAAAATTCAGCCACCTGAGATTTGAGCCAGTCAGTCACGCATGCCCGCAGTTCCGCATCGTCAAAGCACTGTGTTCCAAGCCAGGTCTTCATCCTCAGAAACAAGTGATAGTTGCTTGGTGCAAGATCAGGGCTGTAGGGCAGGTGAGGAAAAATCTCCCACTTGAAAACATTCAGGACTTCTCGAGTGCGATTTGCTGTGTGTGGTCGGGCATTGTCATGCAAAAATAATTTGAGCTTAACTTTTGAGCTTAACTTTCCTCTACGCTTGTTCTGAATTGCTTTTCTTAGTTTTTGCAATGTTTCACAATAACTCACAGAGTTTATTGTTGCACCATGTTCCAGAAAATCAACAAGAAGCACACCTTGCCTATCCCAAAAAACAGTCGCCATAATCTTCCTTGCAGAGAACGTTTGCAAACATTTTCTTGGTTTTTTGGGGGAATTTGTGTGCCCCCACTCCATAGACTGCAATTTGGTCTTGCTGTTCACATGTTTGACCTAAGTCTCGTCTCCAGTTACGATTCGATCAAGAAATGAATCTCCATCTTTGTAAGAGTACAGAAATGTCAATGATGCAACCATACGCTGACTCTTGTGGTTTTCTGTCAGGATTTTTGGCACCCATCTTGCACAAAATTTGTGGTAGCCTAGCTTTTGTGAAACCATTTCATGCAACAGACTGCGTGAAATTTGTGGAAAACTAAGCGAAAGTTCCGTTACTGTGAAACAGCGGTTTTCACAAATCTTGTCATCGACTTTCGCGACCAGTTCATCAGTCACAATGCTCGGACATCCACTCCGCTGTTCATCATGAACGTTAGTTCATCCATTTTTAAACTTAATGCACCATTGGCGCACTCCACCTTCAGTGATGATGTTGTCCCCATACACTTCACACAGTTGCCAAAACATTTCAATCAGTTTATGGTTTTTTGCCAACAAAAACCTTATCACTGATCGCACTTCAAACTCGCAGGATTTTCAATTGCAGCACACATTTCAAACGTTTGCTGTGAAATAACGAGCAACGATATGAACCTCCCACTAGCACGACTAGATGCAGACTAAGCGGCGGACGCACAGACCAAAATTGGCCACGCTAGCTCCGCCCCTTCTTGCTACAGACAAAAACGTAATCTATTTTGTGGATAGCCCTCGTATTAAAAATGAATAACCTCTCCACATCATTGTTGATTTGATTGCTGTTGGACTATTGTTAGTACTCTGTTGTGTTACAGGGTTTACAGCTGTAAGCATTTTAATTTATTTATTTATTGTGGAAGTTTTAATTAGTTGTATTTGTATTGTCATTTCTTTGCCTTTTTATTAATTAAACAAAAAACAAAATGAATCAGAGAAAAAGAAGAAAATAGCAACAGCATAATCACCAGATTCAGTAAGGAAAGAGTAATTGTAGGCCCACATTTTGGGGACATAAGTGGGCTGAGGCTAGAAGGTGCTCCTCTTCTGTGGCAGTGGAGATGCTCTGGAACAGCTTTCTAAAAAAGGTCTTTGCTTCCTCCCTTCTGGCTTTCAGGAAACTACTAAAAATGGAGTTATTCCAGAGGGCATTCTCTTAATGTAAGCATGACATCATCTTTATGTGATGGTTTCAGTAAAGACTACTATATTTCATTGAAAACTTTAATACATAATCTCTCTAAGCATCCATAAATAAATAAAATAATTGTAATTAAATAAACAGAGGGAGAAACAGCTGAGACAGGAAACTCTGGGGATTTTTTCCAGATTATGCAAAGAGCAGGAAACTCAAGTTCACTTTAATTTATATTTTAAATTTGAGAATAAACAAATATGAAATATGCAAGTGGAAGGAGAAAGTCTCTGGCATAATTTCAGTTCCCCAAATCATGATTTTGCATTTCAGGACTATTTTATCTGGGCCATCTGGTAGAATGATACAGCAAGAATACTTTTTATGCAATACATCTTTTCTTGAATATGCCATGAAAGCACATCTCATAATTCAACCATTAGAATGCTACAGTGGAATATTTTATTTTTTAATTAATTTATTTCTATCCCGCCTTTATTATTTTTACAAATAACTCAAGGCAGCGAACATATCCAACATACCTCCTTCGTCCTATTTTCCCTACAACAACCACTCTGTGAAGTGAGTTGAGCTGAGAGAGAATGACTAACCCAAGAATTCACAGTCTCCTGCTTTCTAGTCTGGTGACTTAACCACAAACCAAACTGGCTCTGATATGCTTCTGGTTTGGTTAGCTCGTTCTTGGTAAAAATGTTGAAGGAAAAAAACGCTAGCTAGTTTGATATTCACCTCTCACATTATAGATTATATCTCTAGCTAGTTTGATATTCACCTCTCACATTATAGATTATATCTCTAGCTAGTTTTATATTTACCTTTCACTTTATAGATTACATCTCTAAAAAAAGAAATTGCAGAGCAAGAATCAAAAATCTCTGGATATAAGGATGATTTAAGTAAAGCCCAAGAAGAGCTCAGCAGGCTACAGCAAGAAGCTTCAGAGTTAGAGAAAAATGTGGAGGAAGGAAAATTGCAATTAGTACCTCTCCAGCAGGATCTTCAAGAATCCCAACAAGAAATAACTTCAGTAAGTCCCTCTGAAATTATTCTTTTCCATCAAATTTCCATTGTTGGATTCCCTTGGTTACAAATGCTATTCTATCATTCTACATTTAACTAAGAAATAAACCTGAATTCAGTCGTTAAAGCTGATTAAATTCCGTTAAATGATTAAATTCAGTCGTTAAATTCCTCCTGTTCTGGCTTTGTGTGTCATTCATAATAGAACATTTTTTATAGAGTAAATACTAAAATTTCATGGAATATAATTCAGATGAGTGAAAGGCATTACCCTGAGATAGGGAAATATATATGCATTTATGTTACTGTTATATATTTAAAGATTTATATGTCATCCATCACTATTTTAGAGTTTGTGTTTTGCAATTATATAACAAGTAATCTTGGATGTGAATAATTTAAAGATTGTAAGCAAGCATGTTAATAGCCTGTAAGTTCATAGTATTGTTCCTTTTGCTGGATTTTTTTCTTAATCAGATAAATGTTGCCAGTTATGAACCAATCAAACATTTGTTGTCTTCAAACAATATGTCATTAACCTGTTTAGATGTAATTGGATATAAGCTATTCAGATATTTGAGCCAAAATATGCAATCACGCAATCAATCATTTCCAGGTCTAGTTTTCAATCCTTTTTATTCAATTTTTAATCATTTCTGTCTTTATTATCAATTTTTCCATGTGATTTTTATTAAATTCATATTCAAATATTTTTATCCATTTAGCATTTTTATTCTAATATTTTTGAGTTTCCCATAATCTTTCCAAAACTAGATTGTTTCCTTTTTGCTTGGTTTTCAATTTTTTAGAATTTCTATTGTTATTTATCTATATATATAAAAGCGAAATACCACTCGCACATCATCACAGAACGGTAAAACCTACAAACTTGAAATTTGGCATGTATGTTCTTCTTGGCTTCTAGGTGCTCATTAAGAAAGGATTTTTGGAAATGACCATCACAACATTAGTATTTCCTATATGATTATTAACAGCTCTGTTGCTAAGGGGTTCTACTCCCCCTCCCCACTTGAAAAAAAAATCTGTTCCAAATGCAAAACATATGCAGAGAAGAGGAGTTTCAGTTTCAATTTTAGTTTCACAGCACCAAGTAGCATTAGTACAGAACAATTGAGCTAAGCCGTGCCCAGGCTCCTTGCTCTTTGCTCACACAGCAAATACTCTTTCAGTTTCCAAACAGCCCTCAACTCACACACTGACAAGACGCTAGTCAGATGAATACCAATGGATGTTGGTAGGCAGAGGCAGAATTCCCGCGCCCCCCGATTTACCTTCCCCAAAACTAAGACCAACCACATAGTTTCGTAGTGAAGCACATGTATCGAGCAAGTTCTTTAATAGAATCTTTGTTTGTTTATTTATTAGGTACAAGAAAAATTGCTGGAGCTCAAACAATTGGAAAACAGCCACTTTAACTGGGAAGTCCAACCACATGGCACATTGATTAATGGGAATGCAGATCACTCTAGCCTCAGCAACAGCAGCAGTGAAACTGTTAACCTAAATGAGAATGCTGAAAGTGAGAATCCAGCAGATTCAGAACAAGTAAATTATGAAACTCCTGTGAGTGGTGCCTGGATTATTATTATTATTTTAAATCTGATCAATTTGTATGGTGAAGCTTGAGTTTCAATATGATAAATAAAATATACCAAGTTTTGTTCTAGAACAAGTCCAAAGTATATATGTAAATTGATGAATTAATTAAAGTATTTTTGGATAACCTATTACTAACTACCTAGTTCAGAGATTTCAGAGAAGGTTGAATGTGTTGTTATACAGAATGTGTTGAATGTGTTGTTGTTTTTTGGGGGGAGTGGGGAGTTGCCCTAACATAGTGTCCAGCATAATATTAGAGAAACAGTGTAAGAGCCATAGATTTTCTTCTTCCAAAAGAAAAATATGAATGATCTCAATTATTTTCAAGGTTTTCACATTTCTTTTTAGATTATAGATTTTATTGAACAGGTAATAAGAGTTTTATATTGCCGCTTTAGATGTAACTCTGTATCCTTTTACATAGTGTAGCCACATTTAATTATGTAAAAGTTATATAAAATTCTTCTTTATAAAGTTTGCTTCTTAATATGATTAAAAGAGTTTGCATTAATATTATTAATACTAAAAATTAAATGTTAGAGTTGTAGCCATTGTGAAGAATATTATTTGGGAATGACATGCTACAGATTTGTCAAGCCAATTTTTCTTAAGTAACAGTCACTAGAAAAAAATTATACCCAAACTGTGGATTGTTGTTGGCAGAACTTATATGTCTAATTTTTATTTATTTATTTTTGCCCTGAAAGGCTAGAAATAGTCCTGAAACAACACATGTTGCTACAGAAGAGGAAAAAGAAGAACTGGAACTACCATCGGATGTTACCAAAAAAGTGCGTTTAAACAGCATTTTAATATACAACTACATTTTGTTGGTTGATATAATATCATTGTGAAGTCATGTAAGAGAAGCTTCTTAAATATATGGAAGAACCTATACAGGTAGTCCTCAACTTATGACCACAAAATTTCTCTTGCTAAGTGAGACAGTTGTTGAGTGAATTTTGCACCATTTTACAACCATTCTTGTCACAGTTGTTAAGTGAATCACTGTAGCAGTTAAGTTACAACACAATTGTTAAATGAATCCTGGTTCCCCATTGACTTTACTTGTTAAAATGTCACAAAAAGTGATCACATGATCCTGAGACACTGTAACCATCATAAATATGAGTCAGTTGCAAAACTTTGCAATTTTGATCAAGTGACCATGGGGATGTTGCAATGGTTGTAAGTGTGAAAAACAGTTACAAATCACTTTTCAGTGACATTGAAATATAATTAAATGAACTACTGTAAGTCGCAGAGTACCTGTACAAGGAGTAGAGTTTTTTCCGCATTATCCAATACTATACTATGCTCTTCTGAAGTATCCTCCATTTGAGACCATATGAATAAGTCAGACTAAAATAATTTGTGTACTAATGCGAAAACTGGGAGGATCCATAAACAGAAATCCACTTACTAATACACAGGATCTGAGTTCATTTATTTTGATGTAATTTCCCTAAGGTTAATTACAAATGTCTCAAGATTCTTTTTTTTTTTTACTGATTTAATTAGTTTGGGGAAATAATTTCTATCTTTAGTTAGACTTAAGAGAAAGAGGTGACTTGTATAATAGGATGAATGACAATATATTACTGTATTTTAAACAATTTTCTTCTACTAGGAGGATCTAGTAAATGAGGACTCCCATCAACCCTCTGATCAGACAACAGAAGCCAACTTGGACTTTTTTGAGTCTGATCCCTTCGTTGGAAGTAAGTATGTTTATTTTTCTTTCCCTAACAATTTACAAAGGAATCATAATGATACTTCAATTGACCTTTGAACCAAATATCTAGTGACTCAGCTTAATTTCACTGGATGCCTTTAAACAACCTTTTGGTGAGAGTGTATTTCTGCAAGGTGATTGAACTAAATCAATTTATACAAGATGTTGTTAGATATTAAGTATAGGTAGTCCTCAATTTGTGACCATTATTCACAGTTACAACCTTTGCAGCATCCCAATGATCATATCATCAAAATTCAGATGCTTGGAAACTATTTCTTACTTATGACCGTTGCAGCATCCCAGGATCATGGGATCACCTTTTGCAACCTTCTGATAAGCAAAATCAATGGGGAAGCCAGATTCACTTAACAACCAGGTTGCTAACTTATCAACTGCAGTGGTTCACTTAACAGCTGTGGTAAGAAATGTCATGAAATGGGGCAAAACTCACTTAACAAATGTCTCACTTAACAACATAAATTTTTGGTTCAATTGTGGCTGTAAGTTGAAAACTACCTATAGATAGTATTGTCCCCAGTTAAAGTTTCCTTGTTTGAAAGCTTTGACTTCAAAAAATACACTGCTAAATAAAGGATAAATAACTAAAGATCTATCTATTGTTGCTCAATTGATGTCAGCTCCATTAGATAACCATCCTAGACCAATGGAAAATCATTATCAGAGTCACTTTGGATAATGAAATGGGCAACATGTAAAACTCCACAGGAAAGCTAAAACAGATTTTGAGACCAACTACAATAAGATAACTTTCAAGTCTGATTATGCTATACCTCCTTCTCCTCCTTTATAGTTGTGAACTTATTTTTCTGATTCCAATTCTGAATATATATTATCTGGCTGTTTTAAAATTGAAAATATATTTTACCCCTTGTACCATTGGCAAAAGCTGATCTCTGACAAGGTCATCTTCCTTAGTTGACTTCGTTTCTCATCTCTATAGTTAAGCTACATTTGTCTCTCTTTCTTTTGGTGGACAATAAGACTTCCAACGGGCAAAATTCCAATAGTTATCAATGGATATTAGTGAAGTTTTTTTAAAGGTATTGCTGTATTTAGGGGAGCCTTTTCTGCTCTTTGGCAAGCTTCATGACCCTATTCCTCAAGGAGTTTCAGGCACAGAATAAGATAAATACAAACCTTTATCTGTAATCTAATATTCTGAACAAAACTGAAAAAGATTTTTATGGACAGTGTTTTTTACTTTTTAAATAGATGATCCTTTCAAGGATGATCCATTTGGCAAGATTGGTGAGTATTTGTTTCTTTCTTTTAAAAGCAAATTTTTCGAGACATGAATCCATAATTAACGAATGTTAAGAACTGCATAACGGGGTGGAATTCTTTATTTGTAAAAATCCTCCAAATATTTTGGTTTCGGTTAATATATCAGCAAGCTAGAATGATGGGATTTGTAAATCAAACATTTTTTTGGGGGGAAGAGAATTTTGGAAAAGACTCATGTACATTTAAAAATTGAGTATGTTGAAGTAGCCTTTACTTTGGGGAACAAGATACAACATGGAATATTAATTAATGATAGAGAATACATAAACTAGCAATATAATATTAAAGTTGGGCACATTTTATGTTTTTTTTGTGATAAATATTTACAATAGTAAACACCTAAGCACACCTTCTAGTAACATTGTCTTCACTTCGCTGTCTTTAAGATCCTTTTGGTAGTGATCCATTTAAAGGTTCAGATCCTTTTGCTGCTGACAACTTTTTTAAGCAGCCGTCTTCAGATCCCTTTGGGAATATTGATCCCTTCAGTGCAACTAACAACAACAATTCCACAGTAAGTCTGAGAGAAGAGATTAGCATTATGTGTATGGCAGATTTTGGTATGAAATGTCTCCATTAGGTTTTATATAAATAAACTTTGCTTGTTCCTTGTCCTCTATGGACAGATATATTTCACAGACATTGGACATTTGACCTTTTATTTGCACAGCTGCTTCATGAATCATTGAGATGACCTGGAGGCTTGGTTGAGACAACCTAAGTCTCTTGGCATTTAATGAAATCTAGAATTATTAGATAGTGTGAGATTTCACAGTTGTTAAATATGACTTGTGTTTTAGGAAGTTCTCAGAATAACTTCCCCATTTCCCTTTGATTTTAGGATTGATAGATCCTTAATTCATGGCCCATATAATTTAACGTGTTAAATTTGTAACACGTTAAATTATTAAATTATAGAGTTAAGAGTACTGATGTTTTTAGACAACCAAAGGTAGAGTATTAGCATTCTTACAGTGTTGGTGTTTTTAATAACTTCTAAATGGATACCAATTGCGTATATGAAGCAGTATACGATACCAGCAGCCATATATGAAGGGTTATAGATGCTTCAAACAGAACAGAATTGATTTTAACAGTTTTGAAAATAACTTTCTGAAAAGCTAAATTCTGGAATGAATGTATTTTAAATTATTCAAGTACAGTTTAATGTTCATTTAGATTTCTCTCTTAATACACAGGCAAAAAACAGCATGTTTGATTTAAGAATTTGCATTTAATGAATTTTAAATTTTAGGCAGAAACACTGAAACATAATGATCCTTTTGCTCCTGGTGGAACTGCTGTGACTGCATCAAGTGATCCAGGTAAGAAATTATAATGACAATCTTAACCTATTTGAGGTGTGAGGCATATTTGGATTTTTGAGAGTACATCAAAGTTGCTTACTCAAAATGGCTCCCACAGTGAGCATGGATTACTAAGGACCCTTTACTGGAAAGCCTAGTGAAGACAGTTCCTATAATACCTCCTCAACCATTATAATTAGGCCCAACTTACTTTACTTTTTTGTCTTTCCAAGATAAGTTTGCTCATTTACAGAATACTGGATTATGGCTACCATTGACTATTAAGCATGCTCCTGAAATTATGCAGTTCAATAATTTTCCTTTTAAATTCCTGTTAGATTAAAAGAAAGTAATGTTAGAGAGGAATCCAATAGATACCAAGTAATGTGTCCATAGGAATTTGTTATCCATAAGCTATATCAGTGGTCTGCAAACTTTGGCAACATTAAGACCTAGTGCTGAGGAATTCTGGGAGTTGAAGTGCACATGTTTTAAAGTTGCCATGTTTTTGAAGCACCCTTGAATATATTTTAGATCTCCGAGTTATGAACAAGCCAAATTATACATATATATACAGACTAAGCTTTCTGCCAGAATATATTTTTGTGTTCTCTTAACTTAGATTAACTTGCTAAATGTGATTAGTTTGAACCTAAGAATTATAATTAATTTCAAAACCTTAGTGTTAAATGTAATTAGCATATAATCAAATGTGATTATGTAATGGATTTTGGGTACCAATTTTCAGAAATATTTTATTCTATGTTTAATTTTATTTTGAAGGCATCAAATTTGACATATTTGTCACACCTAGCAGCAAAGTCAGACAAAGATTTAAACATTTTAAGACTTGAGTTATTTAACATGCCAGAAGTGAAAACAGATTCTGATACTGCTTCCAGCATCTGACAGTTTCACATTTGGAAGCTTTTATACTCAAAACTTTTCTGGATACTCCCTTGTTCCTATTCTTTCCCAATCAGAAATAACATTTCAGTGTTATCAGAAAATCTGTCTATATATAGCTCTAAATTGAGAGCTGAAGTTTTGATAGCTGAATTTTTACATGCTGGTATTTTCAGGGTTAAATAAACATTTGGACAAGTTCTAAATTGATCTTCCACCTCAGATGCTGCCTGGGCTGAACTCACATCTTCCTTATCAACTTTTCTCAGACCATAAAGTAATATCACCTGAGCCACCTCATCATTTCTAAAAAAAAAAAGACCAAATGATCCATAATATTACATAAGGTTTTACTAATGCAGATCCCATATTTAAACTCAAGTGTTTGGAAAATTGAGCTAAGATGTGCAAGATGTTCTGAAGATAATTTATTCCTTAAGAATTAGACTAAGTGCAGTACAGAGTTTAGATTTATTGTTTTTGTTGAAGTTTCAACCACAAAGGACAATCTAGAGGGCTGGACTTCAATAATACAAATATGTTGTTGATGAACACCATCGGTAGAAGTATGGCAGTACTGGGGGAAGAGTTAAAAAAGGGATCAACCTCAAATCCCGACTTATCCACAAACAGGCTGTCCAATCCCTTGAACCTTTATCTAACTCCAAACAGGTAAATAACCTTAGTTGACAATAAGATTCCTGTAGATAGGCTGTTAAATCAGTTTAATTGGATCTTCATGTGTAGACCTGGTCTTTAGCACCTGACACTGTCTTATTATGTAAACATCCAGAACTGTCCTTTCATGCTACCTGGAGCTTGTATTAAGATGCTACTGCTTTCATATTGGAAGCCCTGAGGCACTTAGAGGTTGAAAGAATTAGCTGGTGACATCATTGTTGTCTTGGAGACACTCAGGTGGGGGCTCCTTTCATGTCTCTGTTAATGTGCCAACCAAAATGGTATTTATCTAGTGTTTGCGCACATTTGAACTGCTAAGTGGGCAGAAGCTGAAGCGAGTGATGGGAGCTCATGTTGGGTTTTGAATGTGAGCTTGCTGATTATAAAACTAGTATTCTAACCAAGTGAGCCATCATGCTCCTTTCCCTATTCAGATCAATGAGGTTACAATTTGATGGGTATATCTTGAGAAGGTAGGCTCCATGTGGTTCCTATACATTCTGAATTTTTGAGTTTAGCACCAGCTTTTAAATAGGTAATTATTTAGTTGTAATATATTTTAACACATCCTAAATCAACATAAACTTGACTTTTATTTAGACAGTCTGTTATTTGAAAAAAAAAAAACACCTAGTAATATTTGATACTTAAGTTACTCTTGAAGGTATTGAAGGCAAATCTATCAATTATCTGTCCTTCCTTTATTTAAGACTTGTTAGAAAATCTACCTTATATAGCTCCAGAGAAGCCAACTAATTGTAATCAACAAAAGTGTTGGCTTTGACATTGTATCAACACAATTAGTTCAAACACCACCAGCGACAAAATTGTGCCTGCCAACTAGTCTTTTTCATGCACTCTTTGCAATTTTTTCAGGCACTCTTTGAAATTTCTTCTTAACACTTATTTGGATCATTTATCAGACTATGCTAGAAAGAGTTAATGTTACTATTTTTATGAAAAATGTGGTAGTCATGGCAAAATTGTGACAAAAGAAAGTGTAACTTAGCTATCAGTTTCTAGAAGTGAGTCACATGGTCCACAATCTTTTTTGTGAAGTATGCCTTTCAAATGGCATCAAATTTCATTGTAACTATACACATACAAGTGAAATAGAAAACTAAAATATTTTAAGATTCATCCGATTTTGAGTTTGAATTCCTTTGTACATTTTGAGGGGCACAATAAGCAAAATTATCTTCATCACCTCTTGGAATAATTTCTAAATAGTTTGATGACATTCCTGAGACATTTTTAAGTTTAATTCCATATAATTAACTGAATGAGAGCTGACTTGGTGGTGAACTTTTAAATATGCCCTCTTCATATCTGGTGAAAATGTCAACAATTCAATAAATAATTTGTTTCCTGTTTTTCATCTTGCATGGTTTTTGGTTTTTGTGCCTCCAAATTGGTGTCAAATTCTGCCTGGACAAGTCTCTACTACTATCTTGGCAAAATTTCAGAAGTGGTTTGTTATTGCCTCTTTCCTAGGCCTGATAGAAAAATGACCAGCCAAAGGCCACCTAACTGGCTCTGTGCCTAAGGCATATTTAGAACTCATGGTCTCCCAGTTTCTAGCCTGGTACCCTTGCCACCTGCACCAAATTGCCTCTTATTAGATCCTTGCATGTGTAGTCCATTGATTTACCTTTTTTATGTTTTCCTTTGCTTACTTCAACTACAGATCCCTTTGCATCTTTGTTTGGAAATGAATCATTTGGCTGTGATTTTGCTGATTTCAGTACTTTGTCAAAGGTAATTTGAAATGATTAATGCTTGTGGACAAAGCATAAAATTGCTCAGGAACAAAATAGAACTTCAGCAAACATTATTGTAAATTTAACTTAAATGGTATCTTGATTCTCATTTTAAACTATGTTTCATTAACTATGGGATTATTTGTTCTTAATAAAAACAAGTCAAGCTGTGTGCACATGTGCAAAGTGCTGGCCCGCCAATCAGGCAAGTCAAGCTATGTGTGCACCAGCCAGCCTCTCGCATGGTTCACCCGAACCGGCTGAATCCCACCCCTGATCATAAGTCACTTTTTTCAGTGCAGTTGTAAATTTGAATGATCACTAAGTAATCTGTTGTAAGTCGAGCACTACATGAAAAAGATGATTAAAGCATTGCTTTATGGTGGAAAACTGTGGCTGTGGGAATCAATGACATTCATAGGAGCTTAGTAAGCAACAGTTGGGAGCAACAGTAGTATAAGGCTTATAATGATCAGTAAATAAAATAAAATACCCCAACTTGTGCATAATGGAGTTTATTTACTGTCTTTTTTTAAGACAAACAATGAGGATCCTTTTGATTCATCTGCAACAAGTACCACTAACAATATAGTTATAACAAAAAAATTGTTTGAGGAAGCTCCAGTCAAAAATGAAGATATTCCTCCTGCTTTGCCTCCTAAAACTGGAACACCTACCAGGCCGTGTCCTCCCCCACCTGGTAAGAGACAGCATTAAATCTATAAATTTTAAGGTAAATATGGAGCTTTTTTCAGATGTAATGAAACTAAAAGAGCATTCTATATTTTTCCCCACATTCTGTAATACAAGAATGCCCAATTGAGTTACAAACTAATTTTCATTTCTTTTAAAGCTTATAAATTATAAATTAAAGCAATAAATTATAAAGAAACTATTTTGTATTGTTGTAATAAAACTAAATTTAATTTGATAAGGATGGCTGATTTGAACCATTTTTAATATGAACATTGTGATTTGAATTAGATGGCTAGCTCCCATTTTACATGTCCAAAAGCCTCCATATAATGAAAATAGTAGCAAACATTATCTACTCTCCAACTCAAAACCCTCATCCTGTAACTTTAGAATATTTTAGAAAATCACATGAGTTTATATACTGAATAAATTATTCTCGTGTTCATAATTATACTAACTGGTTATTTTGGTGTAGGAAAAAGATCTATCCACAAATTGGAGTCTTCAGACTCGTTTAAATTGAACGATCCTTTCCAGACTTTCCCAAGTTCCGATGGTTGCAAAGTACAGGAAGCTGATCCATTTGCTCCTAGTGGAGTAGGCAAAGAGATGGATTCTAGCAATTTTGCTAATTTCAATGCTGTAAGTATGGAGACATTCAGCTAAATGATGATTGTTTTGTAAGAACAGCGAATGTTCCTATAAACCTTGAAGATGGGAATGAGTTCTTCTGTATTAGTAATGTTTTATTTAAAGAATACATCATCGTGATCTATTTGGAGACAAATAGCTGTTAGCCTTCCAGTAACACATTGAGCATCACGCAACAATAACATAGTAATTCTGAAAGTTCTCTGAGGTTTTATTTTAGCCATATTTTCATGCAGTATTATTATATAATGTTCATATATCAGCCTGTAGCAGGACTTACAAATTGACATTGCAACAAGACAGTCTTAGCTCCAAACACTTTCCTTAGCAAGCAGTCATTCACAGCAAGCCTCTTCTTTCCTGCCCAGGCATTTGAATAAGCAGCTGGTTGCCATGTCTGCATAATTCTTAGTTATTATGTTGCATGACAGTCGTTTGATATATTTTCTTGAAAGAGGTAGAGAAAAAGTAAATAACATTCTGAATCTACTGACCACATGATACAGAACTCTTCACAAAATGTAGTTTTCTACTTTTTGTGATTAATTACAGGACTAGTATACTGTATGACAGATATATTTAAAAATAATTCATCTATATACTCAGCAAATGATAATACCTGGGGCTTTTTTGCCTTTTTGGTTAGAAGCGAAGTGGGGTCTGATCGAACTAATACTATGATGGAAGATCATCCAAAAAGTTTTTTAAAAAACCATTCTGGGGAGAAGCAGTTATGTATTCCTTCCATATTACAGTGTCCACAAATTTTTACTTGCTGTTTTACTAACAAGTCTATGTTTTTTCTGATTTAGTATCCTACTGAAGAAGATATGATTGAATGGGCAAAAAGAGAAAGTGAGAGAGAGGAGAAAGAGCGACTAGCAAGATTGAAGCAGCAAGAGCAAGAAGATTTAGAACTAGCAATTGCACTCAGTAAATCTGAAATATCAGAAGCATGAAGGGTTGCCTCAAATATTTCTCCTTTTCCCTAGATATCTAAGCTATACGTAAAGTAAATCAGAAGTTACATATGAATGGGAAAGTCAAAAAGGCTTTAAATCCTGCAAATGTGATTTTTTGAGCAATTATCTTATTTGTAACATTTTCATATCCATTATTTTCATTTGGCAATTGTTTAATATAGCAATTTTCCATTTGTACTTACCTTGGAATTCTTCTGTACTGTACATTATTACACCAAAGTAGCTTATTTTAACATGCAAAAAAAGAAAACCCTGACAGCTCTACATTTTAAAATTGAACGCAGATGCACAACAGTATATTGTGGACGATTTCAAAAGACAAATGTTTCATGTAAAGTACTTTTTTTCTATGTATAATATAGAAATTTCTTTGCAGTGTGGAAATCTTTAAAAATGCAGGTATGTGTAAATGTGTAATGAACACATTTGTCCTTTAAAGATGGCTGGGTCATATATAAGAGATTTATGTTCTAAAATATTCACAGATGGCATATTTTATGTCTTTTCTGAAGGGTCCTATTTGCAATTCCTATAATACTGAATTATTTTAGTTCTTCCAGGTGGCCTGCATTTGGCCTGTAAGTAAAACTGGCAATATAGTTAATCAAACCATAGTTATTTAAAAAGAAAAATCTAGATTGCAAATATTCAGGTAATTACAAATTCTGATAATCCTGCTTTGTATTGAAATATTCATGTCTGGCATTACAGTATTAAAATTTATATTTTATGTTTTACAAAGATAGCATTTCATCTTAAATATATGAAATGCTTTATGCTTCTTGTTTTCTTTTTACTGGAAGCTCCAATACTGGACTGGATATCAAATAGAATTAACTGCCTTTTTGCCTGCCCATTAAAAGTCTAAAGAAACGTGTTCCAGGGAGATCATAAAATTAGACTGGCCAAATGGTCAGGAATTCTGATGCTAATAGAACTAGTTTCTTTTGTGAAATATGTAAAAAAAATTGGTGATTTGACAACTGAATTTGAAATAAGGTAGGAAGTAGACTGCGCAAAAGATAACTTACAACAGTCAGTTGCTGTTGTGTGTAATTTATTGAATGCCAACTGGTGATTGCACCTTAAATTAAATACCCTTATGTGGTCACGGAGTCAAAATAAGATTGAATGTTAAAGAAAATAAGTTATTTCCTATTCTGTATAATGTGTTACATAGTGCAGAGTGTTGAATTCATTCCAAATATCTTCCTTTTTACTCTGAAATGCTTAGTTAGGCTGCAGGCTTACAAAATAGCTGGTCCTGTGTCATCCCACCCCACCCCAATTCATGATAAGGTATTTATGTCTAAATTGTTTTTTTTTTCTGCTGCTGCAAAGGATTCCATAATTGCCACTGTCAGGATAAGATATTTCCATTTACCTGTGGATGCTGCTGTCAAGAATCTTTTGAAGAAAGTAGTGTTTCCTCATTTTTTAAATATTAGTTTGGATAAACTTTCTCTTTTGCACTGGGAAATGAGAATTTAAACACCTAATAAACAAAATAAAACCTCTTGCCAAGTATTAATAACCTTAATTTTCTCATGGACTTTCATGGCATTAATCATACAAATTGTGTGGTTAATTGCATTTCTTATTTTTAAATGTATATTTGGTGGACCAATATATTATTTGTGTCACCCATAGTCATGTATACATGTACATGTATATATGTACACAACCATTAATTAATTCATTCAGGCATAGGATAAAAAGTTCTGAGACACCTGATGTGACATCTTATGTTACTGATAATTACAGAACTTTTACTCAAAAGTATCTCAATAAAACACTGCTATGTCCGCTTTGATGGCATTACTACTAAAGTTCTGAAAGGCTTGTAAGAACTTTTCAAGCGGGGTTAACCTCTATTTATAGACTTTGTTTAAAAATTCTAAATACAGCCTGTAATTATGAATTAAACTGTTTAAGTATATATGATGAGCCTAGAGAGTTTTTTTTAATGTTTTATGTAAGGCATAAAGCATCATATCTTTGGTTCCCTGTTCAAAAATTACATCACCTGATGCAAACGTATAGAGTGTAAAAAATGGTTCAACTAATACTTCTGAATATCAGAAATATGTTCCAATTTCCAGATTAAACTGTCTTCTCTTACCAGTATTAGCATGACATTAGTCTTGCAGACCAACCAATTCCAATATGGTACATAAGAATACCACCTTTAAAACTCATTCTGAAATAGTAGGCAACAAAAGGATGAATATGGGATCTTTTCAATATCTTTATATTTCAATAATACAAAGCATGGTAACTTTATAATTCATCCTCTTTTGAAAAGTCACCTTTTAGATTGTTACATGATTATTATACAGTTCCAATATAGTCTGCTATAAAACTTCTGCATCAGTAAAATGGTGGCTGGATTTATAACTTGCACTAAGCTGAGTCCAAATAAATAAAATTATTGGTTAGCACAAATGTGCTAATCCAGCCACTGAAATCAAATTATTGCCAAATAGGATTTCAACTTTTCAAAATTTCCTTATTTTAAGATCTAGTTAAGAGCTACCTTTTGTCAATATTGGTCTAATCAAGCCTTACCCAACCTGCAACTTTCCCGATGGATCAATTTTGCAATTCCCAAAATGTTGCCATGATCTAGGAGTTGTGCTCAACAGATTTGAAATTACCACTTTGGGAAAAGCAGAGCTTTGCATGTATTTTGGTCTATTTCAAGAGGCCTCATGTCTGTGGATTTGCACATATGAACATATGGATACAAATGATGGATTACCCTTACTGAGCAGACCAGTACATGAGTGTTGGCTGGTTTCTGTTACTTTTGTAATAGTTTTAAATGACCCACTTTACAAAGAAAACATCTTAATCTACAGCTCTCATTACCCACTTACCTCTTCTTTTATACTGCTCCCAGCTTCCAACAGTATGCCTAATAGGACTGTCCATTCTGAGAATAATTTAGATACATTTCTGACTACAAATCTTAACAGAAAAATAATGTGCTTGTGTGGAGTCTGGAGAACATGTTAGATAACCTTCATAGCGTGCACAGTTTTAATACATAATTATTCAATCATTAAGTGAAATGTCCTTAAAACTTATGTGTATCATAACAGATCTGATAGACTTATGCTACTATAAAGATTAAAATGACTTATGTACCCATCTGAAACTTTTTTGTAACTTTGGATGCTTTACATTAGTTATTCTGGTTGATACCTAATATTACATTGGTAAATTTTGCTTTTTTTCTAAATCAACTTTAAATATTGAGGTATTCTGTGTATAGTGATACATGTACACGTGATCATGTACATACATAGTATAGAATTTATAAATGATCAACACATGTAGATTGATTATGTACTATCAAGGTGGTTTGATCTTATCTGACTTCTGGATAGAAACATGGCAGACTAGTATGTATCTGTGAAATACTTGGGATAATGTAGAGGCAAATGGTCAGACAATATGCCGGAGCTAACAGAACTTTTCCAGACAAAAGAGAAGCCATTAAATCATCTACATGAGCTCCCGAGGTGGGGGTGAGCTCCACATGAAGCCCACAGGAAGACACCCAGGTATCAGCCTTCCCAAGTAAATCAGAAAGAAAATGACTAGATTTAGTATGAGGCTACAGTAATAGAACCTTGCAAGTCTTAAAGTTCAAGAATACTGCCATCTCTTTTTACAAATTGATAAATTAATGTGGATTCTCTCAGGCTTTCAATGGTCAAGCCGCTAGGAGCTCCTCTCTTTGTTTATTTCCTAGGTACCATCTTTTTCGTATATCCCCCATGATCACTCACATCTCCATATGTAAACTACTATTTAATAACATGACATTAGATTTGCAAACTAACCTATTCCAAAAAGGTACATCATGCTTGCAGCTTTGTGCAAATTCTGTTTAAAGGATGCCGCCTGATCCACTTTCTAAAGCACATTTAAAATGGAGCACATTTGGCATGTAAAGAGGCCTTGAGAACACTTAAATCCATGCATGAGTGTATCTTCAATCCACAAAATATTAAAATTTAAAACATGAAACTTCCAGTTACAATTAAAAAAAAATAAATGCAAAAGTGTTACCGGGAGTTTAAAGTAAAAGTTTAAAAAAACCAGCCTAAATGGACAATTAAATTTGGAATATTGCCTCTTGAAAATACTTTTTTAAATTAAGCAGATACTATGCAGATACTATGTAGTATATCTCTGTGGGAAAGAAAGAACATCTTAAGTTGATTGACAGACTGTTAAAAGAGATAACTAGAAGAGAGAAACATGAAATTCTGAGAAGATCATGTGATTATAGAAGTATAGAGTACTAAATGGAACCAAAGTTAAGAAAGGTTCTCTTGTGTTTTACTCCCCTTCTATGGATTATAAATTTAAAATATATAAAAATATTAATAAAGGGCATGAAAGTTATTTATTTATTTATTTGATTTGTCAATTGCTTACAAGATAATAGGTATAAGTATATACATAGTTATGAATACATGGATACATATAAGAAAAAATAAAAGAAACAATAGGACAGGGACAGTAGGCACGTTTTGGTGCGCTTATGCACGCCCCTTACAGACCTCTTAGGAAAGGGATGTCTAATAGTCTAAGGTTAACGTTTTTGGAGTTTGGGGAAGAAACTACAGAGTTAGGTAGAGTATTCCAGACATTGACCACTCTGTTGCTGAAGTCGTATTTCCTGCAATCAAGTTTGGTGCGGTTAACCTTGAGTTTGTGTTAAGCCTGGGTTCCCCAACCAGGGTTAGGTAGACAAGCTAAACAGAATGTGCAGCGTTAGTCAGATAGGCACACAGATAAATGAGTGAGCTAAGCTTGTATGTTTATTAACATACAGTAAAAATAACAGATACGCTTGTGCTATCAAGAATATAGTTTATTCCAGTATAAGTTTATGGCATAGTCAAATAACAGTCCAATAGTCATTTATCATGTAATCAGTCCATTCAGGGATATTCAGGTAGCAAAGTCCATGTAGAATATCCTATGTCAGTTCACTTACAAATCAGTCCTTTGTTGTCTCTCCCGTTCAAGCAATGCAGTCTTGATTCCAAGCAGTAATCAGGGATCATCAAAGCCAGAGAGAGTGAGAGCAAGCCGTAGTCTTGCTACTTTTATATTGTTTTCTTAACCACTCCTTTAATTGCTATTTCACAGTTAAAGCTGTATACACTCTACCATACACTAACTATGATTCATAGTTATTATTTCACCTAAACCAGTTAGGGTAAACAATGTTATCCCTAACAGTTTGTATCTATTGTGTGCTCTTGTGTTGTTATGGTTGAAGCTGAAGTATTCATTGACAGATAGGACATTGCAATGTATAATTTTATATTCCATACTTAGGTCAGACCGAAGATGGCATAATTCAATGTTTTCTAGGTCTAGAATTTCAAGTCTGGTGGCATAAGGTATTCTACAACAAGTAGAGGAATGGAGGACTCGTCTTGTGAAATATTTCTGGACTTTCTCAACTGTGCTAATATCAGATACGTAATGTGGGTTCCAGACTGATGAGCTGTATTTGACTATTGGTCTAGCAAATGTTTTGTATGCTCTAGTCAGTAGTGTGATATTACCAGAGAAAAAGCTGGTTGTAGCCAGCATGACAATACAGAGCATGGTTATCTTTCCACCAAAGTGGTACTATTTATTTCTATTTATTTATATGCTTTCAAATTGCTAGGTTGACAGGACCCAGGGTGGGGATGGGTGCTAACCCTATCGCATGGCACTTGGGTCTCAAACCTGGCTGTCAGGTTTCCAGCTGACAAGCCCAGTATCTGAACTGCTGAGTCATTGTGCCACCCAATAGAAAAGATATATGAACAGGATTTTAAAAGTCTGAAAGTACAATTTTCCCATCCACACCATTAAATCCTTACCACTTGTGGCGGTCTCTTCTGAGCCTCTTGTTCTGCCCACCATGCAGTTGTAGGCTCTGCTCACTATACTCTGTCCATTTCCAAGGCAGCATCTCTTCATCCCATCTTCAAAGGTCATTGCCACATATCATTACAGTTATAAAAGGGAAGAGAGTAAATGTTAGACCACTTCAAAATAATATATCTATGATAGATAAATTCATAGGGTACTATTTTATTGTCCATCAAGGTTATTAGATGTGTATAACATGCATGTATATAGAAGTTCCCACAATGGAAGATACAATGACAAATATTTTGTTGAATATTAAACCTGAACTTTTTGCTAAAAAATGGAAGAGCTAAAATGATTTCTAGACTGGACAATTCAAATTGTCTTTGAATGGAATAGAATTCTTTATCGGCCAAGTGTGGTTGGACACACAAGGAATTTGTCTTGGTGCAAATACTCTCAGTATACATAAAAGAAAAGATTCATTTGTCGAGAGTCAAGAATCATCAGGTACAACACTTAATGATAGTCGTAAGGTACAATAAGCAATCAAATGGCTTATTGATGGCTAAGTATGTAAATATGCATGTGAAAGATAAATTTTGATAAAAAAAATAGTATGAGCAGAATAACTATGGCTTAATTCATACATCAGGTATTTGCTATTCAGCATAAAGAGAGGGTTGCATGTTTTCTTTTTCCTGAACTACTTTTAAATTCTTCCTGTAAATTTAATTTTCATGCTGTCTGCCCATCCAGCCCTGTTAAAACCTTATAGATTTATCCTCCCCTCCCAATGACAAAACTTGTAAATTTAATACCAATGCGGAAAACACTAATAATTAAATGAACCCGTCTTTCATTTAAAAAAAGAAGAAGAGACCTCACGCGTTCTTCCTCTTGGTTGATGGATCCAGTCAGGAACTCTTCAGTCTTCCCTCCAACAAGAAGGAAACAAAGAGAAAAGGCAGAATGTATTATTTATTATTATTCTTGGGCGTTTCAGAGACGCGGTAAATTGATTAAACCTGGCTTGGGTCTTTTCTGGCTTGTGTTTCAGCCTAAAAGCTCTCTCTGGACTGGCGCCACACCCTGATCAGACGCAAAGGGCCTCCGGGCCCAAGTCGGTGGACATTAGAAGAGCCAAGACGCCGCTCCTCAGCGGCCCTTTCTTGTAGCCGGATCCCTCGAGAAGCGGCCCCTTTGAAGAAGCTAGAAGAGGTGGAGCCCAACCGGCAGGAGAAGCCTAACAGAACTACGTTTCTATTATGAAGACTGCAAGCCGCTGGCTTTCAAGCTGGGGAGTAAAGAAGAAGGCCGGCTTCAAGCGCCCTCTGGATTTTCAGAGAAAAATCTCTCGTCTAGCCAGTTCAGATCTGACAAGCGCTTCCCTGCCGAGTCCGACGGATGCGCAGCACCCGCGGAGAAAGGGGGGAGAAGCCAAAAAGCCTCGGTAGATACGAAGGTGGCGTGTGGGTCCTTTATTTGCGAGGGTGGCTGTTTCCCCGATTTTTCATGCCTTCTGCTTTCAACAGCACGAGCATGATGGCAGGCAGAAAAAAAATCAACCAGTGAAGTTTTTGGTTAGTAATGGGTTTGTGAATAAGCACCAGTTGAACTTTCATATTATTGGTTTTTACTGAGGTTGAAGACAGATTGCTGTATTTTTAATGACTGAGCGCTGTTTCTCCTCCTTCCTTTTGCCTTCTTTTTGATTGCAAGCTACTTGGAATATTTTATGGAAATGTATTAGGGAAAGCAGACTATTGGCTATATAGGTTTACTTAATATATTGATACAAAAATTAACCATATTTTCATACGTTTTCTGAACCTCTATTATTATCTAACTGTTGCTGAATTATTGCAGAGACCATGTAGTCATATTTGACCTATTTCAAACCAAGAGAGAGTATGGTTAGTTTGTTCGGTATGTTATTACAAAGAAGAAGAAAATATTAATTATGCATTAATTATTAATTGGCTGAAGTTTGTCTAATCATTGGCAGATATACATTGCTTATAATGTAAATATGGAGCAGATTGCAGGTAAGTAAGGTGACAACTGTACAAATGAACTGAAATCATATGCACATCTAAAGAGCTAGTTTATAGTGAATGTAGATGGGCCTGTGGTCTTGAAGCATTTTTCTTAGTCAGGTGGGCTGGGGAGAATGCAATAGTATAGTTTTCTAAGAGTTAATTATCACTTTTAAGTCTTATTAAAATTGTGGAAATAGGAATGAAAAAAGCTAGGCAAATTGTGCAGAATAAAAAGCAAGTGTGTTAAAAAAATAAACCTAAAATACAGAAGTAGATTCAAAATGTATCAGAGAATAAAATTTCATTTACTTCCTACTAGCTGATAAATAAGTACTGTACAATCCTATATTTTATCATAGCTAAATGGACAGATACCTTGATTATAGATAAGACCAGGGTATCTTGAATTGCATTCTTGATGAGTTGTTTGTCAGAGAAAGAGAATCAAAGCTGTGCAAATAGGACTATTGAACAAAATAGATTACTAGGAACTATAAAATTTGGGGAAGGTTCTTTGCAAGTCTTGGCTGTTGGGATGTGCCTGGCATGACAATTATAATGTACACTATAATTAATAAATGTTGTCATAATAAATGTACTAGGCATTAAGGTGTAATTAAATTGGTCGTTGTTTCTACTATAACATATGAACAAAGCAACTTTTGGGGAATTTGGATTCAAAGAGCACCTAGAAGTTGATTCAGATTATTAAAATTAAACTGCATAGTCATAATCAGTAAATAATAGCATAAAGCCTCTTTGCCAGTTGTGGCCTTTTATAAAATCATGCTCCCTATCCTGGGGAAGAGGCTGAAAAGCACATTAAAGCATATATACAAGAACCTAGTATAATGTAATATATATCCTGAAAGATTAAGGGAAGGCAGGCTGCAAATTTGATAACGTCAGTTTGCTGCAAGCCAGAATCAAAAAGAACAAAAGTTTGTTGCCATTTCCTTTATTAGAGCCACCAAATATGGCCTACAAAAATCTGGATAATCACCAGATGGTAGCAAAGTGGAACAAAAACAGTTCTTTGCTGCCATCAAGTGATTATCCGGTTTTTTGCTGTTTGGATCTGGAACCCATTTTTTATGAGATTTGAAGTGAAGTACAGATAGAGGGCTTTGCTTTTCATGCCACATGACAGGTTACTAGAAACAAACAGTAGTATACACTCTGTTAAGGTGAAGTTGAGACGGGGAAGCTATACTACTGTAGTCTGCAAGTACTGTAGACGGGGGGATCTAGCTCTACTGTGCATGTTGAGAAGGAAAGGAATTATTCAAAAGAAAACTGTTTTTATAATTATTAATGGGAGGGGGGGGGCATGATGCCTCAGCAGTTAAAGACATGAACTTGTCAGCTGCAAAGCTGACAGCATGGGTCCAAAGACCCGAGTGCTGTACAACGGGGTGAGCTCCCATTACTTGCCCCAGCTTCTGCCATTTTAGCAGTTCAAAAGCATGCAAATGTGAATAAATAGATACCATTTCGGTGGGAAGGTAATAGCATTCTATATGCCTCAGTGTATAATCATGCTGGCCACATGACCATGGAAATGTCTTTGGACAACATTGGCTCCCTTGGCTAAGAAACTAAGACAAGCACCTCCCCCTAGAGCCAGAGTCACAACTGGAGAGGGGAAACCTTTATTTTTAATAATTTAAACAGCATCAAGGACTTCCAATATTTTAAAATTCATTTCCTCTTATTCTGGTACTCCATGACAACATTACTGAGTGGGATCAATGTCAACATAGCATTTGTGATCATAATCAAAGTTCCACTCATTTTTAACATGCGTTTCTTAGTCACAGATACTGGTTTTTGGTTTTTGTTTTACTCACCCCTGGGATGTCCCTCATCACTACCGACACAGGACTAGGCAGTAAAAGCTCCCTAAGCCAAGCCTCAGGATATCTGGGGATAAACAATGTATTAAACAATAGTGCTTATGCCAATGGTTTGGACAAAGCCTTACCAATTCCTACTTTCAAACTCAATTTTCACAGTAATTCCTGTCTTGTTCCAATTGGACTGGCTTACCCCACCAGTGCTGGTAGAGGTCGCATACTGTAGATCCCATCAGCCCCCAAAAATCCAGCTGATGGGTTCCAGGAGAAGAGCCTTCTCTGCTGTGGCTTCTGCCAGAGGTAGTATTCAGCAGGTTCTGATCAGTGATGGGATTCAAATTTTTTTACTATCGGTTCTGTGGGCGTGGCTTGGTGGACATAGCAAGGGAAGGATACTGTAAAATCTCCAGTCAGAAGTGGTATTTATTTATTTTTATTTTTATTTACTTATTTATTTTATTTGTCACTCGCTTACAAGATAATAGGTATAAGTATATACATAGTTATGAATACATGAAATGGGTACATATAGGAAAAATAAAAGAAACAATAGGACAGGGACGGTAGGCTCGTTGGTATTTGCCAGTTCTCCGAACTACTCAAAATTTCCACAACCACTTCTCCAGAACTGGTCAGAACCAGAGGTGGTATTCAGCAGGTTCTGACCAGTGGTGGGATTCAATTTTTTTTACTATCGGTTCAGTGGCTGTGGCTTGGTGGGCTTGGCAAGGGAAGGATACTGTAAAATCTCCAGTCAGAAGTGGTATTTGCTGGTTCTTTGAACTCAAAATTTCCACTACCAGTTCTCCAGAACTGGTCAGAACCTGCTGAATACCACCCTTGGTTCTGACCAGTTTTGGAGAACTGGTAACGGAAATTTTGAGTAGCTCAGAGAACCAGCAAATACACCTCTGATTAGAGATTTTCCTCTGCCATGCCCACCAAGCCACACCCACAGAAACAGTCGTAAAAATTCTGCCCTCTGAAACATCTTACCCCTGAGGGGAGATTGGGCCCCTCAGAAATTGGGTTTTGTAAGACCTGGTACTGCCAGATGGCTTGGGGACCCAGTGGGGAAACTTCATGCTGGAGGTGGTTGACTAATTAAAACTTATATTGTTTGATCTATACAGAGAGAGATAGGGAAGAGACATGTCTCATTTATTCCTTAATTGAAATGGATGTACCTAGGCTGAATTTGCTACTACTAACACACAGGGGGAGATGTGCGGCTATTAAGTGTTAAACAGGCCTTGGTATAACACAGGATATGCCAGAACCTATTGTCACAAGTTCATTTATTGCATTATTCATAAGTTTTTAAAAGGTCATGAAAGGGAGACGTTCTTATTTTCTTTCTAATTGTGTCAGTCATGAAACAGATATAGATATAAGGTTATTGTTAAAAATGCTCTACTTTTATTGAGCCAGCAGACAGGTGAGAGGGATTGTTCGTTAAGCTAAAATTGTTTTGGCTCTTGGAGGGAATATGCTTCAACAATGTAATCAAAGATTTTTCTCACTTAAAGAATAGAGCCATTTTGATTTAATTTATAAGAAACTGTCTTCTGTTTTTAACATCTTATACTTTGAAGTTTAAGCCCCTGTCACACTGCACCAATGGATGGAAAGAGGATGTAAAACGGAGAGAAACACTTGCCATCCGTTGATTAACGCGATGCATCCGTTCTGGACTCACTGCATATGTTTTGCTTCCTCTCTATCCGTCCAGCATCCGTTTATTGACGTTTCATCCGCTCAAAAAGTTTTGAGCTGCTCAAAACTTTTGAGCGGAAAATGTATCCAATTTGTAAGTTCTGCATCCGCTACGCATCCGCTACGCATCCGCTAGGCATCCGTTCTGCATCCGCTATATCCACTAGGCATCCGCTGCGCATCCGTGCAACTCCATCCGCTCCAGCAGTAAACGGATGCAGGGAGGAAGCGGAACAGATGCAGAACGGATGCCTAGCGGATGCAGCACGGAAACAAAGCATTTAAAACGGAAAAAACGTTCGCAGAGGGGACCTATCTCGGATATTAAGGAGGATGCCTAGAGGATGCAAAAGGACACCAAGGGGAAAACCTATACTGCCTATAAAAAGGGGGAGCAACACATCTGGATCTCACTTTCAGAACAGCAGCCCTGCGGTGCAGACCTCTGCAGCCTTCATCTGACTCTTCCTCTTCCACAGCATCCAGTCATGTCCACCGTGGATCGTAACAAAGTCCTTTTGGCAGCCACCATCCTTCTGCAACAGTGCAAAGCCATCTACAGGCTCTGTGAACTCTACTACGGGAAGAAAAAGAGGTGGCCAAGAAGCGTCTGGGTACGAAGATGGTTCGCCAGAAGAGCAGAGGACGGACTGTACAACAAGCTGATGGTGGAGCTCAGGAACGAAGACACTCG
>BLBF01000020.1:41027212-41038825 GCA_015471245.1 Laticauda colubrina
TGTGGAGCGGCTGAGACCCAGGTTGACCAAGGCAAACACCAACTTCCAGCCCAGCCTGGAACCTGGGCTGAAGGTGGCACTGACTCTGCGCCACCTGGCCTCAGGGACCACCTACAAGAGCATGCAGTACGGCTGGAGGGTGCCACCCAACACCATCAGCATTGTGGTCAGAGAAATGGTGCAGGCCATCATCGAAGAATACAAGGAGGAGCTCCTCCAGTGCCCCTCCACTGAAGAAGTATGGAAGAAAGTTGCAGAGCAGTGGTATCAGAGGTGGAACATCCCCCACACCGTTGGAGCCATAGATGGCAAGCACGTGGCCTGCAAAGCACCACCCAAGTCGGGCTCCACTTATTTCAACTACAAGGGCTTCTTCAGCATCGTCCTCTTTGCCATGGTCGATGCTGACTACAAGTTCATGTACATCGATGCTTCAGGCAGCGGTTCATGTTCAGATACCCAGGTATACAATGCCAGTGACCTCAAGGAGGGGCTAGAAGGCAACCTCATCATGGGCTTTCCAGATCCAGACCCGCTGCCCAACGACACGCAAGATGTGCCCTACTTCATCGTGGGGGATGACGCCTTCTCCCTCAGAACCTACCTCATGAAGCCCTACACTTCCAGATGCCTCACCCGTGAAGAGAGGATCTTCAACTACAGGCTGTCCAGGGCAAGGCGGGTGGTGGAGAACGCCTTTGGCATCCTGGCCAACAGGTTCCAGGTACTTCTCACCACCATGCAGCATCGCCCAGAGACCGTGAAGAGGATCGTGGAAGCTTGCTGCATCCTGCACAATCTGATGCGCACCCGCAACCCAGTCTTGCAGAACAGGCTCGTGGACCTCCAGCAAGGCAATGGGGACATGGAGCCTGGGGAATGGAGGCAAGGGCGAAACCTGATAGACACTCAGGAAGTGCAAAGCCCCAACAGAGCCTCACGTGAAGGGAAGAAGCAGCGCAGCCTCCTGAGACACTGGTGCAACTCCCCAGCTGGAGCGGTGGAGTGGCAAGACAGGATGATAGATGATTAATGGGTGCTTCCTTCAGCCTGTCTCATCACACGGATGAGATTGGGCCATGTATGTTGGGTGGTCCTACAGTGAACAGGGCATTTAATAAAGAGTTGTGTTTATGTTGACATGTGTGGATGATTGATTACATTATTACTGATAATAAAGGGCCACAGGTGTGGCACCTGGGAGGGTGGACCATCCAGTCCCACTATGCTTCCACTGGAGGTTTATCTATCCCACAGCTATTACCCATCCCAAAGGTATCCCTGCCCATCCCAAAGCTATTACCCATCCCAAAGGTATCCCTGCCCATCCCACAGCTATTACCCATCCCAAAGGTATCCCTGCCCATCCCACAGCTATTACCTATCGCAAAGGTATCCCTGCCCATCCCACTGCTATCTTAACCCATCCCACAGGCATGCAAAGGCTTAAACCATTTCTAAACGTTTCCACTAAGACTTTATTACAAAAAAGAAATGAAGCAAGTGTGTGAATCAAAAATAGACTTTATTAACAACAAGCTATAAAACAAGCTATAAAACAACAAGCTATAAAACACTCCTCTTGGTCGCTCAGTCTCAGGGGTGAAGGGTCCAGGTGCTGTGGAGGTGGCTGGTGCTGGAGTGCTTGTCTGATCCCCCGTATCATCAGCTCCTCCAGAAGCAGAAGCAGAAGCAGCAGAAGCCACGAGCCCGTGCTGCAGAAGCCCCAGCAGAACCAGAGTGAGGGCCAGGGGGCGGGATGGTATCCCTGTCCCTCTTGCCAGGGCTGGCAGCAGATGGCTGAGGCTTTCTGTTCTTCCCCATGGTTGTGGGGTTGCTAGCTGGCAGGGAGGCTGGCAGGAACCAAGGCTGGCAGGGAGGCAGGCACCAAGGCTGGCAGGAAGGCAGGCAGGCAGGCACCAAGGCTGGCAGGCAGGCTTGCAGGCAGGCATGAACCAAGGCTGGCAGGAAGGCAGACACCAAGGCTTGTAGGAAGGCAGACACCAAGGCTTGTAGGAAGGCAGGCACCAAGGCTGGCAGGCAGGCATGAACCAAGGCTGGCAGGAAGGCAGGCACCAAGGCTGGCAGGAAGACTGGCTGGCAGCAAGGCTGGCAGGCAGGCAGACAGCAAGGCTGGCAGCAAGGCTGGCAGGCAGGCAGACAGCAAGGCTGGCAGGGAGGCTGGCAGCAAGGCTTTCAGGCAGGCATGCAGGCAGGGCAGGCAAGGCTGTCAATCCGTCCGGCAGCAGGTCTTTCCTCTGAATGGTGACCTGCTTCCGAGCTGCTTCCCTTATATCCACGGGGCTTACGCAATGCATCCTCCCCGCATGCGCAATTAATGCTAGGCATCCGTTAGGCTTCCGCTGTGCATCCGCTAGGCTTCCGCTGTGCATCCGCTGTATCCATTCCGTGTCCGCTTTGCTGAGGTCCCCCAGAAGCCTTGCGGATGTGTCATCCGCTTTCATCCGCTTCCACCCGCTGGGCTTCTGTTCCGCATCCGCTTTCCATCCGCCCTGCGTCCTCCCCGCGTCCATTTCTTTCCGTGTTATCCGCTCCGGTTATGCAAATTTTCGCCCCTTCTGAGAGCGGAAAACAGCGGATGGAACATTTTTCTCGTCCGTTGTGTCCTTTTTACTAACGTTTTGCATCTGTTGGGCAGTGTGACAGGGCCTTTAAGTAGAACATAAAATTTTGTCCTAAATATTTATTTCATTTTAGGTGAAACTATTACAATAAAATTTAATGAAAAAACTGTATTTAAATTGGTATGCTGTACATTGACTGATCTATTTATTAAATTTTCCCATCTCCCCTACAAGGTGACTCTGGGCCGCTAACAAGTTATCAAATAAATAAATAATTGAAATATTAAAAACATTAGAACTAGCTAATGTGACACATAGCCTAGTCAGCTCACTCACAAATTACGTAAAGCAAAATTCCTCTAGTTATTTTCCTTCTTTTTTGGTAGGTAGGCTAGTTGGCTGCTTGGCAAGCAAAGGAACAATGGAGCTTTTTCTTTCAGCGCACTGCCCATTTAACTGGTAGACTATATTTTGCTGAGTGATTCTCATTCATTTCAGTATCACAGTTTATCTGATAGACAAAATGAAATAGAGATGAGACTGGATTCCATGAAGTTTCCCTCATTACCCACTACTGTGTTTGTTGACTTCAGCCAAAATGCTTCAGTAGGCTCTCTGTCATTTTGTGTACTTCCAAAATTGCTTGTTTTTAATGAACGCTGAACAAATAATCCACTGTTCCTTCAAATCAAGAACATATGCCACTGTAATTCACTCCTTCCGTAGGATATTGCATCTCCTCATTTTTTCATAGCAACTCTAGCTGGGAAAGGCACAGTAGTTGCCCACTGACGTTCAACTCAGCTGACAATAATTAACCTCCCTGTTGTCGAGCGGTGGAATGACTGAGGCAAACGCGGAGCAACTTCAGCTGTAGTTGCTTCAGCTGTTACTTTATTTTAACAATAAAGGGTTGCTGCAACTGCTGCGCTAACAGGGCAACCAGCTGGCGGGCAACAGCTGATGCCATTTGACAGCTCCCTTTTATAATCAGCTGTCAAACGGCATCAGCCAATAGGAACGGTCCATGTTCCCGTTGGAAACACGGACCGGAGTGAAGACTTCAGCTCAGTCTTTTCTGAACGCAACACTCCTTTCCCCCAGAACGGAGCATGCGTAGTCCTTTAGGTAACTCGGGTGCTTGCACAGTCGGATCTTCTAGACTCCAACGGAACTGCTGCTGGATGGGGCTCCTCCACTTGGCGGGCAGTTTCTGGTGACAAAACTGGCATCTCGGCTTCAGGTGACTCAGAGTGCAGTACCGAAGACTGTCCAGGTAGGCTTGCGTTGCTGTCGGGTTCATGCAGAGTTTCTTCAGGCACTGGTGGTCTCTCTGCATCAAGAACATCTAGAGGGCCACCTGTAGATGTATTCCAACTAAGTTGGTCAACATGGCAGTGCCAAATGCGACCGTCTTACAATTGGACCTATAAGACTTAGGACTGGTTGCTGCTACCATCTGCCCAGGCATCCACAAAGGATGACCCACATAGTTCCTGGCATAGACCTGGTCACACTCAGCAATCCTCCTAGTCTGGCTGTTTGATCCTAGGGGCGTGACTCAGGCGTAATATGGATGGAGTCTCTCTAAAGTAGTCCTCAGACGTCTACCCATGAGAAGTTCAGCTGGAGACCTATTTGTGGTGGCACAGGGAGTCGTGTGCTGGGTTAGAAGATACTTAGTGAACCTAGAGTGCCAATCTATAGGCCCAAGCCTCTCCAGGACCTCCTTAGCAGATCTGACTGCCCTTTCAGCCAGACCTCCTTAGCCAGATCTGACAGCCCTTTCAGCCAGGGTGAAGAGGAGCTGTAAGTGCATGTCTGATTCCTTGGTTAGCTAGGAAAACCTCAAGTTCACAGGAACTAAACTGGGGACCGTTATCAGACACAAGGGTGTCAGGGAGGCCATAGGTAGCAAATATTCTCGATAGGGCCTTAGTGACAGCTTCTGAAGTTGTGGAGGTCATTAAGGTCAATTCTACCCATTTAGAAAAAGAATCAACCATCAATAAGAATGTTTGCCCATGAAAAGGGCCAGCCAGATCAATATGCACCTGGGACCAGGGGGGCCCTGAATCTTCCCACGTGCCTGGAGTGGATGCTAGTGGAGAAGGTCTAGTGGCTTGGCATGGCTGACAAGCATTCACCCAGGTAGTAATCTGAGCATCCATGCCCGGCCACCATACATAACTCTGAGCTAGAGCCTTCATCCTGATAATGCCAGTATGTCCCTCATGCAGGACTTTTAAAACTGAGGTCTGCAACTGAGAAGGGATAACTACCCTAGTTCCCCAAAGTAAGCAGCCTTGAAAAGAAGACAATTCCCGCTGGTGAACTTTGAAGTGCAAGAATTCGGGGGAATAAGGAACTGCAGGCCATCCGTCAAAGACTTGGCAGATTACCTTGTCCCTGGCAGAGTGGGTAGCAATATCAAAGGCGGTGATGGGAAGCTTGAGATCGTTAATCAAGAACACAGCATTAGTTGGAGCAGGATCCTCAACTGGAACAGGCAGGGGGCAGCGACTAAGGGCATCAGCGTGGCTGAGGCTCTTGCCTACTCGATGAACCAGTGTATAGGAATATGCAGCCAGAAATAAAGTCCACCTGGTCATTCTTGGAGGCAAAATCTGAGGAGTTTGTCTATCGCCTGACAGAAGACCCAACAGAGGCTTATGATCCATAACTAACTTGAAATGGTGTCCACATAGAAACTCATGGAATTTTTGGTTGAAGCAACTGCAGCTAAAGCCTCTTTGTCAATTTGACTGTAGTTTTGCTCAGCTGGGGATAATGTTCTGGAGAAAAAGGCAATGGATGCCTCAGAACCATTAAGCAGTCTGTGACTTAAAACAGCTCCTATGCCAAAAGGTGATGCAGCTGCTACTAAGACTAAAGGCAATTTTTTTTTGAATTTAATTAGAACAGCGTCAGATGTAAGCAATGATTTGATTGCATTGAAAGCATAAGCTTCCTTAGGTGCCCAATGCCATGAGGATTGTTTATTCAGGAGTCTATGCAGGGGTTCTGCAATGGAAGCCTTATGTGGCAAAAATGAAGCATAGAAGTTAAGAAGTCTTAAAAAAGCCTGGAGTTCGTTTTTGTTAGTTGATGTGGGTACCTCGTGAATAGCCCTTACTTTGGATTCAATTGGGTGAATACCAGAGATATCAATTCTGTGTCCCAAAAATTTGACCTGTGGGGTGGCAATAGTGCATTTCTCTTTTTTAAATTTGAGACCAAACTTTCTGAAACAATCGAGGACCCCTTTGACTCTTTGCAGCAACTGAGAGTTGTCAGGGGCAGATATTAAAATGTCATCGAAATAAGGAATTACGCCAGGTAATTATTGAAGCAGTCTTTCTATTAATGATTGGAAAATTCCTGGGGCCACACTTAACACCAAATTGGAGGCACCCCTGTGCGTTACAATAGTTTGGAGTTCTGTGGCTGTGTCATCAACAAGGAACTGTTGATAGGCTTGTGATATGTCTAGTTTCACAAAAATGGTTCCTGGCTTGAAAGAATGCAGCAAGTGCTGGATAATTGGGACTGGATAAGCGCTGATTTGTAAATATTTATTCAATGAGCTCTTGTAATCAGTGCAGATTCTTAAACTGCCATCTTTCTTCAGGGGTGTCACTATTGGGGTTTCCCATTTTGCGAAGTCCACAGGCTCTAATATGCCATGTTTAATTAATTTGTCTAGTTCCATGTCCAGCTCGAGGTGGATTGCAAAAGGTATCCTTCGAGGCTTTAAGTGGATTAGGACTGCTAGAGGGTCCAAGTTGAAAGATATTGGGGTTCCCAAGTAATAGCCCAGGCCCTCGCTGAACACATCAACATAGTCATTGAACAAGGCATCCACCTCTGAATTTGCAGTAGAATGGATTCCACCTGACAGATCCTGGCTAAATGACCCTTTCTCTGGCATTTTAGGCAAATGGCATTCCTGTACTTGCAGGATGCCCTGAGGTTATTTCCTCCCCAGCTTGGACAGATGGGCTGAGACCATGGAGGTTGATTGGAGGTTGACCTGTTTTCCTTCTAACTGGTTTTGGGCTGCCTGAGGCGATTTACATCACTAGCCTCTTGAGAGCCTTCCTCTGTGGAGGCTTCATTGTAATGGATAGCTGAACTGCTCTGGCTAATTGGATTTCCCTGAATTTCTGCTACTGAAAGTGCTGACAGCTCTGCAGCTTGAGATTCTTCAATTGCTAATTTAAGGGTTAAATCCCCTTTAGCCAATAGACACCTTTGTAGCCTTAAATCCCTGACTCCACAAATTAGTTGGTCTAATAACATGTCTTCCAGATAGTCTCTAAACCCACAGTGCAAGGCAGCTGTTCATAAGGCTGCCATATAACCACTAATAGTCTCTCCCTCAGCCTGGATCCGTCTTCTAAAAGCATGACGTCTGGCAATTCAGGAGGGTTTTAGGGAATAGTGGTTAGAAAGAATTTCCTGCAATTCTTCCCATGGAACAGTCTTAATTGAATGCGGAGCCAACAATGCCGTAGCAGTGTCAAACACTGTGGCTCTGCAAAAACTTAAAAAGTAAGATTTTTTCCTATGGTCGGAAATGTCAGCGAGGTCCATGGCATCCAGAAAACAGTCAAATCAGTTTCTGTAGGACTCCCAAGTTTCTGCTGTTGGTCTGAAAGGTGGGAACGCAGGGTTAGAAGTCATCTCAACTCAGCGGTGCCGGTTCTTCTGAGGAAAGTTGAAATTTGCACTCGCAAATAGTGACAGTAAGCTCTTAAAGTGACACACAGTTCAGTAGTGGCTTCAGCTCTTTTTGTAGTGACTTTGCTTAGCTCTTCTTTGCTCGGTTGCCTCTTATATGTATCCCACCCTTGTCGCCAGTGTTGTACAGCGGCAGAATGACTGAAGCGAACGCGGAGTAACTTCAGCTGTTAACTTTATTTTAACAATAAAGAGTTGCCGCGACTGCTGCACTAACAGGGCAGCCAGCTGGCGGGCAACAGCTGATGCCATTTGACAGCTCCCTTTTCTAGTCAGCTGTCAAATGGCATCAGCCAATAGGAATGGTCCGTGTTTCCAGCGGGAACACGGACCAAAGTGAAGACTTCAGCTCAGTCTTTTCTGAACACAACACTCCCAATCACCAAAAACATCTTTTGAATTACTTATGAAGGGTTTTGCCCTAGGAAACCTTTTGTACAACATGCATAATTCTCCCCAGACTAGCTTTTAAGGCAGTTTTCTTGATCTCAGAAACCTTAGAGTAAAGCAGAGAAAGCCCCAAACTCTATAAATAACTACAGTTTCCTAGCTAATGCCTGTAGAGGCTATGAGCATATGAGCCTAGTATTGGCTCTAATCTTAGCCCCACAGCCCACTTCCATATACCACCCTTTCCTAGGAACTCTGTCTAAGCAATCTCCACTTTTTGAGCAGCTGGCAGCCATTTTCTGCCATGGGAGTCTTTTCAGGAGGTGGCTCCCACAAGGCCTCTTTAGCTGGCCTTGCCAAAAGGGGCCTCTTGTTAGGCCACAGGCTCCTCCTAAGGTCTGCCACAAGGCATTTTGCTGTGCTGTGCTGTGTCATTTACAGAACCTACAGGCAATCCTTGACTTACAATAATTCATTTAGTGACTGTTTGAAGTTACAATGTACAGAAAAATGTGACTTATGAGTGTTTTTCAGACTTACAACCATTGTAGCATGCCCACAGTCATCCCGTAATCAAATTTGGATGCTTGGCAACTGATTCATATTTATGATGGTTGCAGTGTCCCGGGGTCATGTGATCACCTTTTATGACCTTCTGACAAGTAAAGTCAATAGGAAAGCCAGGTTCACTAAACAACCATGTTACTAATTTAACAACTGCAGTGATTCACTTGACAATGTCAGTGAGAAAGGTCGTAAAATGGGGCAAAACTCACTGTCTTAGTAATGGAAATTTTGAACTCAGTTGTGGTTATAGGTTGAGGGCTCTCTGTACTGCCTGGCCCTTCCTGTTGGCCTGTTTCTGGCCTCCCAGGCCAAATCTGTTGATAAACCTCTTCAAAAAGCCTGGCTGTTGCTGGATAATCCCTGCTTTGGCTCTTTAAGTACTGCTGACTCGCCTACCCTTGTCAAGGCCTTCTTTGCACTTATATCACCAGCTGTAACTTCAGGAACACCTAGGCAACTGCTATTTCTATTAGATTTCAACTGCTTAAGCCAGAGGTTTCCAAACTTGGCAACTTTAAGACTTGTAGACTTCAACTCCCAGAATTCTCCAGCCAGCATAGCTCCAGCTATCTTAAATTATTTAGCTTAAGGGAAAACTCCTTTAAAATATTTATTTCATATTCTGCCTCCAAGCAGCCCAAATCTGGAAACCAAATCTGCATGCCTCCCCTCTCTCTCTCATACTCCTTTGCTTTATTCACATATACACACAATGCAAACCTAGACTGGAAATTTCAGGTTTTCTCTCTACAATAACAATGGTGTAAGCAGGTGGAGAACATTGTATAAAGCAACAGGAAAGGGGGAAGCTGTGAGAATTTTTTTCCATGTCAAGCTAGACCTTTTCCTTTCTAAGTGCCCTTATAGTGCACAAAAGTGCAAATGGATCTAAATATCCCATGGGCATGCAGTACTTAAACGGCCCCAAACCAGCATTTCAATTTCTTTGGGCTCTGTTCCAAGAGCAATCCTGGGAGGGAAATTGAAATTATAAAGATAGTTTTGCATCTAAAACTGATTAGCTAAAATCATTAGAGAATTTAATCCTGTTTTCTCATTATATAGTGGTGATCTTCCCAACACATTGTATTATAAAATAGTCATCCAGTTCGGGAATGTATGTAATAGGTAAACATTTTTTTAATTCTTGATTTTTTTCCCCTTCATGCTCAATTGAATCTTAATAAGACAGAGAAACAGTTCCAAATTGTCCAGCTCTGATTCAGTTCCAGTGACTCCTCTACTCTACATAAGGCCCGGTCCCACTGGCCGACGGATGCAAAACATATGCATAAAGGACACAGCGGACGAGCAAACTTTCGGGGGTGGCTCCATCCGTTGTCATCCGCTCCAAAAAGTGGCGAAAATTTGCATAAACAGAATAGAAAAGAACAGACGTGGGTAGTATGTAGCGGGGATGTTAAATGGATGTGCATAGGAAGCCTAGCAGATGAAAGCGGATGGAAGCGGATGACACCTCCAAAGGGGTTCTGGGGGAGAATTTTGAAGCGGACGCATAGCGGAAGGGGCGGATGCATAGTGGATGAAGCGGATGCATCACAGACGCCAATAGGAAACAAAGGGGATGCCGTGCGGATGTATATTGGATGCAAAGCATTCACTGTGCATGTGGGGAGTATGAATTGCATCAGCTCTGCAGATATAAAAGGATGCAGCACGCACGCAGTCAGCATACAGGGGAAAGACGTGCTGCCACATACATCTTGCAGGAACACCATGGTTCGTCAGTCAGGCAAGAAGAGGAAGCCCGTGCCTACTTGTTCAAGCCCTGGCAAGATGAAGAAGGCCAGAACCAGCATCCCACCCCCTGGCACTGACTCTGAAGCTGCTGCTGCTGCTGCTGTAGTGGACCAGCCCCAAGGCCCTCAATCCCCTCAAAGCCCTGCTGCTGAAGGCCCTGCTGCTCAAGCCCCTGAAGGCCCTGCTGCTCAAGCCCCTGAAGGCTCTGAACAATCTCCAGAAGGCCATGATGCTGAAGGCCCTGCTGAAGCCCTTGCCAGAGGGAGGAAGAGGCAAGGGAAGGAGAAGGGAGAGAGGAAAGAGTACACCATTTCCGAGGAGCATGAGGATGAGGTGCTGGAATGGCTGAAGGAGAATGAGTACCTCTGGAGAAAGGGCCACAAACTGTATCTGGACACCAAGAACAAGAAGGCAGCTTGGAGAGACATGGCAGAGAGCCTGGGGTACACTGCAGAAGTACTCCTTGGATGGTGGAAACACATGCACACCTGGTATGGCAAGCTACACCTCAAGAAATCCAGACAGGCCGCTGTCAAGCTCACTCACCTGGAGATGTACGTCATGGCCAAGTGCAGTTTCCTGGAGAGTGAGATCCACCATCGAGGAGCAGCCCCTCTGAGACCCCTCTCCCTCAGACAGCCCATAGACAGCCAGACAGCCCATAGACAGCCCACAGACAGCCAGTCCTCTTCCAGCCAGGAGCCAGCTACCCTGTCCAGGCAGGTGTCTTCAGAGGGCCCTACAGCAGAGACCCCCAATAGCTGCACTCCCCATATTAGCAGACTTGGAGGATCCCGTGGAGGATGACGCCCTGCTGTCACAAATGGAGGAAGAAGCAGCAGCCACCAGAGGCCAGCCAACCCGCCCCCACCCCCACCCCCACCCCCACCTTCATAGGATGCAGGCAGAGAGGCAGACTGGAGGGCCAGGACCACAGTGTGCTGTTGGAGATCAGGGACACAATGAAGACCAGCACAGAACTTCTCTCTCAGCTGCTCCACTTGGACAGAGCATCCTCAGGCCGGAACACCTTCATCACCTATGTGAGCCAGATCCTGAGGGACCTGCCCGAGGCCCAGTGCCAGGTGATGAAGCAGAAGATCATAGCACTTCTGCACAGCCCTCAAGGCCCAGCTGAAGCTACTCCTACCCAGTCCAGGTCTGCTCCTCCACCCCAGGCGATGTCACAGCCCTTCCACGGCTTTCAACAGCCCCTCACCTACCAAGGCTACTGTTGTAACTATGTATCATTTATGTGTTTGCAACTGTGTATCAATGCAACTATGTATCATTCAAACATTGCAACATTGTATCATTCACGTGTAATCATTAAGCTTCTGTCTTCTCAGTGACCTTTTACAGGGCACGTACAGAGACAAGGAGTCAAACATTTGCAGAAATGGTTTATTCACAATTACATTGTCTGGCATGCAGCTTTGTGAAGAAGTAATATCCTGATCAAATATAAATCTTGCCATCCTGTCTGTCCTGATATCTTGCTTTTGTTTGAGCCATTGTTAAAATCTGTATATTCCGTCTGACCTAGGCTTAACCTAGGTTCTGAATA
>BLBF01000020.1:41043825-41131897 GCA_015471245.1 Laticauda colubrina
TGTGGAGCGGCTGAGACCCAGGTTGACCAAGGCAAACACCAACTTCCGGCCCAGCCTGGAACCTGGGCTGAAGGTGGCACTGACTCTGCGCCACCTGGCCTCAGGGACCACCTACAGCAGCATGCAGTATGGCTGGAGGGTGCCACACAACACCATCAGCATTGTGGTCAGAGAAGTGGTGCAGGCCATCATCGAAGAATACAAGGAGGAGCTCCTCCAGTGCCCCTCCACTGAAGAAGGATGGAAGAAAGTTGCAGAGCAGTGGTATCAGAAGTGGAACTTCCTCCACACCGTTGGAGCCATAGATGGCAAGCACGTGGCCTGCAAAGCTCCAGCCAAGTTGGGGTCCACTTATTTCAATTACAAGGGCTTCTTCAGCATCAACCTCTTCGCCATGGTCGATGCTGACTACAAGTTCATGTACATCGATGCTTCAGGCAACGGCTCATCTTCAGATGCCCAGGTATACAACACCAATCACCTCAAGGAGGAGCTGGAAGGCAACCTCATCGTGGGCTTCCCAGATCCAGACCCCCTGCCCAACAACACACAAGATGTGCCCTACTTCATCGTGGGGGATGACGCCTTCTCCCTCACAACCTACCTCATGAAGCCCTACACCTCCAAATACCTCACCCGTGAAGAGAGGATCTTCAACTACAGGCTGTCCAGGGCAAGGCGGGTGGTGGAGAACGCCTTTGGCATCCTGGCCAACAGGTTGCAGGTACTTCTCACCACCATGCAGCATCATCCAGAGTCCGTGAGGAGGATCATGGAAGCTTGCTGCATCCTGCACAATCTCATGCGCACCCGCTACCCAGTCTTGCAGAACAGGCTCGTGGACCTCCAACAAGGCAATGGGGACATGGAGCCTGGGGAATGGAGGCAAGGGCGAAACCTGATAGACACTGAGAATGTGCAAGGCCCCAACAGAGCCTCATGTGAAAGGAAGAAGCAGCACAACCTCCTGAAACACTGGTGCAACTCCCCAGCTGGAGCAATGGAGTGGCAAGACAGGATGATAGATGCTTAATGGATGCTTCCTTCAGCCTGTCTCATCACACTGATGAGATTGGTCCATGTATGTTGGGTGGGCCTACAATGAACAGGGCATTTAATAAAGAGTTGTGTTTATGTTCAAATGTGTGGATGAATGCTTACATTGTTATTGATAATAAAGGGCCAAAGGTGTGGCACCTGGGAGGGTGGACCATACAGTCCCACTGTGCTTGCACTGGAGGTTTATCTATCCCACAGCTATTACCCATCCCAAAGGTATCCCTGCCCATCCCACTGCTATCTTAACCCATGCCACAAGCATGCAAAGGCTTAAACCATTTCTAAAAGTTTCCACCAAGACTTTATTAAAAAAAAGAAACGAAGCAAGTGTATCAATCAAAAATAGACTTTACTAACAAGCTATAAAACAAAAATGAATCTCTGGCACTCCTCTTGGTTGCTCAGTCTCAGGGGTGAAGGGTTCAGGTGCTGTGGAGGTGGCTGGTGCTGGAGTGCTTGTCTGATCCCCCGTATCATCAGCTCCTCCAGAAGCAGCAGAAGCCCCAGCCCCAGAAGAGCGAGCCTGTGCTGCAGAAGCCCCAGCAGAACCAGAGGGAGGGCCAGGGGCGGGATGGTAGCCTTGTCCCTCTTTCAAGGGCTGGCAGCAGATGGCTGAGGCTTGCTGTGCTTCAGCATGGTTGTGGGGTTGCTGGCTGGCAGGGAGGCTGGCAGGAATCAAAGCTGGCAGGAAGGCTGGCAGGGAGGCAGGCACCAAGGCCGGCAGGGAGGCAGGCACCAAGGCTGGCAGGAAGGCACCAAGGCTGGCAGGTAGGCAGGCACCAAGGCTGGCAGGAAGGCTGGCAGGGAGGCAGCCACCAAGGCTGGCAGGAAGGCTGGCAGGCAGGCAGGCACCAAGGCTGGCAGGCAGACTGGCTGGCAGCAAGGCTGGCAGGCAGGCAGGCAGCAAGGCTGGCAGGGAGGGTGGCAGCAAGGCTTGCAGGCAGGACAGGCAAGGCAGTCTATGTGTCTGGAAGCAGGTCTTTCCTCTGAATGGCGACCTGCTTCCGAGCTGCTTCCGTTATATCCACGGGGCTGATGCAATGCATCCTCCCCGCATGCGCAATTAACGCTCGGCATCCGCTAGGCTTCCGGTGTGCATCCGCTCTGCATCCACTCTACATCCGCTTCATCTGCTGTGCATCCGCTCTGCATCCGCTGTATCCGTTCCGCATCCGCTTTGCTGAGGTCCCCCGGAAGCCTAGCGGATGTGCCATCCGCTTCCATCTGCTGGGCTTCCGTTTCGCATCCGCTTTCCATCTGCTCTGCATCCTCCCCGCGTCCGTGTTATCCGCTCCGGTTATGCAAATTTTTGCCCCTTTTGAGAGCGGATAACAATGGATGGAACATTTTTCTTGTCCGTTGTGTCCGTTTTGCATCCGTTGGGCAGTGTGACAGGGCCTTTAATAAAGGTTATCTTTGCTTACCACAGTTAATACAGTTTACTTGGTTCATTTTGCTTGTTTAATAAAGTCATAAAGTTTACCGAAGAAAGTTAATAAAGTTTATCTTTGGTTAAGACACTTAATTTACTTGGTTCATTTTTTTTACTTCATAAAGTGTTGGTGAAAACTTTGAAAAAATTGTTAAGCCTTTGCATGCTTGTGGGGTAGATAAGGATAGTTGTGGGATAGATAAACCTCCAGGGCAACCATGGTGGGACTGTATGGTCCACCATCCCAGCGATCCAGATGATTTACTCCCCGTTTTTATATAAAATATTGGTTGTCCTCTATGGGGCCTTCTACATACTCTAGACATACGGCAGACATCCTAAATATACGAGATACATCCCAGATACAAACGTTTTGTCCGTTTTGAATACTTTATATACGAGATGCATACGCTTACATCCTTTCTATTTCCATGCTACTAACGCTGTGTGGACGTTCCATGTACCTCTTGTTTCCTCCCTCTTTCTGTTTTCAGCTGCAGCAGATGTAAGTTGAGGGGATAGCCAGAGGATGCAGAGAGGATACAGCGGACGTTTAACGGATGATAACGGACATAGAACATTTGTTGCCCGTATATGTCGCGGATGTACATCGTATGCGGCAGAAAGTTCATCTGTTCACAAAGTTTTGTGCAGCTCAGAACTTCTTGAATGGATGAAATTGCAGTGGACGGATACTTGACGGATAGAGCATATGAAACACGTATGCAGTGAGTACACAACGGATGCATAGCATTTTCCAACGGATGGCAAGTTTTTTTTAACGTTTTACATCCTCTTTGCATCCGTAAGTGCAGTGGGACCGGGCCTCCTCTACTCTATATAAGGTTATATTTAGGACTGGTAATTGTCCTGAATTACAGTCCTTACTAGAGCAGTACATAATGTAGATTGGAGCTCCCATTGTAGCTTATCCTGGACCAGGAAAGCCTGGCAGCAGTGAGTTACATCCTTATCACCACGTGTTTAAACCCAGGGGTGGGATTCTACCAGTTTGCACCTATTCGCTAGTACCGGTTTTTAACATTCTAAGCAATTTAGAGAACCGGTTGTTAGAAGAAATTACTGGCCTAATCCTGTAAGGAAGGCAGGAAGGAAACATTCTGGTGTTGCTTACAGAAACTGCCTCTCCTTTAACCCTTATTATATTTTTGGCAGGACTAGACTTCCTGTCTCAGGAACATTTCTGGAGTTTTTTTCCCCTCCTTTGCTGGTACTTTGCTTGTGTGGAGTTCAAAGTTACAATGGCACTGAAAAAAGTGACTTATGACCATTTTTCAAACATTTTCCCCACAGTCATGAGAGGCCAGATGAGTGCCTCGATGTGAGTGATATTGTGATAGTGATATTGTCATACCACAGTCATGAGTGCCTCGATGTGAGTGATATTGAGTTGGCCACACACAGCCAATAACATGACCACCAAGCCATGTCCACCCAGTCACATGACCACCCAGCCATGCCCACCACCTAAGCCATGCCCACAGAACCAGTTGTTAAAAAATTTGAATCCCACCCCTGCTTAAACCACTCTATGTCTTATAAAATGAATCAGAAATTAAAACTGATACAGAGCATACTAAGGGAGGGTATGTGCTGCATCTTAAATCATAGTGTTGTAGCTATACTGATTGGCAGTAGCCTTCCGAGACCAATTCATAATGCTAGTTTTCATGTTTAAAGTTCCACTTGGAGATCTGATGAAGTGGATTGGGAGGCAGGGGTGGGTTTCTACCGGTTCTGTCCACCTGTGTAGAACTGGTAGCTCTGAAGAGCAGCAAACAAAGAACCGGTTCTATGTCTGCTGATGTTTTTGCCCACCTGCCCACCTGGGCTCTTACCTGATCTTTATTTCCTGATTTTTTCAACTTCAGCTGCCGAACGAGGCACAGCTGCAGTTTAAAAAGCAGGAAAAGAGTGCTGTTTCGAAGGCTGCTTCTCTGCACGCAGCATTGTGATGACAATTCACAGGCGCGCAGCTCGCAGCGTGCAGGGAAGCTTGTAAATCCCAAAAGTCAACCCTGTCGTATCCCACCCCTGATTGGGAGCCATGGATGTGAAAATAAATCTGTTAATCCCTAGGCATCTGGAAGTAACATTTTGAACTATATTGGGCACCTGGTAAATACAGGATAGATTAGCATCAAAGGGACATTATTGGTTTTAGAGGATGTTTGCTAAAAGTTTAAATCAGCTTGATTTTTTTTCTTTTTTTTCCAATGAGAAATAGAAATTGGTGATATCTTATTTGTTGCCAAATTTTAATAATGCGGTCTTTAAAAATGCTCAAGGAGTTGGAATATATACTAAAAGACTGCATTCCAAAAACTCACAAAGAGGATGCATAGGTAGTTATGCTGGGCAAGAAGCAGAAAATTGGGTATAATTGTTGTTATAATAATTGTTAAAATAAGCAGAAATATTTATCCTCTTATGAGATAAATTTGTGGAATCAACTATTAATTTAGAATGTATTCAAATTGAGAGATTCTTGACTTTTTTTTTTCCTAAATAGCCAATTTATTGAGAATTGGTGAGTACAACATCTGTCCCCTGAGCAGCTAGAAACTGTCTGTTTTGAAGTGTGAGAGTAGAGCTGGTATGTGGATTGACTCCAGCAGGTTTTAGGCTCTCTTGCTATATTAGGTTAGTAAATTAGCTTTAAATGACCTTATTTCATTTAATTGTAGTGTTAAGTTTATAGCCCATGTTCTTATATAAGCATTTCAGGCTATTAACAACCAGTAAAACAAATGCACTATTTAAAATGTGACATTAAAGTAAGCAAAATAAATTAAGTGTTTTTAATCCATGCAGATTATATTCTGATCGTTATCGTGTTCTTTTCCTCTGCACAAAATGTTACCTGATTCTGCCAGAAAACTTAGTATTCATTCTTTTCTTTCCTCCCCAGATCTTCTACAATAGATCTGAATGTTGTTCTCAATGAATGTATGGTAGCCGTGAATTTCTTTCTGAATAACAAGTTGCAAGATGCCTTTGCTTGTCTGCAAACGAAGAGAGCCACTGCTTCTATCTTCCCTCTTCTGATTTGGTTCAACATACATAATTACAGGATTTAGAGACAGAGAATGTTTTATCAGACTTCAGAAATTAAGAATTTTAAAAACATTTTGATAATAACAGCAGTTAGCGGATTTGTCAACAATAAATTCAGCTAACATGGATTTGTCAACAATAAATTCTTGTAAATTACTCTGCTGGGTTTAATGTAATTTACTGGATTGCATGAATATATTAAATTAAGTGTATATTTATTATAACAAAACATTTGAATAGGTGTCTTTTACTACTTAGCATATGACAAACATATAATAAGAGCATTAAGTAGATTTACACCTAATTGCAGATGTTGTTTCAGAGATTACGCGCTCTATGCACTTTCAAATATCTTGACAAATTAGAAAGAATATTGGAATATGAAATTGCATTACTGTCGTCCAAGCCTAGCATGCTTTTATTAATGGTTTTGATCACAGTTGAGGAATCTGAAGAATGACAGTGACTTCAGAATGCTGGTCTTGACCAGATGATCAAAGCCCAGTAACATTTTACATGTGTGCGATACACATTTAAAAAGGAGGAATTTAAATTGCCTAATTGTGCTTATCCTTCTGAGGATCTGGCCCTAAAGACACCCCAGTTTATGGCCAACAAGGACACATAGGTGGCCCTTCATTCCCATTTCTCCAAAACATGATTGAACTGATGACATATTTCTCCTGCTATTTTAAATTAAGGAACATGAATGTTGTAGTATAAACTCTATAATACATGCAGCATAGTTAAGAAAAAATAAGGAAGGAGAAACTGAAAAATTTCCTGAATCCTAGTAAAAATAGAAAATATCAATATTTTACCATCCCCTTTTAAATCTGAAAGCTGCTTTTTATAGAAAAATGAGAATCAGATTTTCCCCAATTCAGTTAACAGTTTTAAACTTTACTTTCTTGAAATTAGGAAACAAGACCTTCCAGAAATTAGTATTATTTAGAACTGCTGGGTGAAGATTTTTGGTGGCCTATTGTTTAATTATTCGCCAATGATAAAACTGTTCAGATGTTTGCATCCCAATATCAGTAATATTCTAAGATAGAATTATTGTATTGCAATTTATATCATGTTTGCAAATCTGCATATGAACCATAGTATTTACATCTATTAGAATCAATTTGGCATCAGAGTTCAATCTCTGTTAACCTGTGTACTTCTCAAATGTGCTGAAACAACTCTCTATTTGTAAACTGATTTTCCCATAAAAAACACATTTTTGATATATTTTACATAAATATGTACATTTTATATGTATTTCTTCTGATGTATCATTTTTGTGATATCTACAGATGTATTGTAAAAATCTGAACAATGCAAACTTTGGAATATTTCAATATTCCCAAGATTCAAATACATATTTTGAAACACATAATTAGTGTACACACTGAATGATATAAAAACAGACAATAAAGGTGGCAATTATAATAACATGCAAAGTTAGCAGATTATGATTTTGTCTGGGATAATTTTCTGTGTCTTATTTGAAGCTGTTTATATTTCCTATTTGGTTGCAAACAAATAAAAATAATTTATCCAGAATTTAAAGAGTGATTTATATGAACCTGAAGGATTGGATGTAAATTGTGGTATATTTTACAATACTGGAGTGCTTTTTCAGTATCAGTTTCTATTATGCAGATCCTGTGGAAAGTCACTGATAGCTGTAGAATGAAGGAGCATATTGCCATTGTGTGTTTTGGGGAAAAGCATGAATCATGTTACATTGTAGGGAATGTTAAAAGTAAATTATAATAATTATATTGAAGTATTGAGAAAATAGTTTTAAATGCTTTGATTAATTTATGGGACTGGCAAGGAAGACTAAATACTAATAGGATGAACAGATATTTTATTGTACCATATAGTGCAATAAAATAGGACATATGGATTTATGGAAAATAGGACTTATGTATTTAGACATACATAAAATGTCTAAATATATTCACCCATATTGTATAGCTGTAGTATTATTCTTATCCTTCTCATCTTCTCTATTACCCCTCTTATTGAGATCATTATTATGATTATTAGTACTCTCACTTTGCATGTACACTGAGAGCTTCTGCACCGGAGACAAATTCTTTGTGTATCTAATCACATTTGGTCAAATATTGCATTGCATTGTATTGCATTGCATTGTGTTTTGTTCTATTGTTATCTAACTCTGTTCCGTGTCTGTTGAATGTATTTGTTATGGACCAGAAAATTATGTTGATGCTTGCATATAATGTTTCTCTATATTGAGGAATGTTGTAAAATCTATACTGTTTAAAATGCATCTTTTAAAAGATATGTAGAACAGTAGGATTTTTTTTTTTTGTTTTAGCATCATGGTGGACACAGCTCTCCTTGTTATAGCTCAATCTGCTCTACTACATAGAGACACAAGAGCCCTGAAAGAACAAAGCTCTGAAAAGTAATTTGTTTTTGGATGTTGCTGAGCCTGACTTGTTTCTGTATGACACTGCAGATGGCTAATATTGTTGCCACTGGGGATTTTGGCTGATTGCCTGTGGAGATGTAAGAGAGACGGATGGGAGCAGCTGAAATGGACTATCCTTGTGTAAGAGTTCCAACCAGATGGCCACATTAAAGTGCTTTCCAAAAGTCCTTGAACTGACAGAAAAGTCTGTTGGCATAAAATTTACTTCCCCGATTGCTGTTGACATCTGCTGCTGTCTAATAGTCCCAGTCTTTCCCATCCTATCAAGCTTCACCTACTAGCAGGACAACAGTTATCAATCAGTCCTTGGCATGGGATGGGGTGTGCCACATTAGTTCCAATGCAAGTGGATTGTTGAAATGGCATTTTTAGTCTGGGAAAAAAATTCCTTTTTTTTAAATTGCATGTCAAGTTGCCCAACAGTCTGCAGTCAAGGAAGTATTTCATGTATGTGACTGATCAGGCTGTTTCTTAACATGGGTCTTATTGTGAAAGAAATATAAGACTAAAATAGCACAGCTTACAAATGCAACGAAAGAACACAAACTGAAGAAAAAGCGAACTGTTGATTGACTAAAAGCAATGTCCTTGACTTAATGCTTCAGCAGAACAACACTGCTGGCAGCAAGTGGAAACAACTCGTGGGTGGCCAAATATCAGAATGAAGTAAGTAAAACAGCAGTGCTTTCCTCTACCCCCATCAGAGTAATAATAGCATTTAAGGCCACATGAAACTAGTAATGTCCCCAATATTAATAGAATGAGTAATACACAAGTACGAGAACCTGACTTTCTTTTTTCAAATCAATCTTCTGTATATTTCATCCAAAATAGTATTACATGATTACTACTCTTTCAGAGCCCCAAATCTATGTTTAAAAAACAGCCTAACTTTCTTTTAAAATAATGCAAAATTCATGTTTATAAGGAATCTGAATAACACCTGACAAGTATTTCAGAAATTCTTAGTCGGATATTACGTAGACAGACTCCTTTGTGAAAGTCAATTGTTATTCTGTTTATATTTTCTAATTATTTAATTCCAAAAATAATGAGTCAAAAGTTGGGTCAGCAATTGCAATATTTTTATTTATTTATTTGTTTGTCAAACATGTACAAGATAACAAGTGTAGGCATGAACATAAATATGAATGGGGACAGTAAGACAAGGACGGTAGGCACGCTGGTGCACTTATGCATGTCCCCTTTAAGGACCTCTTAAGAATAGGGTGAGGTCCATGGTAGACAGTTTGAGATTGAAGCTGTGAGGGTTTGAGGCTGTAACAACAGAGTCAGGTAGAGTGTTCCAGGCGTTGATCACTCTATTTCTGAAGTCATATTTTCTGCAATCGAAAGGTACAATGGAAGGCTCACTATATTTTCAGTGTATTTGTATTTTTAGTTACTGTCCTCAGATCATAATGTCATCTTGGATTTGGGTTTTTTAGCTGAAGACTCTTGTTTTACGCAGCAGATATATAAAGAAATTGAGGGTTGTTAAATGGATAATAGTTAAATGAATAATAATCTTTATTTTGAGTTGTGTGTGATGCAAGTACTAGTTTAATTTTGATTGAAAATTGCCTCAAGAAAACTTTTGAAAGGCTGCAAAAACTATTTCCACTAATTAATATATGCTAATTTCAATCTGCTACCATAATATTTTAATAGTTGATACTGAAACAAGTCATAGGGAATAGAAATAAGATTATTTTATTGCTAAAAATAGCCTGTCTTCTTATTTTCCTTTGCACAGAGTTAGAACAATTTGATGCAAGAATTTATCTGTTACAGAATACTGTAAATTCCACATTGATAGATCTTTGACTTCATCAGCATGGATTGAAGAAATAGCGGGTGATCCTATCTTACCTAGCACATCTAGACTGAAGATAGAACCATTTTGTTACAAAATGATATCATCTTCAGGTTTGATTTGCTAGGTAAGATAGGAAAAACAATGGAAAGTTTTTTTGCAGCCTTTCAAAATAGTTTCATTGAGCCAAGGCTTTTCACTTTGTCAAATGCTTGTGAACTTGTAGAATTCTGATTTATAACTAAAACATCTACACATCTTGTGAAATGGAAAGTGGTTATCAAATAAAAACATAGAAATGTCCCCTAGATGCCACGAAAGAGAGACAAATGTAAAATGTAAATTGAGATTTTCATTTTAGTAAACAGCAGCAAGCAGTAAACATTAAACTTGCTTATTAGATTGTGATTACGTAAATATTAAACCCATTTATTTTGTTATTCGATGTGATTTGAATCTGAAAAAAGTTGCAGCTCTTGATGATATTAAAAATATTGATTGGAATGTCGGCCTGAAAATATGGACATTAAATTTATGAAGAAATTAAAATGTATATTGTATTATTATGTATTTTTGAAGTTATCTTTTCTAGATAAATTTTAATAGATATTAGCTTCGTTATGTTAGTGCAGAGAAAAACCTAATCACATTTACTGAAATATCTGAGGTATAAAAGCAATGCTGATTCTTATCTTTTCCTTCAGAACAAAATAATTATAATTGCTAAAAACAAATTGGAGCCAAGTTTATGACTTCCCAGATCTACCTAGAAGGACCATAATTCTGAACAATAACCAGCACCACCATTCAAGGATTTCTTGATTCAGCTGCTCTTATGCTCCAGCATTTGTTGAAGGAAGGGTTGGCATTCTATAATTATAAATTAAAATGTGCATTATTTTAATTTATACATTTTTGTTTATCCATCCAATATTTTCAAATATAAATATTGTGTTAAGAATATTTTGTATTATAAGGAACTGATGGGCTAATAACAAATTTATAGTGTCATCAGTGTCATGTGGGAATGCTTGTGTTATAGGGAATTTACTTTCGGGATGTTGTAATTAGCTTCAATTCAAGACCTCTTTACAAATCACACAAGCCAATCTTTTGTTTCCCAATGTATGGTGTTCCCTAAAGAATAACTGACTGTGCTGTATCTAATGTAATTAAGTGTTTCAGATAATGGATGTTCCTTTCCTTTACTTAAGAGGCTCATTTAATTAACATTTTACCCTATTTATGTCTATATTAAATAGAACATTGCAGAATGCAAGGACACTAATCTCACTGCTACTTCAAATTAAGGAATGATACATGAAAGAACTTGAGCAACTTTTTGGGGATAATAAATTACTGAATAAATTACACAAACAGGATCTTTTGGACTCTTTTAAAGGATTCATAGAGGGGAAAATAGGATTAATAGAAAAGAAGAAGAAACACTTAAAATACAGGGAAGAAAATTTAGATAGGCCTCTGTTTTACTTAATCTGGTCTCTGTAGTTATATTCTTTGTGACTACTAAAATCCAGTTTCTGGTCTTGCCGTTTCCAATTTTGAAATGCAAATATCTAGATGCTCATATGTCAGTGCAATAAATTATGTAATTCCTGCAAGTAATTTATCAACAAATGAACTTATTAGTAAACTGATTAAAGAAAATGATAGACAAAAAAATACTGCAGCAGTTTTTTGAGAATGCTTTAGGTCAGCCATTGTGACCCAATACAGGCAGACATACAGAAATTAAGCAAATCTATTAAGCAAATCTACAAAAAATTAAAAAGAATATTTTTAAAAAATGCTTTGTAAACATTGCATGCTAAATTCAAAAAATATATAACCAGGAAATCCTGTAGGGAAAACTTACCTTTAGCAAAATATGAAGCTCATCTCCTTCATGCTTCTAGGGGGAGCATAAAAATGGCATTTTGAGTGCCATTTGAGATTTTAGTGAAAGTGTCTGCCTTTCAGTATGTTTTTGCAGGATGAAAAGAAATGCCTGTTTTGTTTTGGAGCACATTATTAGAAGGAATACAATGAAAGAAAGACACAAACCATTCTTTTGGCATTAAGCTCATGTGGAAAACCGTATCTGTATTTTGTTAGTCTCCCTTTCTCTATGATGTCTCAACACTATCCTAAAATAAATAGGTGTGATTCTCAGTATGAAATTTAATTTATAAAATGGGATAAATTTTACAGTTTTAGATAGCACTGCTTTTAATGCTCCTGTATATTCTTAAAGACAAGTGTCTTTCTTTTCTTGTGCTACTTTTGGGCCTTGTGAACATATTTCTCTAACTTCTCTCCTACAGAAAAAAGGATAGCATGCATCATGCTCTGACTTATGCTACCATTCTGGAAATTCAGGCCATATTGACCTTTGACTCCAGGGATATGTTGAATGTTGGAAATACAATGGAAGAAGCTCAAGTTATATGTCAGAAGTAAGCACATAAAATGCAATAATTATAAAATTAGTATATAAGATGCTAAAAAAAATGTCTTCTGTTCAATCATGTCCAATACTTGAAGGCTGCTTAGACAAGTCCCTGAGTTTTCTTTGCAAGGTTTTTCAGAAGTGGTTGCCATTGCCTTCTTCACAGTGCCAAGAATAAGTGACTGGTCAAGGTCACCCAGCTGGGTTTCTGCCTAAGGTGGGACTAGAATTCACAGTTTCATAGTTTTAAGTCTAGTGCCTTAATCACTATACCAAGCTGGCTCTCTAAGATGCTATTACAATAGTGTTAATTGGAAACCTATTTTAAAAGCACAGTAGTCTATTTTAGGAGCCCGCAGGGACGGTGGCTCAGTGGCTAAGACGCTGAGCTTGTCAATCAGAAAGGTCAGCAGTTCGGCAGTTTGAATCCCTAGCACCGTGTAACAGAGTGAGCTCTGTTATTTGTCCCAGCTTTGCCATCCTAGCAATTCGAAAGCTTGTAAAAATGCAAGTAGAAAAATAAGGACCACTTTGGTGGGAAGGTACCAGTGTTCTGTGGACCTTCGGTATTTACTCATGCCAGCTACATGACTACAGAGACATTTTCAGATGGCACTGGCTTTTCGGCTTTGTAACGGAGATGAGTACCATCCCGTAGAGCTGGAAACAACTAGCCTGTATGTGGGAGGGGAACCTTTTTAAGTAGCGTGTATATGTACATGCTATTCTCTTTCACATAAATCTTATTACGTAAATTACAGGAAAGGATTAGGAAATGGTTAGTAAGTAAAATCAAAGATGTGCATAAGTACACCATCGTGCCTCCCATCCTGTCCTATTGTCCCCATTTATTCATGCCTATTTCCTGTATTCTTACTCATGTTTATACTTAGACCTATTATTTTGCAAGTGATTGACAAATTAAATAAATAAATAAATAAATAAATAAATAAATAAATAAATAAATAAATAAATAAATCTTCCCATTTACTGGTAGCCATGAAGATTGATCATCATAGTTTTGTAATATTTTCACATTATACTTTTCTTAATAAAAAAGAAGAGTTAGACTGGCTTGACAACCGTCATGATGTGTGACCATAATAGTTAGAAATTCATTCATCCAATATTATGCAATCCAGAATATGTGTCAAATATATTTCTGAATTATTTGCTTAACTGCAGTATTGTAAGTATACTTTAAATCTTCAGCCTCTATAATTTTTCTTTAGATTTCGGAAAAAGTCTTCGGTAACAGATTCTTTCAATAATTTAATGTACAAACAGAATCTTGATCAATTAACTGAAGGTAAACAAACAGCACTCTGTTATATTACAGGTAGTCCTCGATTTACAACAGTTCATTTAGTGAATGAACTAAATGATTTAGTGAATCATTTTTTTAATGATTTAGTGAATTTTCAAATTTACAACGGCACTGAAAAAAGTGACCTATGGCTATTTTTAACAGTTAGGACCGTTACAGCATCCCTATAGTCACGTGAATCAAATTTGGATGCTTGACAACTGGCTCATATTTATGACGGTTGCAGTGCCCAGGGTCATTGGATCCCCTTTATGGACCTTCTGATGAGCAAAGTCAATGGGGAAACCAAATTTACTTAATGATCCTGTTAATAATTTAACAAGTGCAACAATTTACTCAAATGTGGCCAGAAAAGTCGTAAAATGGGGCAATACTCACTTAACAAATTTGTCACTTAACAACATAAATTTGGGGTTCAGTTTTAGTTGTACGTCAACTTTCTGTATTTTATTGATATAACTGATGAATAAGTATTTTAACCTTCAGATGTTGCATTATGTGTCTATGTTTGGCAAACGGTTCCATATCTTATGATTATATACGTGGATGATAAATCTTATGATTACATATGTGGATGATTTTGTGGGGAAAATTTGCTTAAATTGTAATCCACATGGTCCTTGATGAAAACAAAATACTGCAGTCAATTAAATCCTGGCAGATATTTGGATGTCAGAGAACACAGTTACATAGGTCTATTCTTAAAAACCTCCAGTGCTGGAGTTGTGGGTGTTCCATCACTGGAGGTTTTTAAGACATTGGACAACCACTTGTCTGAAATGGTATAGGGTTTCCAGCCTGAGCAATAACTCTCTTATTCTGTGATTCTGTTAAGACTGCAGGATCCAATCTGGGTGGGTCCCTGGGACCAGAGGTTTAATCTTCCGAGCTTTCAGATTCATGCTGGAGCCCAGGGAACTTCTGTCTAACTGAATACATGTTTTGACCTCTTCTATGGATAGTATTTATGTGGTGCCTGGTTCTGTGTAGCTCTTTATTTGTTGATTGGGATGTTGATGGCTGGTTATTAAGTCCTTGGCTGTTGTTTCCTTGTGCTGCCAAGTCCTCAGCTTCTAAATACCTAATAAGTTGGTGGTAAATTAGCATTCCTGTTGACTGACAAAGGGCTACATTACCCAGGCTTCAATCATTTCCCTGGCTACCTTTGTATTTGCTCGGCCAACAATCTTAGTAGCTGCAAAATTGAATGTATGTCCTTGTTCATTCCATGAACAAGCTACCAAAGAGTTTGGGTCTCCTTGTCTGACTGCTCATTTGTGTTCTTGCAATCTGGTGGACTCCAGCATGAATCCAAAAGCACAGAAGACTAAACCTCAGGATCCTGCAACATAATCCTGACACATATATTTGCCTTTATTCTGTTAAGATTAGATATAAGAGACCTCCCTAAGGAGAAACATTTAGATACAGAAGAAAAAGAATAAGCAATTCTTAAGCTGCATGTATCAATACCCAATTCGTGTTTTCCTCCATCTCTTGTACCCTGGTGAATATCTGTCAGCATCAAATATTGCAGATTATGAACATCTTGTCCTCGGTATATCTTGAATTTCAGCTATGTCTCTTTTCAGACTTACAGAAATAGAAAATTTTGTCAGAAATGGTGTAGGGTCTCCCATTTGGGCTTGGACTAGTTGACCTATAAGGTCCCTTCCAACTCTGATTATCTGTTAAATCTGTTAAAATAATGCAAGAAAAATGTAATCAATTAAGTACTTCTTTTAATAATAATAAAAAAGAGCTGTTAGCAGGCATTCCTCAAGCCAACTGATCCAAGGATGTGGCAGCTAGAAAGGATTTTATCTTATCATCTCTGAAGATAGCCTGTTAGCATTTTTTAGTGGCAGTAGGTGGTCCTTCAGTTTCTTGCTTGAAAAAACTTTTTTTTACAATATTGACAATAATCACATTATAAGGAGAAACTGAAACATTTCTGTTCTTTTTCTAGAAGAAATCCATGCAGAAATTTGTTATGCTGAATGCTTGCTTCGGAGAACTGCTCTTACATTCTTCCAGGTAAAGATGTTGTTCAGGACCTGGTGTTGTTAAGGTAGCCAGGGAATTGTGAAATGGCAAGAGATGCAATGATCTGAGTTTTTGTGTTAAATACGTTTTAAGTACTTTAAATACACCACTACGTTTTTTATTATATTTTATGTAATTAATACATAATTAAGTGAATTTCATATTTTAATTTATAAGCTTCATAAGTGGATTAGTTTAATAAATTTGGTATTGTTAGTATTTTAATTTTTTTAAAATTTATGCTATATAAAAAGCAACAGTTTCAATGCCTATGTAAATAGTGTGTTGTCAGATTACAGTTAATTTGAGCAATGGTCATCATCATCATAAGAATAATGTTCATAGTAATAGTCATATCATAATAGCATTTTCTCAACATATTAATACTTATTAATACTAATCATATTAATAATAAACATATTGTAGTAAGCCCTCGTAGTAAAATTAATTATTCTCTTATAATTTTAAATGTTCTAACTTCTGTTTCTGTCAGATAATCATTGGTAAAACGAACCCCATATTTCAAAATAGTCCGTATCTTCCTTCTCTTTAATTTAAAGTGTTAATCTATCCATTTCTGTACATTTTGGTATTTTGTTTATTATCTTCTCTTCTGTAGGGATTGCCATATCTTTCTAATGTTGTGCAAATACAATTCTGGCCACTGATAACACATGTAGTATTAGATACATAGTTCCTTTATTATATTTTTCTGGTAGGATACCCAACAGAAATATTTCTGATTTTAAATCTATCATTATAATTTTTTTCTATCCATGTATGTATTTTGGTCCAGTATGCTTTTGCTTTTGGGCATGTCCACCACATGTGTTCATTTCAAGAAAAGCTGTCTGTGCTAGTGGTTTGTTTTTTTTTTCATTGTGATGCCTACCTCCCTGCCAAGGCATACAGCACAATTACCCATTCTGCTGCTATACTGCTTGCCTCTGTCTTCAAATACCTTCTTTCTTGGAATCTCTCTTTTGTTTGCAGGAGATAAGGAAATGATGCTGAGTTAATATAGGAAAGAAGGGTATTTGAGGTATTAAGAGGGAAAGGGGGAAAACCATTATTGTTTTTGTAGGTTTGGGGGAGAAATTAGATAATAACTTTAGCTGAAAAGAAAATAGACCATAAAAAGTTGGATGCAGAAAGGTATGTGCGTGAGAGGTGGGGGAGAAATCTTTCAGCTTTAAAAACCAAGAATAAGTTAAAGTTCTAGATTTTTGCAGGTGAACTGGCAACTCATATTAATAAATGGCATATCTGAGTTTGCCATAAAGCCCATGACCAGGGGTGGGATGCTACCGGCTTAACAACCAGTTCAGTGGTCGCGTACTCTGTGCCTAAGACTAAAGTAAAACCCCTGCGCCTCTCAGCTGTTTAGCAGGGCAGTCTGCTCCACCGCGCCAAACAGCTGGGAGGATAAAAAGAACTTAGGGGCATGGGTGAGCGAAAGGGCCCAACTGAAGATCCTTGGAGCAAGTCAGACTGAATCGGTTCTATGACAGCTGCTCTTTGGAGCTTCCGGTATACCCGAACCAGTCCAAACTAGTAGCATCCTGCCCATGACCAAGGTCAGCATAATTTATTCCATAAAATCTACAATAGAAACTGTAAGTTCAAAGGATGTTTGCTTTACAAAGTTAAGTATTTCTTGTTCTTTTTTTTTTCCAATTTACCACCATCACTGCTGGGGAAATTTGATCTGAAGTGCATTTAAATTACAATCTTATGCACACTATGAGAGTAAGGTCTATTAAATAGCAATAGCAATAGCACTTAGCAGAGGTAGCAATAGCAATCAGCAGAGATAGCTTGCAGTAATGCATTCTAACCATTGCGCCACCACGCTTCATGGTAAAAAGTATCATTTTATGGTAAACATGTAAAAGATAGTTATGTTCTAAAGCCCATGTCACACAGCACCAATGGATGGAAAGAAGATGTAAAACGGAGAGAAACACTTGCCATCCGTTGATTAACACGATGCATCCGTTCTGTACTCACTGTGTCCATTTTTCATACTCTCTATCCGTCCAGCATCCGTCTACTGACATTTCATCCGCTCAAAAGGTTTTGAGCTGCACAAAACTTTTTGAGCAGAAAAAGTATCCAACGCGTCCGTTCTACATCCGCTACGCATACGGGGAACATCTGTTATACATCTGTCGTCATCCGTTACAGGTCTGCTATAACCGCTAGGCATCCGCTGCGCATCTGCACAACTCACATCCGCTCCAGTGGAAAATGGACACAGGGAGGAAGCAAAATGGACGTGGAATGGACACGCAGCGTTAGTAGCACAGACGGAGAAAGGATGAAAGCGGATGCAGCTCGCATACAAAGCATTAAAACGGAAAAAACGTTCGTATAGGGGAGGTATCTCAGATATTTAGGATGTCTGCAGGATGCCTAGAGGATGCAAAAGGACACCCAGCGGAAAACCTATATTTCCTATAAAAAGGGGGAGAATTCACCTGGATCTCACTTTCAGTCCAGCAGCCCTGCGGTGCAGACCTCTTCAGCCTTCATCTTGCTCTTGCTCTTCCACAGCATCCAGTCATCTCCACCATGGATCATCACACACTCCTTTTGGTAGCCGCCATAGTTCTACAACAGTGTGAAGCCCTCTACAGGCTCTTTCACCTGTTCTACGGGAAGAAAAGGAGGCGGCCAAGAAGTGTCTGGGTCTGAAGATGGCTCGCGAGAAGAGCCGAGTATGGACTGTATAACAAGCTGATGGTGGAGCTGAGGAACAAAGACCCTTGTGCATTCCAGAACTTCATGAGGATGCCGCCAGCCATGTTTGACGAAGTTGTGGAGCGGCTGAGACCCAGGTTGACCAAGGCAAACACCAACTTCCAGCCCAGCCTGGACCCTGGGCTGAAGGTGGCACTGACTGTGCGCCACCTGGCCTCAGGGACCACGTACAGGAGCATGCAGTACGGCTGGAGGGTGCCACACAACACCATCAGCATTGTGGTCAGAGAAGTGGTGCAGGCCCTCATCAAAGAATACCTGGAGGAGCTCCTCCAGTGCCCCTCCACTGAAGAAGGCTGGAAGAAAGTTGCAGAGCAGTGGTATCAGAAGTGGAACTTCCCCCACACCGTTGGAGCCATAGATGGGAAACACGTGGCCTGCAAAGCTCCAGCCAAATCAGGGTCCACTTATCACAACTATAAGGGCTTCTTCAGCATCATCCTCTTCGCCATGGTCGATGCTGACTACAAGTTCATGTACATCGATGCTTCAGGCAAAGAGTCATCTTCAGATGCCCAGGTATACAACGCCAGTCAACTCAAGTAGGGGCTGAAACGCAACCTCATCATGGGCTTCCCAGATCCAGACCCCCTGCCCAACGACACACAAGATGTGCCCTACTTCATCGTGGGGGATGACGCCTTCTTCCTCAGAACCAACTTCATGAAGCCCTACACTTCCAGATGCCTCACCCGTGAAGAGAGGATCTTCAACTACAGGCTGTCCAGGGCAAGGCGGGTGGTGGAGAACGCCTTTGGCATCCTGGCCAACAGGTTCCAGGTACTTCTCACCACCATGCAGCATCGCACAGAGACCGTGAGGAACATCGTGGAAGCTTGCTGCATCCTGCACAATCTGATGCGCACCCGCTATCCAGTGTTGCAGAACAGGCTTGTGGACCCCCAACAAGGCAATGGGGACATGGAGCCTGATGAATGAAGGCAAGGGCAAAATCTGATAGATACTGTGGATGTGCAAGGCCCCAACAGAGCTTCACGTGAACGGAAGAAGCAGCGCAACCTCCTGAAACACTGGTGCAACTCCCAAGCTGGAGCAGTGGAGTGGCAAGACAGGATGGTAGATGCTTAATGGATGCTTCCTTCAGCCTGTCTCATCACACTGATGAGATTGTGCCATGCATGTTGGGTGGGCCTACAATGAACAGGGCATTTAATAAAGACTTGTGTTTATGTTGACATGTGTTGATGAATGATTAAATTGTTATTGATAATAAAGGGCCATAGGTGTGGCACCTGGGAGGGTGAACCGTACAGTCCCACTATGCTTGCACTGGAGGTTTATCTATCCCACTGCCATCCTAACCCATCCCACAGCTATTACCCATTCCACAGGTATCCCTGCCCATCCCACTGCTATCCTAACCCATCCCACAAGCATGCAAAGGCTTAAACCATTTCTAAAAGTTTCCACCAAGACTTTATTGACTAAAAGAACTGAACCAAGTGTGTGAAGCAAAGATAAACTTTATTAATAACAAACTGTAAAAGCAAAATGACCCAAGTAAAGTGTCCCAAGCAAAGATAAAATCAACAGGTAGCAACCCAGTCTCTGGCACTCTTCTCAGTCACTCTGAGATGTGCCCATAGTCTCAGGGGTGAAGGGTCCAGGTGCTGTAGAGGTGGCTGCTGCTGGAGTGCTGGTCTGAGGCGCCATTGGGGTGCCTGGCCCCGAGAGGCCAACAGGGGATGGTGTGTGGAGGAAGCTCTCAGAGAGCTGGCTCAGTCCCGTGATGTTGAGAGCCCCTTCCTCCATGACATGGGGTGTCAGTCCCAAGACCGATGACAGATGTTCTGAGGCCGGGCTTGGCTGTGGGGTGGAGGAAGGAGTGTAGTGGGGCTGTCTGGTCTGCTGCTGAGCGAGGTGAGGCGTGGGTGGCATCTGTGGCGTGGGGGTGGTGGTGTCGGTGGCATCGGTGGCATTGGTGGCATTCGATGTACCTCTACCTGGACTGGGAAGGGCTGCCTGTGCTGCTGGAACTCCTGGTAGCCGTAGTCTTGGTAGGTGAGGGCCTGTGGAAAGCCTTGGAAGGGCTGTCACCTGGGGTGGAGGAGCAGACTTGGACTGGGTCGGAGCAGGTTCAGCTAGGCCTGGAGGTTTGTGCAGAAGACCTTTGATCCTTTCCTTTATCACCTGGTACTGTGATTCGGACATGTCCATGAGGGTCTGGTTGACGTAGGTGAGGAAGGGCTTTCGGTTTGAAGATGGTATGTTGGTGTGTACCAGCTGAGAGAGGAGATCTACGCTGCTTTTGATGGTGTCCCTGATCTCCAGCAGGACAGTGTGGCTCCGCCCCTCCAGTCTGCCTCTCTGCCTGCTTTCTGTGGAGGTGGAGCTGGGCGTGGGTGTGGGTTGGTCTCTGGTGTTAGTGCCCTCTCCTTGCTCCCACTGCGTCAGGGTGTCATCCATGCGCTCTGCCACGGGGAATGCAGCTGTCAGAGGGGTCTGCGTCATGGGACGCTCCACAGATACCTGCCTGGACACAGGAGCTGACTCTTGGCCAGAAGAGGACTGGGTGTCTGTGGGCTTCCTGAGAGAGAGGGTAGACAGAGGGTCTGCTCCTCGGTGGCGGACCTCACTCTCCAAGAAGCTGCACTTGGCCATCATGTAGGTCTCCCGGTCAATGAGCTGGACCGCGGCCTGGCCAGACTTCTTGAGGTGCAGCTTCCTATACCAGGTGTGCATGTGCTTCCACCACCCGAGGAGGACCTCCGAAGTGTAGCCCAAGCTCTCCGCCTTCTCTCTCCAAGCCGCGTGCTTCCTCTTGGTGTCTCGATAGAGCCTGTGTCCCTTCCGCCATAGGTACTCGTTCTCCCTCAGCCATTCGAGCACCTCATCCTCATGTTCCTCTTCGATGGAGTACTGCCTCCTCTCCCTATCTCATGTATGCCTCTTCCTCCCTCTGGCAGGGCCTTCTGGGCCCTCATCAGAGGGGCTTTGAGGTTCTAGGGGCTGCTCCACCACACCACCACCACCAGCAGTAGCAACAACAACGGCAGCAGCACCAGCAGCACCAGCAGCACCAGCAACACCAGGATCAGCAGCAGCAGAGTAAGCACCAGCAGCACCAGCAGCACCAGGAGTAGCGCCAGCAGAGTAAGCCCCAGCAGAAGCACCAGCACCAGGAGCAGCGCCAGCAGAGTAAGCCCCAGCAGAAGCCCCAGCACCAGGAACAGCACCAGCAGAAGCCCCAGCCCCAGCAGAGTCAGCCCGAGCAGCAGAAGCCCCAGCAGAAGCAGAGTCAGGGCCAGGGGGTGGGATGGTGGTCCTGTCCTTCTTGCCAGGGCTGGCAGAAGATGGCACAGGCTTGCTCTTCTTCCCCATGGTTGTTGGCTGGAGATGTGTCTGGCAGCAGGTCTTTCCTCTGAATGGTGACCTGCTTGCGAGCTGCACCCTTTTATATCCACGGGACTGATGCAATGCATCCTCCCCGCATGTGCAGTGAACGCTTTGCATCCGCTAGGCATCAGCTAGGCTTCCGTGATGCATCCGCTGTATCCGCTCGGCATCCGCTCGGCATCCGTTCCTTCCGCTGCGCGTCCACTTCGCTGGTCTCCCCTGGAAGCCCTACAGATGTGCCATCCGCTTCCATCTGCTAGGCTTCCGTGGAGCATCCGCTTTACATCCTGGCTACATCCTCCCCCTGCCCATTCCTTTCCGTTGTTGTCTGCTCTGTTTATGCAAATTTGGAGCACTTTTGAGAGCGGATAACAATGGATGGAAAATGTTCTCATCCGCTGTGTCCTTTTTACATACTTTTTGCATCCGTCGGCCTATGTGACAGGCCCTTAAGATAGTTTAAATTCAGTAGGGGAATTTTCTGCTTAGTAGGGAAATATAATGCTCAGAGTGTGTGAGTGTGTTTTTGATGATAGCTTTTTTGAATGAATTGGATATTTTCTTAGGATGTTTTAGCAAGAAACAATTCAATTTCTTGTTAATATATTAGATTTATCAAAAGTGAGATTAGTAATTCTCATAACATGCTTTCAAAATAGCTAAATAGTGGAATAATATCTTTATTATGATTAGAGTGAGTTTTAGCAATTTGCCAATTAATTGTCTCAGAATTAGTCATTGTCCATCTGAAGCAAGAGTATTATAACTGAAATAGACAATCTATTCTATTTTTCTTAGGATGAAAGCATAATTAGCTTTGTGAAAGGCAGCATCAAAATAAGAAATAGTTATCAAATATATATGTATGTAGTTTTTGAAATTATTTGATAATTGATATTTTTTGCAGTGACAAGCTGTATTACTCTAAATATTTATGAAAATCAAATGTTTTTACTCGTCACCTAGTCCTTTAAGGTAGAGAAGTGCGGTATCTGCTATCCCGCATCAGATGGGCGTCTCATGATAGGGAGCGAAGGAGAGAGAAACGACAGGAGACGAATTTCCTCGGGATGAGTGCGCCCAGAATGGCTGGGTACAAGCTCTTTTATTATGCTCATTCAAAAGGGGGTGATTGTTTATTCAGAACCTAGGTTAAGCCTAGGTCAGACGGAATATACAAATTTAACAATGACTCAGACAACAGCAGGATATTAGGACAGACAGGATGGCAAGAATTATATTTGATCAGGATATTACTTCTTTACCAAGCTGCATGCCAGACAATGTAATCCCAAGTGAATAAACCATTTCTGCAAATGTTTGACTCCTTGTCCCTGTACGTGCCCTGTAAAAGGTCACTGAGAAGACAGAAGCTTAATGATTACACGTGAAATGATACAATGTTGAAATGTCTGAATGATCCATAGTTGCATTGATATACAATTGAAAACACATAAATGATACATAGTTACAACATCTCCTCTGTTTTTATTTTTTATGACGAATCTTCTTCCTTGTCCAAGAAGACAGGAACCTTTTTTCTAAAATGTTCACCGTCCCAGTCATCTAGGCAGGGGTGCGATCCGTCAGCATCAGGGTTGTCCAAGGAGCGGTAACTCAGCAATGACATTTTTTCATCCGGTGTTAAGGGCTTGACATGAGTTTGCAATAACACATTAACATTAGCAGTTATGGAGGATAATTGATTTTTCAAAAATTGCAATATTCTATTAAAACAACAAGGTCCTATAATACATATTAATATAATGATTATTAATGGTCCTGCCAATGCAGTTATAAGGGTTGTAAGCCATGGTGAAATAGAAAACAAGCCTTGATATCAATTATACATGTTTAACCTTTCGTTTTCTCTGTCTTTTAAGTGTTTTTCTAATTCCTTCATAGAATCCAACACAATCCCTCTGTTATCAGCATAAAAACAACATTCTTCTTTTAGCGCAGCACACAATCCCCCTTGTTTTAAAAATAACAGATCTAAACCTCTGCGATTCTGCAAGACCACTTCTGAGAGGGAAGTCAAGGAGTTTTGCAAAGCTGTAATTGACTTCTCAATTCGTAACAAATCATCATCAATGACTGAACCTAGAGCTGTAATTTTTTGTCCAGAGACAGCTAGTCCTGCAATGCCCGTGGCTGCGCCCGTGGTGCCCAGAGCAAGCAGTAAACCTAGAGTGAGAGTACTAATAATTTCCCGCTTTGCTCTGAGGGGGTATTCCATGGGTGCCTGTAGGGATATAAAATCATCAGAGTTATACACATTAATTTTTGGTACAAGCCATACTTGAATGCAAAATGATTTGGATTTTATAAGTTCATCCCCATAGACACATGCTGTGAGACCGGTGGAACCAGCCCAGACAGAGTTGTTGCTTGGGATAAAATACATTCCTTTCAGGCGTGATGTTAAATTTCCTCCTGAGGTGGTGTAGACTGCAGAGTATCCTCCGATGGTGTGGGTGCGGCCAAGGCGGTTCTTAGGAAGGTACACATTACAATGATAGCCATTAGAAACATTATGACAATATTGTGAGTAAGTGGATGGAATATTTCCCAAGCAACAACCAACCCCAGTGATGTAAGAAACAGTAATAGTGGAGTTCCTCCAACGGCAACGTTCGTCTGATGTGGAATTAGCAATGGTTTCTTGGGAAGCGATGGCTTCGTAAAAAGGTGGAGAGGCAGAAATACAAAGCCAACATGTGGAGGCAATTGATGAGTTTGAAGAGTTCAGCAAGGCATAGGAAGCTTTGATCATTGGAATCAATGGGTTAACTCCCTGTGTTATGGGTTGCAAGAATGGGGATTTATGACTAGGCTCAGGTGGATGAGAAGGTGAGTTGTAGGCAGTGGAGCCTACAAGCATTTCTGCCAAATCAAATTGAAGTGGTGGGTAGAAGTCTTCTATGCGAGAAGAATTGGTTGTAGAGCTTAAAGGAATGCCTTGAAAATCTTTTATAGTCCAAGTAATATTATATTTTTTCTATGAGGCTTCTGTGGATCGTCATGGACAGTTCTTTTGAAGCGTTGTTTGTTGGCAGGATCAGAGTTTGGGTATATAAAAGCATCACAAGTAGGAGAGAGGACTATGGACAAGTTAGTTGTGGAACATTTAAGAGATGAAAAGGGAATGCAATTAGTAGAAAAAGGATAATAATTACAATAATGACAATGAAGATTAATTTGGTCATTCATCAAGGATGTTAATTGGGTTGGAGGAATCCATAATACAAGAGAAGGACATTTAGGTCCTCCTATATCTAGCTTGAGTAGAGGAAAAGATTTTAAGGTTCTTTTCCATAGGAGGAGTAAGGAAGGAACAAAAGAGTGAGTGATAGAGTGTTCTGTAAACAAAACAGAAGTGACAGAGTGAAAGTTATGGGTAGCATTTTCCTGACGTACCCTCATAGAACAAGTATAATAGCCTTCTGTTAATGAAGTGGCTTTAATATGCATAATCTTTTGACAGGAAGCATAGGTTTTGTTGAAGTATGTGTAAATGTAAGGAGATAGATTTAAGGGAAGATTATTATGCCAACAGACAATAGGACAGTCATTATCATAATTAATAAAGCAAAATTCTAATGTGGTCCAATGACCATGTTGAACAAAGGTATAAGTAGGATATGAATAAGGTAGAAATTGCAAAGAGGATATAGGCAAGAATATCAGGAAGAGTTTAAGATGAAGATGTAGCGGAGGAATTCCCATGATAGGGTCTTACCGCCCGACCAGGGACCCAGCAAGTGGTTTTGTCTGGTAGTAAAATCGCAGCGTAGCCTCGTCCCCAGGTGAGAAGCTCAGCAGGACCCTGCCAGGTGGGATCTGGCAATCTGCGATAATGTACCAGAGGTATGTTAGGAGGGGGTGAAGGGGAGGAAAAATGACGTGAGGCAGCAGAAGTAGGAGGAATGCCAGTCAGATTAAGAAAATTTAAAGTGTAAAGACAAATGTTAAGAGAATTTTGCAATGCTGGGAGGTTGGGAGGTTTTTCCCGCAACGAATAGCGATCAAGAGCACGTTTCAGAGATAAGTGAGCTCGTTCCACAATAGCCTGCCCTTGGCTGTTGTAGGGAATCCCAAACTTGTGAGTTACATCCCATCTATTACAGAAGTCCTGGAAAGCAGAACTCGTATAGGCAGGTCCATTGTCTGTTTTGATTTCTTTTGGACGTCCCAGCGAGGCAAAGGTACGAATTGAATGATTGATGACATGTTTTACAGCTTCTCCCCTTTGAGGAGTAGCCAGAATAAATCCTGAATATGTATCGATGGAAACGTGCAAATATTTCCAAGGTGCAAAAGGTGGATACTGAGTTACATCCATTTGCCAAATTTCACAAGCTTTCAATCCTCTAGGATTTACTCCTATGGGAATGGAATGTCCTTGCTTACTACATGTGGGGCATTGTTGAATAATGGCAGCAGCTTCTGCCTGAGTTAGAGAAAATTGTTTTTGTAATGCTTTTTTATTTTGGTGAAAATAGTCATGGCTTTGTGCTGCTGTCAGATTACAAATTGATTTACCTGATGCTGCAGCGTCTGCCACCTTATTTCCCTCCTGTAAAATACCAGGAAGAGGTTGGTGGCTCCTGATATGTGCTACAAAGAATGGATGCCTACGACTGTTGATACATTGTTGTGGAGGAATCATCAATTTTAACAAAGGAACAGATATGTTAGGAGATAAATAGGCTTGATATATATTTTTCAAAATCTGAGAAACGTACAAGGAATCAACTATTAAATTAAAAGGAGCTTTTTGAAACTGTTGAAATGCAATAAGAGATGCAGCAAGTTCTGCCTGTTGAGCAGAAAGTTGCGGGGGGGTAATTTTAGTTTTCCACTCTCCCTCCTGGTTCCATGCACAAGCACCATACACTTTCCCCCCATCTGCATAAAGCGTAGGTGCATCTACTAATGGAGATATTGAGAGAGGGGATTGCCATTCAAAAGGGAGAGTTTTAAGAAAAGTGAAACGTGGGTCTGCTGGTAAATGGCAAGAAGTTTGCCCTGGCCATTCTTCTAAAGCGTATTGTAGTTCTTCTGAATTACACCATAGCATTTCCCACGTGGTCAGTGAGCAAGGAGTGAATATTGAAACAGGCTCACATCCCATGAGTTGTTTACATCTTTGTCGACCTTTAAAGATCAACTGGGAATATGCAGAGGCTTTACTGGTGATTGTGGTCCGTGGGGTGTGAGACAAATGAAGCCATTCTAAAATCAGAACCTGTGTTTGATGAGATTGCATTATAACAGCTGTAGGTCTCTGAACAGTATTTAGTAAAGCAATTGATAAAGGGCAATTCTCTATAGCTCGATCCACCCATCGAGTAGCCAGTGAATGAGAAACGTCTTTTAATGCCTGCAACTGCTCTTTATTTAGAATGATAACATCAGAAGGGGCTTTACCTTGTGTAAGAGCATTAAAGAGAGGAGCTAATGTAGCTGTGGTCAAACCCAAATAAGGACGTGCCCAATTTAAGGTTCCTAGGAACTGTTGTAAGATCACAAGTGTAGGTTTAGGGGGAAGTGTTGGGAGGGGAAGGGAAGGAACAGCAGCTGAAGCAAGTAACTTGTGACCTAAATAGGAAAAGGGTGGTTTGGATTGTATTTTTTCTGGGGCTATTGTGAGTCCTGCTTTATCTAGAATGGAGGTCAGGCACGGCAGAGTTTTTAATACCGTGCCCTTTGGGCCAGGTGCAGATACCAATATATCATCCATGTAATGATAGATTAAAAAATGAGGATATCTGTCCCTGTATGGTTGCAAGGCTAAATCCACAAAAAATTGGCACATACTTGGACTGTTTAACATGCCTTGTGGTAAGACTTTCCATTGATATCGTTTGGTAGGTCTCTGATTATTTAAAGTTGGTACTGTAAAAGCAAATAATTTTCTATCTGACTGGTGTAATGGAATGGAGAAAAAACAGTCTTTTAAATCAATGATGATAAGGTCATACTCTTGAGGAATTATGTTGGGATTTGGAAGACCACATTGCAGGGGTCCCATTGGAAGAAGGACCGAATTCACGGCCCTTAAATCCTGTAGGAGGTGCCAAGCGCCATTTTTCTTTTTGATAACAAAAACTGGGGTATTATATGGACTCAATGAAGGTTCTAGATGACCTTTATCTAATTGTTCTTGAACAAGAGAATGTAAGGCTTCAAGCTTTATAGAAGGGAGAGGCCACTGATCAATCCACACAGGGTTATTGTGAGTCAGATGCAAGCGAAGCATGGTTAGTAAAGGGTAAGTTGTGCATTAAATTGTGACATAAGGTCTCTTCCCCACAGGTTAGTATACAGAGGAATTACAGCTGGTTTAATATAAGCAACACATTGAGACTCAGGGGAATGGGCTTTTACCCAGTTTCTGCTAATGCGAGTCTCCTGGAGTCCCCCCACTCCTCTCACCGCTGGTGCCACATCTGCAGGCCAGGTGTTTGGCCACTCAGCGGTTCGGATGACGGAAATATCCGCTCCAGTATCTAAAAGACCAAGAAAGGATCGACCATTCAATAAGAATGTTACTGTAGGTTTTGGTTGACTAATTGGTCTTTCAATTGCATAGAGTTGCTCTTGTTGTTGGTCTAAGAGCACAATCATTTTTGCCACAACATCCCCCTCATTTATAGTAACTTCTGTATTAGCTAGTACAGACAGACAGACATCAGACAATACAGTAGGATCATGCAGAAAAGGAGAGGCAAGAATACCTTGTTCAGCTAAATCCTTTACAGGAAAGACTAGCACTGGAATATTGGGGGGCATATGAAAAGGCTGAACAAGACGTACAAAGAGAAAGTCAGTAACACCAGGAAGATAAGTAACAGTTTCATTAGCAACAAGATCGTAAGCGAAGGAGGAAAAGTGGCAATTTTCCATAGCCTTTGTTGAGGGGCTGGCTGCCTGCCCCGTTTCTAGTTTCCCTGATTTAAAAAGGATTTTTTGATGATTGCAGGGTTATTCTGTTGTTCATTCTTTTGGGCTCTGCACTGATTAGCCCAGTGATAGCTTTTTTGGCATCGAGGGCATAGTGTCTTTGGGCGAGCTACCTGGTTTCTTGACATATTAGCTCCCCCGCCCGGGGCTCTGCATTGGCTCTTAAAGTGACCGGGCTTGCCACAATTAAAACAATTGCTCATTTTGCGAGTGTTTTGTTGGATAATGGGAAGAAGAGAGCTCATGTTCTGCTGCATGCCTTCAGTAATGGCTGTAGCCAGAGTAGACATGGAATGGGATGTGGTTCCTATGATTCGGCAGGCTGTAAGATAATCTGCCAGGGTGACATTTTTCTTATTAATTATTGGTTGCAAAACTTTCTGACAATCAGCGTTTGCGTTTTCATAGGCAAGTTTCAATTGTAATTCATTACAAGCCTCCTCGTTATCAATTTGTCTCTCTAAGGCTTCTGTGAGACGGTTTATAAAGGAGGAAAAAGGCTCAGAAGGTCCTTGAATAACTTTAGAAAAAGATTTGGGCACACATCCTGCATTGTCAACTTTTCGAGCAGCAGCCAAAGCACAATCCTGTAGTATAGGGAAAGCAGCTGCGTCTGTGGCAGTCTGCTGGGCAATGGTAAGCATAGTGCCAGTGCCATTAAGCATATCTAGAGTGACATTTGCCGGTAAGCCTCTAGCGGCTGCGGCTGCAGTACGCTTATGAAATTCTGACTCCCAGACCAAAAATTGTGCAGGAGTGAGGATCATGGCAAATAATGTACGCCAATCAGCATTTATTAAGTCAGCTCCTGGTTGGGCTATGGATCCTAAAAGACCCTGTACATAGCGAGATTGAATACCATTTTCCTTGCAAGCTGCTTTTAAATCCTTAATTATTTTGTATGACAATGGGCTGTACAGAGGAGCTGGAGGATTGCCAATTTGTATGATAGGATAAAGGGAGGCAGCTGCAAGGGTGTCCTCATCCATCTCTCCCTCAGAAAAGGCTTGCTGAATGGCTTTTACAACACCCCCCCCTTTTGGGGGTGGTGGTGGAGGACACGAGAGCTCTCCTTTTAAAGAAGTGGATTGGATGGAGGGAGGCTCTCGTAAGGATTTTTGATCATTGGGAGCGGAGGGTTGAAGGACAGGAAAGTTATCACAACTTGGTGGAGGAGATTCAAATTCTATTTTATCATGGACTTTTAAAGCCTCCATAATTTTCCTCCAAGTGACCAAAATGCCAATAGGTGCACGAGGAGGATTATGGAGATAGTCACCAATTTTTTCCCAAATGGAGATTTTTAAGGACCCTTTCTCTGGATAAGTGGGACAATGTTGCCACACATAAGCCAATAATGTAGCAATAGGTTTAATTTTTACAGGCGAGCCCTTTAAATTAGCAGAATATTTAGAAGAAGAGGCAACTAACTCCCTCAATTCCTTCAGATGCTCTGTCTGTTGTTGAGAAAAGTTTCCGCCCATACTTACGAAAGTCGAGACCGTGTTTCAGATCCGATGATGTGCAATTCGCTTCAGGCCTGGCGAAGCACAGCTCCCATCGAGCGAGTAAGATATGAGCGCGTCGCGGCGTATCCCCCTTAGGGAATCACGTCGGGGTCACCAGAATGCGGTATCTGCTATCCCGCATCAGATGGGCGTCTCATGATAGGGAGCGAAGGAGAGAGAAACGACAGGAGACGAAGTTCCTCGAGATGAGTGCGCCCAGAATGGCTGGGTACAAGCTCTTTTATTATGCTCATTCAAAAGGGGGTGATTGTTTATTCAGAACCTAGGTTAAGCCTAGGTCAGACGGAATATACAAATTTAACAGTGACTCAGACAACAGCAGGATATTAGGACAGACAGGATGGCAAGAATTATATTTGATCAGGATATTACTTCTTTACCAAGCTGCATGCCAGACAATGTAATCCCAAGTGAATAAACCATTTCTTGCAAATATTTGACTCCTTGCCCCTGTACCTGCCCTATAAAAGGTCACTGAGAAGACAGAAGCTTAATGATTACACGTGAAATGATACAATGTTGAAATGTCTGAATGATACATAGTTGCATTGATATACAATTGAAAACACATAAATGATACATAGTTACAACAGAGAAGATCAGGAAACATACTCCACAAGAAGACCAGAACTATACTTCTTGCATGTCTGATTGTGTTACTCCTCCCTTCCAATCAGTAAGGGGGAGTTCCTCCTGGGTCTTTTCTTCATACTACAGATATTCCTTGGCTTTTGACCATAAATGGGACCAGAATTTCAATTGTTAATTGATTTGGGCATTAAATGAATTATCACATGACTGGATCTGATTTTGCAACCTTGTTTACCATGGTTGTTAAGGGAATCATACTCTCTTTAAGTGAATCTGGCCTCCCCAATTTACTTGGCTTTTTGGATGCTGTTTGCAAAGGTTTCAAATTATGATTACATGATCCTAAGATGCTGCAACTGTTGCAAGTTGGTTGCAAAGCACCTAAATTGAAATTATGCAACTGCAGTGCAGGGGTGATGTGACAGTCATAACTTTACGGATGAGTTACGGAGGCTTTTTAAACTTTGAGCTGATATTAAATGAATTATCATAAGTTGAGGACTATCTGTGCTGTTATTTTATTTGCTTTTCTTTTTATTTAATGTGTTTAAGTACAATCTTTTATACTAGAATTCTCACTAGACTTACAGCACTTAATAATTTGAAACAATTTGAAAAATATAGCAATAAAACAAAGCTATTGCTTCTTCTCTGTCACACTGACAAATAGGCTAATTAGATTCTTCAGATCAATACCTTTAAGGCCTTCCCAACCTCTGTTTGTTCTTTCCAAATGTTTAGTATTGGAAAGAACAACTACATAGACTGTTGGTTGAATCTATCACTGGAACTTCTGTTTCCAAGCTTGGAATTAATTATGTCTTCAGCCTTGAAGGGAAATCTGAGGGGCTTTATGGAATCCTGTCTCAGGAGTTACAAGATATTTTAAATATGTTTAAAAGTTTTCAAAGCCCTCTTCCCACCTCTGTGAAATGAATTTTCATATTGGGAATTCCTACCAAGAAGGTGCAAATGTGTATCTTGTTTGTTTACAAATTGTTCTGTATAACCTGGAAGGTTCCAAGCAGTCTTTTCTGATTGGCCAAAAAGGCCAGTAGTGGATTGGTTCATTAGGAACCAATCCAAGGAGCCGCTCAAAGGCAGAAAAGTTAAAACAATGTCATTGGCTACAAGCCGGCAGGCAAGCCTCTATAAAAAGGGCTGCCGCGGCTTGAGTCAATGTTCTGTTACTGTTTGCTGTTAAGTAATAAAGAGTTATTTGTTGGAACCCGGTCTACTGCGTTCCGTCTTTTCCGGACGGAACACTGGCAACGAAGGTGGGATCTTCCTAAAGCGGAGACCGAGCACGCGGTGAGAAAACAACCAGGCTAGACAAAATGGCTGGTAACAATGCGCCGCCCGCACCTTTTAACCCCAATAAAGAAGATTGGGAGTCTTATATCGATCGCTTCCTGATGTTTCTGGAGAGCAACGAAATGGAGGAAATTTCGGATCAGCGAAAGAGGGCTGTCTTCCTAACACATTGTGGGCCAGCCGTGTTCAAAATAGCAAAGGCATTGGCAAAGCCCAGAGACATGAAACAGATGACCTGGTCTGAACTTAACCGAATGCTAAAGGCTCACTACGTGCCGGTTGTCTCAAATCTTATTAAGAGACACGAGTTTTATAAAAGAGACCAGAGGGAAGACGAGACCATTGCGGATTTTGTGGCAGCTCTCCGCCATCTGGGAGGAGCCTGCGAGTTCCAGAATATGGATGAGGCCATGCGAGATCGTGTCGTGTTAGGTTTAAAGGACTCTACTTTACAAAGCAAACTATTAAACAGACCTAACATAACTGTGGCAGAAGCAATCGCGGAAGCCACCACCGCAGAATCCACGAAGAAATCAGCGGCCACAATGAAACTGATGAATGCCAATACTGACACGAGTCTACCCAGAGGGAAGAAGCAAGCTGCCACAACCACATACCACGAAGACCTAGACGAGTCATCAGAAATGGAAGAAGATGACAATGAGGTCCATCGCCTGTACGTGAACCAAAAAAGGCATGAAAGAAGAAGAAATTGGCGGGAATGCGCTGGCTGCGGAGGAAACCACCCCCGAACCGAGTGTAAGTTCCTTGATGCCATCTGTCGGGCTTGCAAGAAGAGGGGACACATCGAAAGAGTCTGCCGCAATCGTAAGAACAGCAGTCCTAGCAGACACGGTAATTCCCCACAAAGAACTGACCTGAAATAAGCTGATAGAAAATGGGACCGCAGCAAGGGAACCAGCAACCAAGAAAAAACTCACCAGACTGTCACTATCAGAAGCGCACAGACGGAAAGCGGGAGAAAAGTCAAAATTGTAGTGACCATTGAAGGAAGCCCTTGTGAAATGGAGGTTGACTCAGGATCTTTCCTATCAATGGTGTCTTGGAACACAATCAGGCGGTTGGTTCCAAACATAAAACAAAAAGAACTCAAGAAACAAAAAATAATTCTCAAAGACTACCAGGGAAATAGAATTCCCGTGGTAGGTCTAGGACACTTCAAAGTCACTTACAAACAACATGCCGAAGTCCTGACGCTGACTATAGTCGACCGAGACCGTCCCAACCTCCTGGGCATCGAATGGTTCGCACCATTGGGCCTTCAGCGGGAGGTGTGATTCCTAGAAGGCGTAGAGCTCCTAGGCTGCCTCCGTTAGAAGTAAAATACGGAGGGGATCCCAAAGCCTTGGGATTTTTCTTAGCTCAAGTTTGGAGCCATATGGAGGAGTATGGGGAGGATTTTCCCTCAGAAGCAGCCAAAGTGAGATGTGTTACCAGGGCTCTGGAGGAAATAGTGGCAGAGTGGATGGTGACTTTGCATAATGATAATGCTCCTCAGTTGCTGAATTATAACCTATTTATGGCTGCACTGCGGGCTAGGTTTGAGGACCCACTGGCGGAGCGCAAGGCCCGAATTAGGATGAAAACCATAAAACAGGGGCGGAGGTCTGTGGCTGATTACACTCAAGAATTTAGACAGTTAGCAGGCCATTTCCGAGGCTGGCCCCAAGAAGCCCTGATAGAACTGTTTAAAGATGGTTTAAATGAAGATGTGTACCAGAGATGCACTGCTAGAAGAGACCCCAATGACTTGCAGATGTGGTACCTGCTGGCAGAAGAAGTGGAAATTGATTTAATCCGAAGTAAACGGCAGGGAGGTTATCGGTGGAGCAAGTTTTCCCCCTCGCGCCCTCAAGAGGCTCCTAAACCTCAGAAGGGAGGAGTGGCGGCAAGACCCAACCCCTCAGCCTGCTTTCGATGCGGGAAAGAAGGTCACCGGGCTGTGAACTGCAGAGTCAAGTTGGAGCCAAAGGGGGCGCCAAAGGAAGGAAAGAAACCTGAAAAGTCCCCAGCGAAGCCTTGCGAAACAGCACTAAAGTCGAAAGAGACAGCAGAGGTCGCCCCTCCCGCAGGAGAGGAATCAGAAGCCCCAGTGACCCCTGAGGAGGAGGATTCTGACTCGGAAGACGACTTCCTGGTAAGTCCAAGCGTGGGCCCTATGACCATTCCGGTGAAGTTGAGGGTACCCAATTCAGGGGTCGAAAGGGAAATGCTAGCCCTGTTAGATTCTGGGTGCACCAGGTGTATAATAAACACGGAAGTAGTGAAGAAAATGGGCCTAAAGTTAAAACCTTTGAAGATGCCCATTTCCTTTTGCCAACTAGATGGATCAGTGGCTGGAGGTTACCCTGCACGTTTTGTCACGGAACCTATAGAAATGATCATGGGAGAGCATGATGAGACCCTGCATTTTATCGTGGTCCCTGGGATGGAGCAACCATTAATACTGGGATTGCCCTGGCTCCGGAAAAGAAACCCCCAGGTTAACTGGAGAAAGGGGTTGTTGCGCATACGCACAAAGCAGCGACTGGGAGGAGGGGCCAGATCTCAGCCGAAGCCTGGGGGCCTAATTGAAATAGCTTCCACAGGTACTGAGCCCGTAAAAGATTCCTAAAGAGTATTGGGATTTAAAAGAAGTGTTCAGTGAGAAGGCCTCGGATGAGCTTCCGCCTCACCGACCAACAGACTGTGCTATTGAGATTTTGCCTGGGGTGAAGCTCCCGAAACCAAAGTTGTACTCAATGACCCCACAGGAATTGGAAGAGCTAAGATTGTTTATTGATAAAAATTTGGAACGTGGTTTCATTCAACCTGCTAGACCCCGGGTAGCGGCCCCAGTGTTGTTCCGTGAAAAGAAAGATGGTTCCAAACGCTTGGTGGTGGATTACAGAAATTTGAACGCTATTTCTGTGGAAAACGTGTACCCCCTTCCTTTGATGAAGGACATGTTGGCCCATTTAGCGAAGGGAAAGATCTTCACGAAGTTGGATTTGAGAGAAGCATACTACCGGATTCGAATTAAGGAAGGGGATGAGTGGAAGACCGCTTTTAACTGCCCGATGGGTTGTTTCCAATTCAACGTTCTTCCTTTTGGTTTACAAGGGGCTCCATCTGTATTCATGCAAATGATCAATCAAGTGTTACATGAACATTTATACAGGGGGTTTTTGGTTTATCTTGCCGATATCCTTATCTACACGGAGACCCTGGATGAACATGTGAAGTTAGTGCGGTCGGTTTTACAGAAACTGTGTGCCACTAAGTTGTATGCTAAATTGTCAAAGTGTGAATTCCACCAAGACAAAATTGACTATTTGGGATATCGCATTTCATCCGAAGGCATAGAGATGGATCCAGAGAAGGTGCGTGCCGTTCTGGAGTGGGCTCCACCACGCACCAGAAAACAACTTCAAAGCTTTTTGGGATTTGCAAATTTTTATCGGCAATTCATCCTGACGTTTGCTAAGATAGCAATGCCCATCACAAATCTCTTGAAAACAAAAGGGGAGGTGAAGCCAAGGCCAGGAAAGCCGCTGGAGTGGTCCATGGAGGGCCAAGCCGCTTTTGAAAAGCTAAAACGACTGTTTACTGCAGAACCAGTGCTGAAACACCCGGATATGGACACTCCTTTCGTGATTCAAGCCGATGCAAGTGATGTAGCTATTGGAGCGGTATTACTTCAAATCAACGAGAAAGGGACCTTACAGCCTTGTAAGGCTGTACCTCCCGTAAACTGTCTGAAACAGAGAGAAGATGGGCTGTCTGGGAGAAAGAAGCTTTTGCAGTTCGTTGGGCCTTGCTGACCTGGAGACATTTCCTGGAAGGAGCAAAACACCCGTTTGAGGTATGGACTGATCATAAGAATCTGGAAGCCTTAAAAACACCCCGGAAGCTGTCCCCTAAACAAGTTCGCTGGGCCCAGTACTTCAAGTGATTCAATTTCTCATTGAAGTACATTCCAGGCGGGAAGAACTTCATGGCGGATGCTCTCTCTAGACTACCTCAATATAATAGTATGCGTCAGGAGGTGATAAGCCCAATTGTCTCAGCCAAACACCTAGCTGCCCCAGTGGTCACCAGAGCCCAAAGGAAGAACCAAGAAGTGGTTTTATTGAATGACCTTACCGAACAATTAAAAGAAGTTTTAAAACTGGACGAATGGTTCCTGGCTCATTCAAGTGACTATACAATTAGAGATGGTTTGGCTTGGGTGGGGGCCAAGTTGTATGTGCCACAGGTACTGAGGAGCCAAATACTACAACAGGCTCATGATTCTAAAGCAGCTGGCTATTTCGGATTTGTGAAGACCTTACATCTGGTTAAGCTGCAATTCTGGTGGCCTACTTTAAAGAAGGACATTGAAGCTTATGTAGCTAGCTGTCCGATTTGTGCTTCGGCAAAGAGACCTCCTGGTAAGCCAGTAGGATTGTTACAAAATGTAGCTAGACCAACGGCTCTCTGGAAGGAAATCTCTATGGACTTTATAGTAGAATTACCCGTAAGTGGTGGAAACACGGTCATCTGGGTAGTGACTGATTTGTTTTCCAAACAAGTACATTGCATACCTTCTTCCAAAATTCCCTCTGCTAAGACGCTGGCTAAACTATTTATATCACATATCTATAGGTTACATGGCGTCCCGGAATGCATAATCTCTGACAGAGGGGTCCAATTTACCTCAAATTTTTGGAAAGAGTTCCTGAAGTTAATAGGCTCCTCCCAGGGGCTAAGCTCCGCCAATGGGGCCTGTGAGAGGACTAACGCAGTGTTAGAACAATATCTCAGATGTTACATAAATTATCAACAAGATAACTGGTCCGAATTACTACCATTTGCCGAAGTGGCATACAACAACTCCGTACACAGCAGTACTGGATTTACTCCATTTAAAGTGGCTTCGGGACAAGATTTTGTTCCCATACCTGAACTTCCTCGTGAAAAGCCCAACATCCATTCGTTGGATGAATGAATAACTCAACTCCAACTTAACTGGCCAGTAACACGCAAAGCATTAGATGAGGCCCATCAAGCTCATAAGAAATTTGCAGACAAGAAAAGATCCCCACAGAAAGAATATAAAGTGGGCGACAAGGTTTTCCTGTCCACCAGATACCTGCAGACCACTCAAAAGTCAAAGAAGCTTGGTCCTAAGTACGTTGGTCCATTCACAATTGAACGGATTATAAATCCTGTAACAGTCCAGCTGAACTTACCCAAAACTCTTCGACGAATTCATCCGGTTTTCCATGTTAGTTTGCTAAAACCTGAACGTACTTCTGACCTAAGACCCATCCAGACTGACCCTCCCATACCAATATTGATTGAAGGCGAAGAACATTTTGAAGTTAAAGAAATTCTGGATTCTCGCAAATGGAGGGGTCGACTCCAGTATCTTGTAGCTTGGAAACATTTCCCTTCTTCACAAGCCGAATGGGTTAATGAAACCTATGTTAAAGCCCCTAAGTTGATCAAAGCATTTCGTTCCAAGTATCCTGATAAGCCTTAGGAATGTATTGTTTTGAAATTGTTTAATGATTAATAATTGTCTTTATATTTTCTCCTCTCTGTCAATACCAAAGGGGTGTTTATTGTGGGGAGATCGGGGGGTAATTCCATCCAGACTGCAGGAAGAGGTGTTAGGTATGCTACATGAGGGCCACCCAGGCATAATAAAAGCCTGGCCAGGAGCTGTATCTGGTGGCCCGGTATAGACAAGGATATTGAATGCTGGGTTGCAACATGCCACAAGTGTCAGAGAGCTAGACCCACACCACCACAAGTGCCCATATGGGACTGGGAGACCCCACGAGGCCCTTGGTCTCGAATCCATATTGATTTTGCAGGACCAACCAGGGGCAATATGTTCTTAATAGCCGTAGATGAATATTCAAATTGGTTGGAGGTTATAGTAATGTCATCCACAACAACCGACGCTGTTATAAAACAGCTAAACAAATTGTTTGCAACTCATGGTTTACCCAATGTATTGGTATCTGACAACAGGCCACAACTAATGGCTATACAATTTGAACATTACTAAGCATCTCTGGGTATACACCATGCACTAACCGTGCTGGCCCACCCAGCAGCGAATGGTAGGGCCGAACGAATGGTCAGGTTTACCAAAGAAGGCCTAGAAAAAAATGGACCGTGGGGATGTCCAAGACAAGCTGAACCGCTTACTTACACTACAACACATCACTCCCAGTAGTACAACAAACAAGAGCCCAGCAGAATTGTTAATGGGGAGGAAACTCAGATCCCATTTAGATAGACTGCACCCAAATTACACTTGTGAGAAACCCCCCGACTCGTCCAGCTGATACCACACTTTTGAAATCGGCGACCTAGTCTATGCAAAGAATTTTATCGGGGACCCTCTCTGGCTTCCAGCCACTATCACACAAATAACAGGCCCCCAGTCCTACTGACTAACCATGGACGATGGAAGAGAATGGAAGCGGCACATAGACCAGCTTCGTTCCCGAAACATCAAGCGTAAAACGACTGTGCAACCTCAAATAATAAAAATCGATGAAAACAAAACCAAGGGGGGGGGGGAAACACAAACAAATAAAAAAGGGTGTGAAAATGAACCATTGAAATTAAATCTAGAACATCTAACCAACCAAAAAGAGCACTTACGGTTAGATGAAACCATTGGAGGTAGTCCAAGCAAAAGGGAAGCCATCCTGGAAGGGGCCAGCCAGGCCAGCTCAACCAGCCCAGTTGAACCAGGAGGGATGGCAAAACCACTGGCCTGAGAAACTCAAGCGGTAGCGGTAATGCTGACTCACCCTTCCAGGTGGTTCCATGGAGACAAGCCGGAGAGACAGTGATCCCGACCGAACTGCTTGAAGTCCTAGGCGAGAATGAGCCACGCAGGTCAACTAGGACCAGAAGAAGCCCCACCTACATGCGCGACTACGTCACTCACGTAGGACTGAACTAAAGGGGGAGGGGTGTTCTGTATAACTTGGAAGGCTCCAAGTAGTCTTTTCTGATTGGTCAAAAAGGCCAGTAGTGGATTGGTTCATTAGGAACCAATCCAAGGAGCCGCTCAAAGGCGGCAAAGTTAAAACAATGTCATTGGCTACAAGCCGGCAGGCAAGCCTCTATAAAAAGGGCTGCTGCGGCTTGAGCCAATGTTCCGTTACTGTTTGCTGTTAACTAATAAAGAGTTATTTGTCGGAACCCGGTCTACCATGCGTCTTTTCCAGACAGAACACAAATAACATCAGGTTTTTCTCATGTTCCTGGGCTAGTATCTCCTAAATTTGGTTAGTTCACCAAATTGCTTATTGGTGGCACATACATCATGTTTGAGACACAAAATTAATTATTATTAGTGACCCTTAATAATTGCTTTATGTAAAAAAGTTGTATGATTGCTTTTATTTTTATTCTTATTTGTTTATAATGAGATATCTGTTTATAATGAGATATTTTGTTTTGCTAGGGTACTGGAGAATCTAATACAGTGCCCCAGTTATGTTAAAGGAGAAAATGATCCCCATTTTGAAGTCGGTATAAAGTTGGGATTTGGAGCATTTAATCTGGTTTGTATTGAATTTTTAATAAATATTTAAATTGAATTATTTTAACTTTACACCAATTATTCTGATATTAATATAATGCAGAGCATCAGAAAACAGTTTCTTATTATGTAATTTAGGGCAATGGCTCTTTCATATGAAGGCCCTATTTTGGAATTGTCTCATCACAATGATGTAACACATGTCAAAATCATATCAGATGGATATAAATACTCCCTGCATTAAAGGATATACACAACTGAACAATATAAACTTCAAATTGAACTTGAATAGCTTTCCAAGATCTATTCAAACTATTCTATTATTTTAAAAAGTTATTAATAATTACAGAAATTTGCAGGCAACATTCTGTATACTTGGATGAAGGGTAGCTTTTAATTCCATATATTTCAGACAGGAAGGAAACTTCAATTATAAATGCTTCAGTTTGACAAAAATGTTTACCTTAATCAGCTGTCTCTTAGAACTCCTTAGTTAGCTTAGATCGAGATGAATATTTTTATTAAAAGGCTTAAAGAAAAATAATATCTCTATGAGGAAATTACTTCTCTGGTATTTTATTTTAAAGCTCTTCATGAAGTATTTTACAGTAGAGGTATTCCCAGGATAACATTGTTATATACCTAGTAAGGGGACTGCTTTATTAACCAGTATTTGTGATCCTATTGATATTGGCCATATAAGATCTCTGAACTCATCAGTTAACAGCTGCAAAATTGTCAAGTGCTTACATTGTTACAGGGATGCAACAGTTTTTTTCATTCTGTCTCTGTAACACATCCTGTTATTTTCTCTGTTAATTTCTTTCACTACAGTGCTTCACAGAGCAGTGTTGAAGCAAAGCAATGGTTAAAATGTTTGGGTTTCTCTACTGAGCAGTCCTGTATGGCAGAGTACACTTGGCTTCCTCACAAGCCAGAGTACACTTGGCTTCCTCTTTTAACTCTGTATTAAAAGAGTTTACCTCATTTACTATTGAATTTATAACCCATCTTTTTATTTCAAGGTTACTTGTGACTTGTTCAGTTCTAACTCGCTTTGAAGCTAAATAAGCATAGAATAGCTTATTTCTTTATACAATCTTTTCTCCACCAAATAGTCTCTCTGAGATGGCTCTGAGTGGTAACAGGAAGTTTTTATACAAGTAGTCCTTGACTTAATGACTGGTCACTTAGGGACCTTTTGAAATTATAATGCTGTGGTGATGAACCTATGGTAAGCATGCCAGAAGTGGCACGCAGAGCCATCTCTCCGGGCACGCCAGGAAGCTGAGCCTCTGGTTTCTGACATGTGCATGCACACCGGCCAGCTGGTCTTTGGATGTGCATGCATGCCAGAAACAGGAAGACTGGTTGGCCAGCGTTTCATGCATGCACCGAAACTGCACACGCCAGGGAGCTGCTCTTCCAGTTTCTAGTGCTCCCTGCATGTGCTTGTGCTCCTGTTTCAGCACTTGATGCCGAAAAGTTTCGCCAACATTGTTATGATGGATCTCCAAAAAGCTGTCCCAGTTTTGAAGTTCTGATGTTAGCTCCCCTCCCCCAACAGTAATATGTCCAACTTTGGGCCTCAGCAACCAGCCCATATTTATAGTTGTAGTATCCTGTAATCACAAGACTGTGATTTACTTTTTTTGCTGTAAACTGGCATTTCCCTCCAGTTTCTGACAAAACACATCCCATAGTTAAAATTGCTTGAGTTAATGACTGTGAAAGTTGCAGTATTCATTTCATGACCACCACAAAAAGTTATAAAATTACAATGTGACCTCTTTTACAGATGTACAACTTACAACTGTAATTATAGGACTCAGTTATGATCATAAGTCAAGCCCAGTTTTGCTGTACTTAAGAATAATAAAAGAACAGGAAGATGAATAAGCCTCAGCTCGTTTCAATGGATATGAACTACAATGTAATGAAAAGATTAAGTTTTTTTTATCAATGAAAAACTACTGTGAAATTTAGTGATGGCAAACTGTTTCTTTTTCTTTCTTTCTCGTCCTCCAGACTCTATCTATATTGCCAACAAGGATTGCACAATTACTGGAATTTGTTGGGTTTTCTGGAAATAAGGCAAGTGTTTACTTTAATCTGCAACAATTCAGTGACAAAGAGTATAGGTAGTCCTCTACTTACAACAGTTCATTCATTGCCCATTTGAAGTTACAACAGCTCTGAAAAAACGGACATTTTTTACATTTATGACAGTTGAAGTATCCCCATGTTTATGTCATCAAAATTCAAATGCTTGGTAACTGACTCATATTTATGACGATTGCACTGTGTGGTGTCATGTGATCACCTTTTGCAACCTACTGACAAAGTCAATGAGGAAGTCAGATTCATTTAACAGCCATGGCAAGAAAGATCATAAAGTGGGGCAAACCTCACTTAACAACTGTCTCTCTTAGCAACAGGAATGTTAGGCTCAATTGTGGTTGTAAGCTGAAGACTAGCTGTATTTCATATATTATTGTTTATAAGAGGTACATGACAATGGTGGGATTCAAATTTTTTCACTACCGGTTTTGTGGGCGTGGCTTGGTGGGCATGGCAGGGGAAGGATTCTGTAAAATCTCTGGTCAGAGGTGGTATTTGCTGGTTCTCCAAACTACTCAAAATGTCCACGACTGGTTCTCCAGAACTGGTCAGAACCTGCTGAATATCACTTCTGGTACATGAGATATAACTGCATTTGTTACCGCTTACATTTTACAGATGCAAATGGCAGGTCTCTCTTCCATGCAACTTCCCATGGATTTTAATCCTTGCACTATGGGTATGCATATCAAAGGATAGGGCCACAAGATGCTTGAGGCATTTTCTTAGTTCAGTGGTGAGATAAATATATAATATATGCAAAGCTGCTAGAGCTCCAGTTATATTTCCTGAAAAATCCTGCCATAAATTGAATACATTTAATAATATTTAGCTTTGTCAAATGGCTATACACTAATGGTCCTCAACCTTTCTGGCTCTGCAGACTGGCAGCGGTGGCAGTGATGGGGTGGGGAGAGAAGATGGTTTTGCATGCTGTGTTGTCCAGACAGTTTAGAGTTTATGGGATTTGGGTTAGTTAGTTAGGAATTGAGAGCTATCCCCTTAAGGGAATGCATCATGGTAAATGTAGTTAAGGTATCCTGGGAAATGTAGTTCTTGTCACGTGGCCACATCTATAACCCTGACTGGCCACTGAATTTACCCTTGGTGGCTTGGGGGAGGTTTCTTCACTTTTGCCTGAACACAGCCTTGTGGTAGCAACTCTACCCCCTGCCTCTACAATATGGGATGAAAGAGATAACCATCTTTCTACACCACAGTACAGATATGCAAAGGATTGAACATTAAGAAGAACCTAGTCATAAATGTGAGTTGATAGGATGCCTGCTGAACCAATAAAAAAGACTTTGTATGGATGCTTTGTGGAGTTATTCTGTCTGCTTTATGCCATCCAGACATTAATAAGCAGAATAGTAGAAAGATGATTTATCTTGATTCCTGGAAGAAGTAGAGTGAAGCAAAAGTAATTTGCATTTTGTGACAAAGACAAAGATATTTTGAAGCCAGGAGTAAATGTGCATGCTATTCCTTTGTACCTCAAACCTCATTGTGGATGCCGGAAGGGGTGTAAGTAAGAGAAGTACTGTGTCTCAAGTTCCAGCTCCTAACTCAGAAAGAACCAATTTGCAAAACAAAGGGAGGAGCCAGTTATTACCCATGTACCCGTCTTCCCTCAGTTGTACGTTATGATTCTTGATTCTTAATGAATGTACCTTTTCTTTATGTATGCTGAGAGTATTTACACCAATCACACTTGGCCAATAAAGTATTCTATTTTACTCTATTCTACAAACTCCTTTCAAATGCAGATGAAGAGTCAAAAGTAGTACCTTCTTGTGTTCTAAAAGAAAAGCTAAATAATGCTTTGCTCATTCAAACTGAAAAGCTTAGCATTTCTTAAGCTCTATGCTCCAGCTCACAGGCAATAAAAGAACCCTCTCCAGCTATTTTTACAACCACTCTGGCTGTTTTATTGGGGGTCATAATTCATTAGTCAAAGGAGCCCATTCCCCTCTCCCAAGACACAAGGCTAATTCAAGCATCTATATGAACAAAGGAGCAATTTCTGTTTTGCTTAAAAATCCTAGAGTTTATCCATCTTTACAAAAAAATTTAAAAGTATAACTCTGCATGCCACCTTTGGAGTGTTGTATTTGTTTGATGAATTTCTCTTCCAGCGAGGAAGCAATAAATTCCTCTAGGGCTTAAGCAAAAGACTTAAGCAAAAAACTTACAGACTTAAGCAAAAAACTTAAGCCCACAGCACCATCTGGTGGTCTAGGAGAAATTTCCCAGAGAATTCAAAGACTTGTCTGCAATTTTTATAAGAACTTGTTTACAAATTTTTATAAAAACTATAGGAAGTTTCCCAAATTTAACCAGTGTTTAACCAATGAAAATTCCTTTTTTTTAATTATTGTGGCAACATTAAGCAACTTAATGCAAGGTTCCAGTACTACCTGCAGCCTAACCTGTGCTTAGCAAGCAACACTAATAGGCAAACTTGTGTTTTGCTCTCACGTCTTCAGACTCAGCAACGCCTCCTACTGTGTCAATTTGTGTAGCAAGCAACACTAACAGGAAAACCTGCGTTTTGCTCTCATGTCTTCAGACTCAGCAACAACTCCTCCTATAGTGCCCACTTGTGTTGCAAGCACACACCACACCCGAAAAGCAGCCATATTGTGCAGCACCATCGATGTGCTCAAGTACTAAATCTAGCAGACACTCCTACTTTCTGCTACCTGTGCACAATGCCCCCTCCCAAAATAAAGGGAATTGCACAGAAAAACACTAAATTTTCCAAAATTCACCTCTTGCTGATTTGAACCATGGCAACTTCTTCAGCCATGACAGATGTCTCTGATGTACCAGAGGACTCAAACCCTCCACCCATCCTTGATGTAAATGTGGAGTAATACTTGAGGGAGGATTGGGACTGGGAGTATCGATGCCATACAAATTCGTGGAAGGAGATGGAGAAGATCTGCAATACCCCCAAATGAAGGCTGTCCTTTGGGATAATCCACATATTGCTAGATGATCTATCTAACCTTCTTGCACAATGGAGAGACAGTGAAAGTGAACTCAAGTTCATCCAGTCAAAGCTGGGTGACCCAAAGCTCCAAGAACACATTCAATGCTTCGAGGAGCTACACAAGGAACGCAAAGACTGCATTCAAGAAGGCAAATGCTCCCTCCATGCAACCCTCCACGCCATACTTCAGCAAGAGAAGGCCACTTCTGCTAGGTCTTTCCATCCTTCCAGAGCATCCTCTCATCACAGTGATGCATCTAAGGCCTCCAAAGGAGAAAGTTACACCGACCAAGCTGTAGAAGCTCATATCAAAGCTGTGGTAGCAGAGGCAGATGTATGTATAACAATGGAGGTGACACGGCAGAAGGCAGAAGTACCAAACTACAGGCAGAAATGGCCAAAGCTCAGGCCAAGTTGGAGTTGGCCCAATGGAAAAGGGAATTGGCAACAAAAACAGCACGGGCTGCAGCATGGCAGAAGGTGGACGACAATGCCTCCTTCAATTTTGACCTCGAAGAGTTGGGAGAAGAAAGCCCAGACACACGAGTCAAGCCTACGTGGATGAGCAGCACTCTCTACAAAACGAGCAGGTGGCACTGGCACGGTTAGTTTGCAGTCTCCCAGAACCAAGGGATCGAAAGAGAGAATCTCAACCACTGACTTTACATGCCAGTCACAAAACTGACATCGTAAGACCTAAGACTTGAGATTCCCTTCCCAAAGACATCAAACCTAACCCTACACCTCCAGTCCTATAGAGCGAGCGAATTAACCCACCAGTTGCTACACAGATTTCTCAACAGAAAGACATAACTCAAGCGACAACTGCCAATCCGCAGGCAGTAGCATTTCTACCACACCCTCAAGGCAACTCTAATGCAGATATGGGGCGAGATGAATGTGGTACTCACACCTGGCAGCAATAGAGACCATTTGCGCATGTGTTAACAGATCACAACCTCCTTATAAAGTACTCTGAGGAGAACCATGAACTGTCTACAACACATGCCCTTGAGCCACAATGCCATACTTACAAGGATGCTGACAGCAACAAGCACCTAGGCACTCTGCACCCACATTCTAAGCCACCACAGCAGACAACTCAAAAACCCCCCTTGGCCAAGGAGCTTCAGCGTGCTACAGAGGCACCCCCGGAGCCAGTGGTGAGTTTCAATTGCACGGCCGTATGCAACAACAAATTACTACCTTGTTCGTGTCATTAGATCTGCTTAGCCAACATCTACCCTGATGGACGCCCAGAAGAAGCAGTTAAGTTGTGTGTAATAGTGGATAATCAGAGCACTCGCTTGCTGCCAGATCCGCATTCTTCGACCTCTTCGCTGTTCCAAAGGAAGAAGTGCACTTCCCGATATCAACATGCAGTGTACTATGAAGCACAGCAGGGAGGAGAGCAGGGGTGGGTTTCTACTGGTTCTGTCCACCTCTGTAGAACTGGTAGCTCTGAAGAGCAGCAGACATAGAACTGTCTGCTGATGCTTTTGCCTACCTGTCCACCTGGGCTCTTACCTGATCTTTATTTCCTGATTTTTCAACTTCAGCTGCCGAATGAGGCAGAGCTGCAGTTAAAGAAGCAGGAAAAGAGGGCTGTTTCAAAGGCTGCTTCTCTGCACGCAGCGTGCTGATGACGATTTACAGGCACGTGGCTTGCAGCGTGCAGGGAAGCTGGTAAATCCTGAAGCGGTAGTTAACTCTGTTGTATCCTACCCCTGGAGGAGAGTTGTATAGAGTTGTTAGATGGGATACCAGATGACTGCAGCCAGATTGCAACATCAGAGGTAGCAAGCAACATACCTCACCTGAAACACACGGCTCATCACTTTCCTGCTCTAGATCCGGTAGCCAAAATTCTGCTCTTGTTGGGAGTAGATGTACCTGACATTTTCGTTCACAATGACGTAGTCAGAGGCCCAAAAAGCTCCCCATTTGCCTTCAAGACAGTACTGGGATGGGGAATTGCAGGGATAGTCTGCATCAATTGGCTGCAGGCCCCATCTCAGACAAATGTCTTTGCAACATTTATCCCTAAAGCTTGCAAACATCCCTTGGAACCGTTAGATGCAAGTGTGCCTGTTCACCCTACAAGGCCGCCAGAAGTGACCAGCAGACTTTCACCAAGAAGTTCTACACCAGACCGCTCACCGACTTAGTGTTGCTACGGAGAAAGTCTGAACTTGAAGATCAAGCCTCAAGCTTTGCATGCTTTGCTTTGTTTGATGCTTTATTAATGTTTACTGTTTCTCTTAGTTATATAGCTGTTTATTTTAGTTATATAATTATCTGCTATTCAGTTAGCATTACTGTTTACTGCTTATCTTAGTTATATAGTTAATTCCTATTTTCTTAGTAGTGGAATTTACAATTCCAGGTGGGGAGCGTGCTGTCCAGACAGTTTAGAGTTTATGAGATTTGGGTTAGTTAGTTAGGAATTGAGAGCTATCCCCTTAAGGGAATGCATCATGGTAAATGTAGTTAAAGTATCCTAGGAAATTTGGTCCATATCATGTGGCCACATCTATAACCCTGATTGGTCACTGAATTTACTCTTGGTGGGTTGGGGGAGGTTTCTTCACTTTTGCCTGAACACAGCCTCGTGGTTGCAGCTCTACCCCCTGCCTCTACGATATGGGATGAAAGAGAAAACCATCTTTCTACACCACAATTCAGATTTGCAAAGGATTGGTCATTAAGAAGAACCTTGTCATAAATGTGAGTTGATAGGATGCCTGATGAACCAATAAAAGACTTTGTATGGATGTTTTGTGGAGTTACTCTGCCTGCTTTAAGCCATCCAGACATTAATAAGCAGAACATATGTCCATCTATCACTTGTGCAAATGGAGTTTTATGTGCTCGCACACTCACCTACAGTTTGCACGGCCTGATTCTCAATGGGTTGCCAACCGGTAGAATGCTTATTTTGCAGATGAGAACATATTGTAGAAAGGAAAAGAAAAAGGAAGATGTATCCAAATAACTCAATAAACCCTAACAGGAAATTGAATTTTATATTCCTCAATCCAAGTTTGCATTAGCTGTCTGGGATACTTACCTGAAACCATAATTAACCATCATAAGGATTGTTTTAGAAAAGGAAAATTCTATGATGAAAGGAGGAGGTGTATTTTTGGAATGATGGTGAAAAAAATGTAAGTACTGAGTAAGTGAATTCTCAAATCAAGAAACTTTGCTAAATTATTATAATTAATCTTTATATAATATGTTATTCAGAAGGTTCATCAATTTTAATATTTGCTAATCTATTATTTAAATAGCTTAATTCTGCTTTTTACTTAAGAAAACCATTATCAGTTCTTCAATGCTAAGTTCCTAATTCTGTAATTCTTCCATGGCATTCCAGCATTTCCAATGCTTGCTTTCCATCTATCTTCAGATTTTATTCACGGTGGATTCTTACATAGAGAGATTTTTAAAAAGTGAACCTAACCAATATGCATCAACAAACCACTGTTTAGACATTAAAGTTATAATTAAATATAATTCATATTATCCTGCCAACTTTATTATTGCCCTTGCCTGGGAGATTGATATGAATTGTCTCTTCAGTTCTTCTGGATTGTTCTAATGTTGATTATTGCTGCTTTGAGGAGCAATTTCTAAGGGTTTTGTTCAGGGGTGGGATTCAAATTTTTCAACAACTGGCTTAGTTGGTGGGCATGGCTTGTTATTGGCTGGGTGTGGCCAACTCAATATCACTCACATCAAGGCATGCCTCTCCTTGCCTGGCCTCTCATGACTGTGGGGATGCTGCAACAGTCATAAGTATGAAAAATGGTTATAAGTAACTTTTTTCAGTGCCGTTGTAACTTTGAATGGTCACTCCACACAAGCAAAGGACCAGCAAAGGAGGGGGAAAAACTCCAGAGAAGTTCCTGAGACAGGAAGTCTCGTCCTGCCAAGAATGTAATAAGAGTTAACAGAAAGGCAGTTTCTGTAAGCAACACCAGAATGTTTCCTACCTGCCTTCCATACAGGATTAGGCCAGTAATTTCTTCTAACAACCGATTCTCTGAACTGCTTAGAATGTTAACAACCGGTTCTAGTGAATAGGTACGAACTGGTAGAATCCTACCCTTGGTTTTATTGCTGTTGTTATGTTTTTCCTTAAATTGTTATTTTTTATTTTTATATTTTCATTTTTTTAAATAACATTGATTACAAAAAATATTTGTTGTTAAGCCGCCTTCTTAAGAAATCAAGTCTGACTCTAGAGCTTTTCATCATTAATCTCATGTCAGAAAAAATAAGCCAATAAAATAAGCATTTGCTGTAACAGTTTATGTGTAAGCATGATGGGACAGTGATTGCATAAATGTAACAGATCACAATTTGGTAATTTTTTGCAGCATGTTTTAGTCTATATGTAAGACAGATTGTGTGCAAACACTACTTTGTTCGTAGGATATTTCACAAATGAGATGATTAATTACATCATCAACATTTAGGGCAATTTACAGTAGTTGTATTTCCTCTCAGGCTAGCTAATTATCTGATGCAGACAGAGATGATACACTGAGAGATACAAATCTTTTGGTTTCCTTGCAGAAGTTGTCTTCCCAATTAGGAAGCACTTTTGTTGCACACCCGGATATGGTGCTGCCTGCGTTGACCCCGATACAAAGTGCCCCAGCAATGCCGAGGTCAACATCCAAGCCATCGCCGCCCACCCACCCGAAGATGCAAGTGGAGGGAATGAAGTCATCCCCAAAAAGACAGCCTAGCCATTTTTTCGGGGCTCAAAAAAAAAAAAGACCCAGCCTTATTATATGAGAAACATGGGTGGTCTGTGAAAAGAACAAGCTCTTTCATTTGTTTATAAAAATCCAATAAAAGTAGTCATACTGTATTAGAAGTACATCATTTACTGTTTCATTTTAATAATTCAACCAGACTTGGGCTACCAATCTTTCTTCAGTTTATTTTATTTTTTTCTCCAAATTAATCTAGGGATGGGTAAAGGAAAGAAGAAGCAGAGAAAATTCTCAAATCTTACCTGGCTCGATATCCAAAAATAAGATATATCTTAAGCTGATATAACAGTGACAAACTCTGTTAGGCGCTGCCTCATTTAAAAAAAAAAATTGCACAAAAATGAATGTTTTATCTTGAATTTCTCCTAGGGTGCCATATTCCTGTTTTTTTCAGGGAGAAGAGAAACAATAAGAAGAGGCAATATTGATGGAATGAGTAATCTGCTTTTTTTCCCTTCTCATGCTATTATTTCAGTTCGAGAAAAAATTATTTATGATCATAAAAAGTAGAGTGTAAGATAATTTATATAGAAGACCAAGGGGACTGTTAATTTTGAGCAATTGTACATGGGGCCTATAGTTGGCATGCTGGCTAGTTGGAGTCCTTTAAGGACTCTAAACGTAGAGACTGTCTCCCCAATTTATTGCATGAGGAAGCTGTGAGTTTTGGGGAGAGGAAGTTAGGAACTTCTTTGTTCTCAGACAATCCTGACTGGATGCCTTGTGGAAGCAGACACGCTAAGAAAATAGATTTCATATAACTGGGTTAAAGAATTCAGCTCCAGAATCTTGGGACATCAGAAACCAAGGTAAAAGAGAGAAAAATTGGCAATGAAAATACAGTTAGGTATTACACGAACAATATACAAAGGATTCTTTATTTAGTTCTCTTGTTGTTTCCCTCAGTTGGGAGTAATTGTGATTAAATTATTTTTTCAAACGCCCATTTTGTAACTTGTATAATAAAAGTGCTGTTCAAAGATAATGCCAGTTTTGAAGTGATAATTGCTTGGCCCTGGTTCCTAGTAAAAATGAAAAATGGAATCTTTAATTTAAGAGTTTGTGCCTGTGGAAGTAGGTTTTTTTTAATTCTGCTCTACCCAGATTTCAGATGGGAGGTACTCTTTCTCCTATTCAAGAACTGGTAGTGGCAAATGAGAGAACTCTTAGAAAACTCTCTCTGTGTGTGTTTGTGTGTTAGAGAAGGAGAGAGAGAGAGAAAGAAAGAGGGGGAGGGAGGGAAGGAGAGACCCTTCCACTTTCTACTCAGGTAGAGATAAAAGCAAATGACAATAAGATTCTAGAAAGAAAACCAGCTAGTTAGCATGATTTTTAATGATAGAAAATCTCTAACCTGTTCCTTATCACAAATAATTACAGACAACCTCCTTAAAAAATAAGCCAGTTTTGATCGAGAACATTTTTGGTTATGATGTCCAATTATGGTCTATATTCCTTTACACAATATAGAAGTATTTACATGGCACACAAAGTCTTTTTTTATCATATGCCAGATAAAAATAGATTTATTTGGCTAATATTTTAATTCAATCCGTTCCCACTGTTTAAATGCTATTTAGCAAGTATTGCTATTCTAATCTATTCTGCTATATAGATTTTTGTTTATCTTACTGCTTTTTTTTTTAATTAATTTTTGTTTATTTTATATCCCTGATTAGTAACTGCGAACATTTGCAAATCTGACAATAACTGAGAAGTCAAAAATAGGTTTTAAAAATTGCAAAATTTTGATGCAACAACACATGCAAGAGTGAGAATGATGCTAGTATTGCTGCATGAGAAATTTATCTAAACAAGGCAATAGGAAATCGTGATCTTTGCAGCATTTCCCCCAAATCAATTGTGGTTGCTAAATGGGGACCACTTTTATTCTGGGAGCAGTTTTGTCTGAAAATAACACACATACACTCATGATAAGTAACTGAAACATTAAAGTTGATGAATTATTAAAATGGCGAAGATAGCATTAATACATTTCTAGGAAATATATGAACTGGAAATGGATTTGAATTAATAATATTTGGAGCAAATGGTTGATTTAAGGTTTAAGAAATAGAGGTTCAAAATGCCACTTGGTTACGAAGTAATCTTAAAATAATTCCTTTCGTTCAATTTAACCTACCTTAGGGTGGGTTAAAGGGTGCATGTTAAAAAACTATGTATGTACAGTATATTACCCTGAATTGCTGGGATCAGTGAAATAATTTTAAAAAGCAATAAATGAATAACATATTGTAAGGGAAATATTTAATTCCATGTACTTTCTTTGTATTATCTTCCCACACAGTTGTATTTTATTTTCTCAGTAATAATTTCAGGACATTAGCATTAGTGTCTTAGACTAATGAATGTTTGGAACACGTATTTTAAAGTTACATGAATATCCAGTCGGGTTAAATTTGTTTTTGTTTTTTCAGGCCATCAGAAGATTTGAGGAACGTTGTGAAGCCCAGTAGCTTTGGAAACAGTTCCATCATATGTGCTACTGGGCACTGATGTGGTGCTTCACCAGTGGAAGATGGCCTATTTCTATGCAGATCTGTTTAGCAAAGAGAATACCTGGTCAAAGGTGAGTTAAAAACAATGATGTCAGCAGGATTACAGATAGTCCATGACTTAGAATCATTTGTTCAGCAACTGTTTGAAGTTACAATGACATTGAAAAAAGTGATTTATAACCAGTCCTCATGCTTACAAACCTTGCAACATCCTCATAGTGATCTGATCAGAATTCCGGCTGCTGTATTTATGATTGTAACAGATAATCAGAGTTGGAAGGGATCTTATAGGTCATCTAGACCAACCCCCCAACCCAAGCAGGAGACCCGATACCATTTCTGACAAATAGCAGTCCAATCTCTTCTTCAAAGTCTCAAGTGATGACACTCCCACAACTTCCGAGGGCAAGCTGTTTCATTGGTTGATTGTCCTCACTGTCAGAAATTTCTCCTTATTTCCAGGTTAAATCTCTCCTTGTTCAGTTTCCATCCATTATTCCTTGTCTGGCCTTCGGGTGCTTTAGAAAATAGGTTGACCCCTTCCTCTCTGTGGCAGCCCTTCAAATATTGGAAGACCTCTATCATGTCTCCCCTGGTCCTTCTCTTCACTAGACTAGCCATATCCAGTTCCTGTAACCGTTGTTCATATGTTTTAGTCTCCAGTCCCCTAATCATTCTGGTTGCTCTTCTCTGTACTTTTTCGAGAGTCTCAACATCGTTTTTATAATGTGGTGACCAAAACTAGATTAAGTACTCTAGGTGTGGTCATTTTTGTAGAGTGGTATTTGTACCTCACTTGATCTCGATTGTATCCCTCTGTTAATGCAACTTAGGATTGCATTAGCTTTTTGGGCTGCTGCTGCACACTGCTGGCTCCTATTTAGCTGGTTGTCCACTAGGACTCCAAGATCCCTCTCACAGTTACTGCTATTGAGCCTGGTTTCACCCAGTCTATATGTGCACTTTTGGTTTTTCTTGCCTAAGTGTAGGACTTTACTTTTCTCTACATTGAATTGCATTTTGTTAGATATGACATTCCTAGCAAGCTATCTACAATGAGGGAAGTCGAATTTGCTTAACAACCACTTGATTCACTTAACAACTATGGTGATTCACTTAATAACCATGGGAAAAAAATCATAAAATTGTCTCAGGTCACTTAACAACTGCCTTAGTTGTTTAGCTGGAGAAATTCTGTCCCAATTGTGCTCATAAGTTAAGGACTAACTATATTTGACAAAAATAAATGTACGTTTTCTCACAAAATTATATAACTTATAATAAATGTATTCCAGAACATCTTTAAAGTAATTTTGATTGACTTCTGCAGAATAAAAAAATAAAATAGTCTTACCTCTGGGCTTGAGGACAGTTGAGAAATGTGCTGTTGACTTTATCATACATAATGGTTAACTTTCCTTTTTAATTAATACCAAATAGTATTTTCATTTCAAATGGGAATGTTCAGTTTGCTTTATAGGAATGCTTTCTAATATATAACATGCAGGTAGCCCTCAACTCAATTTAGTGACCATTCAAAGATACAACAGCACTGATAAAAAGGAGTTGCAACTGTTTTTCACACTTATGACTATTGTAGCATCCCCATAGTCAAGTGATCAAAATTCAGAGGCTGGGCAACTACAATGTGTTTATGATGGTTGCAGTGTCCCAGGGTCACATAATTCCCTTTTGAGACTTTCTGACAAGCAAAATCAATGGGGAAGCCAGATTCATTTAACAACCATATTACCAACTTCACAACTGCAGTGATTCACTGAAGAACTATGGCAAGAAAAAGTTGTAAAATAGGGCACAACTCACTTAACAACTATTTTGCTTAATACCAGAATTTTGTGGTACAACTGTGGTTGTAAGTCGATGACTATCCAAATGTCTTAATATGATGCGTGAACCCAATCAGTGAATGGATAGTTACTGATCAGAATTATTTTTATTCCCATGAACAGTATGGTTGATCATTGTCTTCCCACAAATACAAATGAGTTGTTTTCTTAGATTTGAGGAATCTGAATTAAGATCTGCCATTCAAGAGTATTATTATTATTGTTATTATTATTGTTGTTGTTGTTGTTGTTGTTGTTGTTATTATTATTATTATTATTATTATTATTATTATTATTGATTTGCAAAATGTGATTGCTTCTATTTTAAAGTGATCAAATAAACCACATCAATTAAATTTGAATCCTCCCTGGCATAAATCTTAAAACCGGCTATATAGTAATTACAGTACGTTTTACTATTTTTCCAAGGGTTCTTAGTTTTCCCTTTTAAAAATAGCAAGCTCATTATGATTCCTTTAAGCTAGCCTTCCTCCACATGGATACCCTTCTCCCACTCTAAGCACAATGTTTGATGAGAATGGGTAAATGATTTAGTCATAAGTTCTGCAATGTAAGTCTGTGTATATGAAGGCCAAATGTTTATCAATTCCAGTAAGGAGAGGACCCAGTAATAACATACTGGTAGAACATTTATTTTAAAAAACATAGTGCTGTTAATCTGGTAGTATAACCTTATGGTCCTTTTTGGTGCTTTTAAGCATATAAATACATACTAACATTAAGAGAACAAAGATAACTAAGTAGAAGAAGAAATGGGCAGGGGGAACAAAACTAATGCAAATTCCTTTTTAGAATTAGAATTCTTTTATTGGCCAAGTGTGATTGGACACACAAGGAATTTGTCTTGGTGCAAATGCTCTCAGTATACATAAAATAAAAGATACATTCATTAAGAATCAAGAATCATAAGGTACAACACTTAATGATAGTCATAGGTATAATAAGCAATCAAATCATACTAGGAAACAGTCAATATAAATCGTAAGGATACAAGCAACAAAGTTACGAGTGGGAGGGGATAGGTGATAAGGAATGATGAGAAGATTAATAGTAATAGTAGTGCAGACTTTGTAAATAATTGAACAGTGTTGAGGGAATTATTTGTTTGGCAGAGTGATGGCTTTCTGGAAAAAACTGTCCTTGTGTGTAGTTGTTCTGGTGTGTAGCGCTCTATAGCGTCGTTTTGAGGGAAGGAGTTGAAACAGTTTATGTCTGGGATATGAGGGGTTTGTAAATATTTTCACAGCCCTCTTTTGACTCATGCAGTATACAGGTCCTTGATTGAAGGCAGGTTGGTAGTAATTGTTTTTTCGGCAGTCCTAATTATCCTCTGAAGTCCAAGATGATATCTGAACCAAACCAGACAAGTAGAACCAAACCAGACAAGTGCAGATGATAGACTCAATAATTCCCCTGTAGAAATGTATCAGCAGCTTAATAAATTGTATGTCTATTCATATATGTATCATATGCTTGGCAAATAATTAAGACTGGATCCTTATGTCAACAGCCCATTATAATGTAGCATTAGATATTATATTGCTAAAGAAGATATTGTTTTTTTACTCTGAGAAATTGAGTTGTAATTCTGATTGCACATATTGCTCACAAATTAGCTCTGTATGATTTATATTTTCTTGCTGACAAGAATAGATATTTTCCCATTACTAGAAAATAATACACTTTCTGCTCCTTTCTGGCTTCAACATTATTGATCTGCATGTTTTATTGGAGATGATAACATGAATATATCTCAACAATGTTGTTTTTCTTTTAAGCTACTTATGTATTTATGAAAGCTGCCTCCCTCAGCATGTTTAGAGCAAAAGATTATAAACCTTTTGGAATGATGAAATTGAGCTATTTAGGTAAGATTTTTGAGAATAAAGCAGAAACCAGAATGGAAGATAGTGGTTGATAATGAGAGAAGATAAACTTCTTTCATTCAATCACATTTTAAAACTAAAGTTGTCATTTTGTGTGCTTGTGTGAATTTTATATTTACATCATCTTTAAAGTTAAGGGAGATCTAATGGAATATTCTATTCATGGTGATAAGTTACATTGTTGTCATAATTATTCAGGAAAGGGTATATGTTCTTCTGCTGATCATCACATACTTGCCCTGCTGGTGGTAATTTCTGAGCTAAGAGAATGGTATTTTCCTAAAGCAGGAATAATTTCTATCTGGGTCACTCTGCCCATTGTTTGCCAAAAATCTCCCTGGAAGGCCATTCACTGTACCGCTTCAGATCTTCTAATCTCTAGATGAAATTTGATGTAGCACAAAATGCTTTTGTTGTATAATACAGGAACAATATCATTTTTTCTATTCTGTTTTGATTTCTCCTGTTTTTCTTTTTTCTAGTTTTTATAAGATGACATTCATCATATAGGAAATCATTTAAATGTGTATCTCTTGTTTTTCTTCCTAGGGCTGTGCCTAGTTTGAAACTGAAAAAAGCAGGGGAATCCTTGCCTACAGAAAAGTTTGCAATTTGGAAATCCCGGAGATACCTTTCCCCAAATGCTGTTCGACTTCCTGTGCCTATTTTGGTAAGCTGGAAAAGATCCCTTCTCCACATCTGTTTCTTATATATAAATATGATAGTCTATGACTATTATAAATATTGATTTGATTTGAATGTCAACATGGACCCAAACATTATATACAAATTCTCCTGATATTTCTTTTAATTTGATGATGCTGGAGATAAACACTCCAAGAGGATTCTAACCTGCTTTTATCACAGCATTGGGTATGCATTTTTGAATAGCTGCTACTCTTTGTTTTGCATGCCACAAATAAAAGCAGTGGATTATATTAACCAACCTTTCCCAAACATATATCATCTGGTGTGTTGGACATATTGAGTGTGAATTATGACACTGAAGTCCATCACAATTCGAGAGAGTCACATTGGTGACATCAAATTATGGAAAATAGCATATGCACAGATGTATGAGTCCACTTATCCAGTTATACATTATGAGAAAAAAGTACAAAATAATGATGAGATCTGTAAATCAAGCCAATCCGTGACTCACGCTGAATAACTATTAACAATGCAAGGGTTTTGTATATACAGAGCTTCATAGTGCAAATGGAGAAAACTATGTCAATGAAAGGTATTCCTGAAAAGGTCACATTTATAGTGCACAAATAGATGTGTATCTCTTCATTTCAGAAAATGAAATTCTTTACTTAATTGACTTTTTTGCCTTATTTATGACTGATAATCATTTTTTGTCTTTCTTGGTGGGAACAGCATAACAAGAGCACCAGATGGCGCTCACAAATAATGAAACTGTAATCTGAGGAATTAGAAATTGGAATTGCACTATTTATAGCAGGCTGTTAATAATTAACTGTAGCACCAGGCCAATTTTGATTCTGGTGGAAGGGTCCTCATTACTATGCATGTAGAAGAAAGTGCCTTTTATGTTGTGGTTCTGTTCCTTCAAACTCCTGATTAATTGAAATTGACACAGAAAGAACTTTTCAGGAAGGAATGACAAACTGGAAACAGCTCTACTAGAAGCAGATTTAACAACTACTGTGGAATGTAAACCCAGTAAGTAGATCAGGTCTTCGTAATTCTTCTCCAGACAAGAAGAGGTCTTAAGAGCAAGTGCAAGTGCTCTAGCCAACTGCTCCTCATTGAAAAAGGAAAATATTTGTAGCTCAAAGTTAAAAAAAGAAAGAAAGGGGGGGGGTCCCTTGGTGTTGTTTAACCTTGGATATTTTCTTTCATTTCATTAGCAAACTAGATAACATCATCAGTGCATAGTTTTTCCTCACGAGGATACCACAAGACAGTGATCCCTGGCAAATTAAGAGATCTAGGACACAAAGGAGAGTCTTTTTTGCTTAAACCATGGCCAGCACATTTATAGATACTGGGTTCACATACTTCTTTTTCTAATCACTTTAAGAAGTTGCTTATTAACTATTTTTTAGTTATTAGGAACTTTTGGATGTACAAGTCTAAAAATACTGGGTGAGCTTCTTTTAATTTGTTTTAGTAAATAGCAAAAGCATGGTTAGAAATTTGATTGTGGAAATTTACAAATGAATTAAGAATCCAGTTGGATTTGAAGTAAGATTTTGAAATTAATTATAACAGTTCTTGTGGAAAAATGCTTTTGTTTTGAATTATTTAAAAAAATGATAGGTAAAACTTGGAAGGTTAGACACCAGAGAAAAGAAGGAAGTAAAGATTACCATTAAAGGAGAAAAACCACCTAAATTTGACAGTGACATAGAATGAAGAAAAAATATTTTAACATTGTATATATTGAAGGATGTTTTTGAACATTGGATCCAGAACCTAATTTTAAGAATGTCTGCCTCTATAGATAGTTTTTTTTAAAGATATTACAGAAGAAGGAGAAGAAGGACAAGTTTTGCCTGATGTAAATGATATGAAAAAAGATGCTACATTGGGTATATAAGTAAAATAGACTGGTATCTTAGTAATTAAAAGGGATATACAAATAAAAAACTAAAGCAGTAAATTGGATTTATTTATATTGGATTTAAGAAACTTGTTAAAGCTTTAAATAATTTTGTGAGAAGAGACAAAGAAAAAATGAAAAGAACTCATGCTCTAGAACATTATGTGAATGGACTAAAGATCAAGATTGTTAAAACTAAAACAAAGTAATATGGAGTTGTTTTATTTGATCAAGGTTAAAACAGACATTTGCTGTGGAAACACTTCAGGAGAATCAATGATTTGGAAATAGTGGTCACATAATTAATCATGGCTCAGCTCCATAGGTCTCTTTAGGCAATACCTGAATCTAACTGGCTGGGCAACACAGCCAAGCCTTTCTTCTTGTATCGAGTGACTTTGCTTGTTCTCATATACCAGGTTGGGCACTACTTTCAGGCTAAGTCAGGTTCTTCAGGAAGGAGCCGCAAGGTGATGAAGATTGGTCAAGAGAAAGGCGGGCTAGAAGCTTGGGCTACCCAATGTGCTGACCAAGGAGGAAGTCTGGGCCTGGTTGCTCTACTGCAAGAGTCTCCCTTTTAGGCAAAGAGTAGGGAAATCAGAGAAGATGCAACAATATCTCTCTGCTGAAATATTCTACAAGGCAAAGAAAGGTTTCTATCTTCTCAGCAAAGAAAGAGAAGAAAAAGGGAACTTGAATGTGGTTTGATAACAGATACAGGTAATCAGACTTGGAAGGGACCTTGTAGGTCATCTAGTCTAACCCCCACCCAAGTGGGGACCCTACACCATGTCTGACAGATGGCAGTCCAATCTCTTTTTGAAAGTCTCAAGTGATGGTGCTCCTACAACTTCCGAGGCCAAACTGTTCCATTGGTTGAATGTTCTCACTGTCAGAAAATTTCTCCTTATTTCCAGGTTAAATCTCTCCTTGTTCAGTTTCCATCCATTATTCCTTGTCTGGCCTACAGGTGCTTTAGAAAATAGATTGACCCCTTCCACTCTGTGTTTTTTCTAGTTTGTTTATTTCTAACTTGGTTCTGCTAGCTGCCACTTCATTTCTGAAGATTCTGAGCAATTTACAAGTGACAATCAAAAACATAACACGACAAGGTGCTGCTGTGTTACTCTGCAGGGTGATAGAACCTTCAGATGTTTCTTTCCAGGTGCCTTTCGGAAGATCCCTGTAATATGTAATAGGAATATAGATGTGATTTGGAAAAATATTATTGTAATAAAACTAAGCACTAGTGTATTGATTACTGCAAATTGCTGACAGCTGGGAGCTGAGGTAAAATGATCCTGCTTCATAGCTCTATTATTCAAGTTTCATTTTTTATTTAATATATTTGAGGAATCTATTTGGGAGAATACAGATCCGTTCTTATAAACACTCATTTTGGAGATGGAATTACTGGTTTCATGGATGCATACTGGTTTAATTCTATTCATATATCCTGTTTTCCTTAATTTTAAAATCACCCTCCCATGTACTATTTTTCTTCCAGATTGGATTTGCATAATGAGTAGAAAAGGAAGGTTAAAAGAGAGAGGGAGGGAGGGAGAAAGAGGCTTAAAAAGTAGAGAGGTTTTTGATGGAAAAGAGTCATTTGAAAGAAGAAATAATTTATCTGAATTTAATAGAAAGGAATTACATTCTCTTCCACCTAATCCAAATTTTATTATTATTTATTTGATTAAAATTTTATGCTGCCCATGTCCCCCATAAGGTGACTCAGTAGCATTTGCTTTGGCCTTTTAAGATAGAAGATTAATAGTTGAAATAAATTATTTCAAATAAATCAAATATTTTTTCAAAAATCTGGGGGCATAATCACATACTATCAGTGAGGCAGACAAATGTGTAGATGAAGAATTGCTGATTGCAGTTTTGCATGGAGTTAGCAAAAAGGAAATTATGTCACTACAAACTTAACAAAAATACTTCTCAAATATTTATCTGATGTACTCATATATTTTGGAAGAAAATGTCTCCAGTAACAAACATTATATTTCAATATTTTTTAGGAAATGATGTATATCTGGAATGGTTATGCAGTGATTGGGAAGTGCCCAGACTTAATTGAAAACATGTTGGAATCCTTAGTGGATGCAAAAACAATCCTGGAAAAAGGCCCAGGTAATCCAAATCTACATTTATTATTGTTGAGGTAATTCCCCGTTAGGAGAATGAGTGCATACAGGGAGACGTATTGGGAGTAGTGTTTGAATAATACACACACAGCACATACTGTACAGTAAATGTAGGTTTTTACTTCCCTAAACATTTAAGCAAAATTCAAACAAGCAGTTCAAAGTAATTCACAGGTAAATCAGTCAGTTTTCAGTCCAGGGATAATCCAGTAACAAAGTCTAGTGTCAGAAACAGTTCAGTATCAGACTTACATCAAATGCAGGAATATCAGTCAATTAGGAGGAACAGCAATACTCTCCAACAGAAGGAAACAGAGACTCACTGAGACACACTCTCTTCTGAGACTAAGACTAAACAGCACAGGTTTCTGGCTCCATCTTATGGCCGTTTGAGAAACCACACCCAATTACACTTTTAGGATTCTCTTAAAGAGACAGTGTTAAAATGTCTATCCTGGTTTATATATTGTCCAACCCAATAGCTGTTAGGTGACTTATATTCCTAACAATTATCCTTCCCCTTTCTATTTATACATATTCGTTTCAAACCTCAGCTAAGATTGCTTACAGTGGTAGGAGGCCAGTTTCTGGGGAATTTGAGGATACAACTGATCATGTAAAGCAGCAGCCCCCAACCTTTGTGGCTTGGTGACCCGGCAGGTGGGGGAAGAGGGAAATTGAGCCGTGTGAGCAGTAGGCCAGCGTGTACGCACTCGTACACAATTTGACTTGTGTGAGTTGTGGGCTGGCATGCATGTGTATGTACATACAACTTGACTGCAAGTTGAGCTCATGCATGCTCACTGACCCACTTGCATGAGTCGAACTATGCATGTGCATATTTGCGCTAGCCCACCGATTGCATGAAATGAGCTTTAGGCAATTAAGAGTGGAAATGAGAGTAAAAAGAGTCTTCTCACTCCAATTCCTAATTTTAATTTGGGGCATATTTGGAGGTGTTAAGAATAGTATTAGGAACAGATTGTTTCTGGAGAGCAATTTAGGTTTTAATTGTGGAACAGCATGGGTGACTGTGGTCCACTGGTCAAAGGTAGATCTCAGCAGCTGAAAGTCTAAACACTGACTGGGTTTAAACACTTTTGTAAGTCAGAATTTACATGTAAAATTTGCCTTCAGCTTCTGTATGCAAAGTAGTTCACAGCTATTAAAAAAACAATGAAGAAACAAAAGAAAGTTGATGTTAAAATCCAGCAAGGGGTTAGAGTAAATCATCCTTCAATCAGTCAATTAAAATTTTAAAATATTAATCAAATAAAGGGAAAAAACATTAATATGTGCAGTTAAAAACCAAGGCAGGCTTAAAAACCTGTACACCTGAGAGGAAAGATATAGACCTGACTCTGACTGCTCCTACCAGGAATTGCAACCTCCAGGAGTGTCCAGAGAGTTGTTCTGGGTCATTCCTAGCTGTTCCCATTCAATCTAGGGAGCTAGCTGTCAAGAAACCTGCTTTGGCAGCAAATCAGCTGTTTGTCAGCAGAAGAAGCACATCCCCTCACTGCTCAGCTCATCTTGGAGGAAGAGTGTTTAAATCCTGACTGGATTTGAACACTTTTGTAAACCAGAATTTCCTTAACTATTGAAAAATATACCTGAGTTCATACAATATACTAAACCTGAACTAAGGAAGTCCTATAATGATATTGTAGACTTATCAATATATATAAACCCAGCCAGTCAGTGGTGGTATACTGGTATACTACCAGTTCGGACCGAGCCCTCCCCAGATTCCAGGACTAGCCCATGTTCCTCCCTACTGCTGCCAGCTCTGCAGGCCAGCGGCGGACCACAACAGCATAATGCACCAATTATTTGAATCAGTAACTTCATAAATATAGACATAATAGAAAATTCTTCATGCAATCACAGAATTTATGAAGTCACTAATTCAAATAATTAGATATTACATCATTTAAACAATGTATAGGATAGTTTGAATATGTGTGATCATTAATTATAATGTTCATAACTAATATGCGTATATAATAATATTAGATGAGAATATTAAATATGTTTCACCATATTTGCTGTCTTAGAAAGATGTATGTTGTGATCCAAAATTAACTCTGCATCTTCTTTCATTTTTCAGCTACAGATTTTCTTGTTGATGACCGTTGCATGATAAAGCTTCTGAAAGGGCTATGCTTAAAACATTTGGGCAAGATTTCAGAAACAGATCACTTTACTTATATTCACTTCAAGGAAGTTTCCAAACTAGAAGATGCTAATGAACACTAAACCACGAATGGCTGCATTAAATGACCAAAGTTTTCAAGAAGTTTCTTCATGTCAGTTAATAAGCTATATGTATTTATATAGATATAAATCTATATTTATATAAGTTCAAACTGGTTTACAGTTAAAATCAGGAGATTGGTTTTGGGAGAATATAAATTACTCTAGAAAGAACATTGGTTATTTCTTGTGAAAATGACTACATCAAAAGATGATTTATCTAGTAACCTAGTAGCTCCATCAGTCTGGGATCGTAGCTATCAGGGTCAATATAAGTTTAGAGTTTTAAAATAGTTAAAGTGGCTTAAGTTGTATAACTTACATATGGGTAGCCCTTGACTTATGACCACAATTTGGACTGGACCTTTTATCGCTAAATGATGCAGTGATTAAGCAAGTCATCATGTGACCAGACCAGAATTTCTTCTTGGCAACCCTAATAACTTTATTCTTGCTTGTAAAATTATTGTTATTCATTTCATGTATTGTTATTCAAGATTAAGTATGATCATTACTTAATTCCAAATGCGCTGCTTGAACTTGTTTTGTTATATCTGGATCAAGATAAAATAGAAGAAACAGTTAAGATCCTGGAAAGAGCAAAGTAAGCCTGTTGAAGTATATCTTTCTTATTATGAGTAGTAGGTAAGGTGATGGGAAGGGGTTGAAGTAGGTTTGCTGAAAAATTCTTAGAGGGGCTCCAGTGACAAATAATTCTGACTTATTAGGTAGGTGCTTATTTTCAGTCATTTTGGTATAGAAATATTGAAGATATACAATTTACTTCAGTACGTGAAGATTGGAGCACACATTTGTTATTTATTTATAAATATATTAAGATTTATGTTTGTTTTTTAATTAGTGTTGTTAGACTTTGGTGCCACACACACACAAACACCAGTCACCATCCCAGAATGGGGAGAAGGTTTTGTATCTGTATCCAGAGAGAGAGTGTATTGTTACATGAAAGCACAAATAAGATTGCACTATTTCAGTTTATGTAGTAGAAGTCACACATAGGTTCGTATATTAATTTGCTATTATGTATGAAATGTTTTATTTATGCCAATATGGTAACTTTAACAAAACATTTTTCTTTGAAAGTGCTAGGCATTGTATTTACATATAAACAAGCTGCATTTTTCTACATATTGTTCTCTTTTAAAACAGAAACATTTGAAAGAAAACAGATATTTTTGTCTTTTTCTGTGCAAATATTGCTCTATTCAATCTAGATTATGATAAACGCTGTAGGTATGAACCAATCACAAATATCTGTTTGTTTTAGGCAAAATTATGAGAATTATTCCATGGAAACAAGAACACACTTCAGATTTCAAGCTGCTTTGCATCAAGCTAAATTTCTCCCAGATGATGATGATCATTCTATAGCAACTGTGGTTTTGTAATGTTATTGTGTTTTTTTAAATCAGTTCATTTGGTGTACAGATCTTCACAGATGGATGTTACTGCCAATATTTTAAAATGGTTTCCATGTTCACATTCAGCATAAATGTTTTTAATTTTAAAAATTCTGAGGAATAAACTCTAAAAAGCAGTATTTCTTTTGTTATCTCTGTGTCCTATTTTCAGCTAGTTATAAGCATTTTGAAATATATTTGTTAAGTTGGTGAATAATAGGAAATAAACTAGTAGAACCTTGAAGACTTCACCTTGATCAGAGTCAGATGGTTATTAATTTTTGAAAGTACTAATTAGGTGGATCTTATTTTCTTGACAATAAAATAACTGAATTGCCTGTTAAATTGCTTATTTAAATAGAACAATATATAATGGGTAATTGGTCCTAACCTGATACGACCTTTCTCTTTGTGTGGAGATAACATTCAGGATTGGGTGATCAGTCTCTGCCTGTGATTGGACTGTCTGTCAAAACTTTGATGACACTCCCTGTGCTGCTAGGGACCTCCCCAGAAATTGGCGAAGGAATAGTGGCAGACTGAAGTGTTCTATAAGTATAATACAGAATGCACCACGAAAGGGTGGGACTGAATGCTATCTCCACACAAAGAGAAAGGTCGTATTGGGTTAGGACCAACAACCCTTTTCCATTGTGGTGGAGATAGCATTCAGGATTAGGACATTCCAAAGCCGGCTGTCCTACGGGTGCACCTAGTGCGGTCTGAGTCTCTTATACAGAATGGACCTTTTGCAGAACCCTCTGTCCAAAAGCCTTCTGCCTCAGCAGAAGCAAATGAGTCCAGCTTATAGAGCGTGATGAACGGAGAAGGAGAGGCCCAGGTAGCCGCCCTGCAAACCCCCTCCAGAGAAGCCTGGGTGGCCCCCGCCGTTAATGTTGCCACACTTCTTGTTGAGTGTTCTGTTATCCTTGGAGGAACTGCAAGTCCCTGTGTTTGGTAGGCCTTGGATATGCAAAATCTTATCCATCTCCCCATAGTCATTGGAATTACCTTGCAGCCCATGGTGGAAGGTTGAAAAGAAACAAAGAGGGATTCAGACCTCCTGAAGGACAATGTCCTCTTATTGTAAATCCTCAATGCCCTCCGAACGTCCAGACTATGCCATCGTCTTTCTAACGCGTGCCAGGATGCGGACAAAAGTCAGGTAAAATTAGTTCTTGGGATCTGTGGAACCACAAGTTCACCTTTGGCATGAATGAAGGGTCTAGTCTTAACACCACTCAATTGGTGTGAAACACACAAAGGTCTTTCCTGACAGACAAGGCTGCCAGGTCAGAAATCCTTCTGGCAGAGGTGATCACTACCAGAAAGGCTACCTTACAAGACAAAAACTACAAGGAAATTGACCTCAGTGGTTCAAAGGAGGCCTCAGTCAGTGACTGCAGTACTTTAGAGAGGTCCCATGTTGGATATCGATGAACTACTAGAGGCCTCAGGTTTGTAGTCCCCTTCAGAAACCTGCAGACCATGGTATGTCTAGACAAAGATTCCACTCCCCCCAAGGATAGAACAGAGGACAAGGCTGCAACCTGTCTCCACAGAGTATTAGCTGAAAGCCCTTTGTCCAGGCCCTCTTGGAGGAAGTCCAGCACCTGGGCAATCAAGGCCCCAGAAATGACAATGTCATACATACAACACCATGTGCTGAAAGCTTTCCAGGTTGCATCATAGATGTGTTTGGTGGAGGATCTCCTGGAGGCCTGGATAGTTCTTATTACTCTGGAGGAATATTGGTCCCGGATCAGAGATCCCCGTTCAATCTCCAGTCGGCCAATTGAAGCCACTGGGGCTCTGGATGCAAGATTGGCCCCTGGCTGAGTGACACTCTCTCCTCCGGTATCCTCCAAGGTCTGGAATTGGAAAGGTTTACTAATTCTGCAAACCATGGCCTCCTGGGCCAATGAGGGGCTACAAGGGTAAGCTCTGCTCTTTCCACCAACGGTTTCTGGATGACCCTCGGGATCAGGGGCAGAGGAGGAAAGGCATACAGGAGCTCCCATGACCAAGGGCTACGTAAGGCGTTCGTTCCCTCTGCCCCTGGAACAGCAAACCTGGAATAGAATCTCAGGAGTTGTGTGTTGTTCTGGGAAGTGAAGAGATCCACTGCTGGGCATCCAAAGCACTCCGATAGCTCCTGAAACAAATTGGGATGCCAACGCCACTCTGCATGGTCAATGGTGGCTCTGCTAAGCCAGTCAGCCTCAACATTGGCCACGCCTGCAATGTGGTCAGCTCTGAGTGACGCCTGGTGTCTCTCTGCCCATAAACTGGGCTGCTCTGCCTCCAGCATCAGAGGCCCTGAATGAGTCCCACCTTGGTGGTTAATGTGTGCCTTGGTTGACATATTGTCAGTCAAGGTTAGGATGTCCTTACCTGAGACCGCATCCTCTAATTGTCTCAGAGCCAGATGGACTGCTCGAAGCTCTAACCAATTAATATTATGGCCCAAATCTGCCTTGGACCATTGTCCTTGGAGTACCCTGGATTGAATGTGGGCACCCCAGCCATGAAGGCTGGCATCTGTGGTCAGCACTAACCTTTTCGGTTCCTTGGAGTCCTATGGAAAGCGCCTCAGATGACCACCATCTTAAAGACTTAAGGACCAACTGAGTTAATCTGACCTGTAAGAGGAAAAAACTACCTGTCTTCTGATAAGGTAGAAGGAACCATTGGAGTGACCTGGCATGCAGTCTATCCTAGGGCACTATATTAATGCATGATATCATTTTCCCCAGCTTAGAAAGCGTAGCCAGGGATATACTAGGTTTAGATTTCATTTGTCCAATTAACTCCCTGATACTCTCCTGACATTCTTGGGATAAGGACACCTTGCAGGAATTAGTATCTATAACAGCTCCCAGATGGAGGAAGGTATTGGTGGGAGTGAAGTGGCTTTTGGCCTCGTTGACAGAGAAGCCATGCTCTTGGAGCACTTGAATGGTGATCTCTAAATTCTCTACAGCTCTAGATGGGGAAGATTACTGGACCAGTGTGTCATTGAGATTACACTGGACCCAAACTGGTATAACCCTAAGGTGGGCTGCCAGGGCTGCCAACAGCTTAGTGAATGACCTGGGGGCTGAGGAAAGTCCAAAGGGCAAGGCCCTATATTGGTAGTGCCTCCTACTGTAGCAGAACCTGAGGAAGTGTCGATGAGCAGGAATAATAGGGATATGGAGATAGGCCTCCATCAAATCAATGGAGGTAAGGAAGTTCCCCCACCCTAATTCCCTCCAGGATGGACTGGAGTGAATGCATCTTGAACTGCCTATATTTCACTCAGTGGTTAAGGTGCTTCAAATCCACAATTGCCCTCCATCCCTGCAAGGCTTTTGGGATTACAAACAATATGGAATAGAATCCCATGCATTGTTGACCCTCATGCACTGGCTGAATAGCCCGAATCTCTAGCAGGTGCTGAATAGCTGTTTCCATAAGGTTCCTTCTCTCTATATACCTAGAGATAGGGTGACGAATGAAAAACCTTGGGGGCGTAGATAAGAATTATATAGATAGTCTGGAGCGGGCTGTCTCCAGGACCCAGGTGTCAGTGGTTACTTCCTCCCAATACCTGGCAAACAAGTCCAGATGTCCCCCAATGGGAGGGTTGGTCTCCATTTTATCTGGGGTGTTGGAAGGGATGAGCCCCAGCCCCTCGAAAGGGCCGTTTATTGTTAAAGGGACAGTTTCTACCTGTCCTGTCCTGGCTTGTTCTTGCCTGGGGGGGGGGCAAAGACCTCTGGGGTCTGGAGAATCCCCCTCCTGTTTCGGGGGTCCTATAATCGGAGTCCACTTGGACCTTGTCCAGAAGCCTGTCCAAACAATTTATCCCCTTTAAATGGGGCCGTGGCCAACCTCCATTTGTGCCTCGTATCAGCCTGCCATTGCTTTGTCAGGTGTGATCTGACATCGCCCAGTGGAATTCTCTCCTGTAACTCCTGGAACCAGATGAGAGAGGCCCTGTTGAAGAAAGATGTGGCTGTGGAAGCTTTCACTGCCCATGCTGCTGACAGGTGTGTTCTTTGCAAAATTTGCTGAGCCTTCTTGTCCTCAGCCTTCAGTGAGTCCTCAGGCTCCCCAGGGATGTCTGTGTTGGCTTGCAGGGACGCAACTGGGGCATCAATATTGGGTACTTCCAGGGCCTTGGAAAGATTTGCCTCCTACATTAAACAATTTCTTGTTTAGGGAGGAAGGGCTTGGACCGCATCCAAGGGATGACCAGTCTTTGGATGACTGGTGAACATTTTTGGTGCAGGGATGACATCTGCTGTGACTGTTTTCTCAGAAAACAATGGGTCGTTGGGGTCTTCAGAGGGGTCTGCAGGCTCCTGCGGTTCAGGGACTAAGCCTTGCCCTGTGGCCTTTTTGGCCTTAAAGAGGAGTGATCTAAAGATGGCAGGTTGGAACAAGCCAGGGATAGAGCCTTGGTCAGCCTCGTTGAGGCCCTCATCATCGGAATAGTTTCTGTCCATCAGCTGGCCACTGTCAGATGTGATGGAGTGGGAGCTTACAGCAGGAATATACGCACCTAATTCTGTATGCAGGAAAGATCATCATCATCATGAGACCTGTGTATCCTACTGCATCTGGATGAGGAAGCAGAAACCTCTGAGGGAGAACCTCTGGTTTGTCTTAAGACAACTGACACTCCTTGCCTCACTGCCTCATTTAACACAGTCTGCATATTAACCTGGAACTCAGGTTCCTGTGCCCTAACTGGTCTGAATCCTGCTGACATGGGAGTAAAGGTTGCTTCTGGAGCCATTCTGTGCCTCTGATCAGTAACTGTCAGTTGCTCTGTTGTTGAGCAGACAGAGAAATTTCTGATCTCAGAAGCCTTAGTAGATTCCTGTTCTTCAGCTTGCCTTATGGTTGCTTCTGCTACTGCAGCCCTGTCAGTTTGCAGTTGCCTCTCTCCTCTTGATAATGGCTCATTTAGGCGGGAAATTACGCAGAGCACCATTTCCTTATCATTTTGCTCTTTTCCTCAAGCCCACACTTTATACAGCGCCTTGTCCCTGTGGCGCTCGTCCCTTTCTGCTGCCTTGGAGCCCTTTCGGGTTCCTTCAGCCTTGTCCTTTGGCTTGGGGCTGTAAAATGAAGCCATCTGTTCTGGTGCTGCTGGGCTTAGAGTGTGTGACGGCTGTCAAGCCACCTCCTCCTCTCTCCTGACATCGCGGTTAGCCTTTTGTGATTCTACCATCTTTGACTCCAACGAGCTTACTCTGGAATCACCCTGAGCACGCTGCAGCCTTTCACTTTCCTGAACCTACTTTCACTACCTGTACTCTTCGCTGCAGGTCTTCCGCCCCTTTAAAGGCTATCGCGATTAAGCTCAGTGTCTCCAACAGCTGAAACCACTGGGAGCCTCCCAAGCTAAAGTGCGGGAAGGAGGTGAGGATGGTATTCAAACTCCTCCCGCAACCAGAACCTTAGCACTTTGTAGATCGGCCCTTAGCCGATCCGAAGTCCAACAACCGGGGCAGAGCCCTGGCCACGTTGTAGTTTGACAGCTGTCAAAGTGGTAGACCGGTTCCGGCTTGCATTAGAATTCAGGATTGGTGTTTTTATCTCTATTTTTCCAATCAATTTGAAAGGATTTGTTCAATTTGCTAGGAGAAGAAATTAACACGTCATCCAACAAGCTGACTGAGTCAATTTCTGGGGAGGTCCTAGCAGCAGAGCAAGTGTCATTAAAGTTTTGACAGACTCAGTCCAATCACAGGCAGACTGATCACCCAATCCTGAATGCTATTTCTACCACAATGGAGAACCTACAAAGTTGCTTATCACAATGAAATAATTTAAAAAGGTAGGACCTACCTGCCTCCCACCTTTCAGCTGTCCTTTAATAAAAGGGTCCCCAAACTTGACAATTTTAAGACTTGTGGACTTCAACCCACAGAATTCCACAATCAGCCATGCTTTAATATGTAAATTATCCAGATGGGGCAAAAAAAACCTATGTAATATTTTTTGTCCAGTTTGATCGGTTACTAAGAATTTTAGGATAAATCTTAGAATCTTAGAATAACTGAAGAACTATAACAAACAATCCTGAATCATTTTCTGGAACAAAAGCCAAGTTTAAAATATTTGAAAAGACTTAGATGATTAAAATACTTTTAATATGCTATTACTCCATAATGATTAACCAATTGATGTAGGAGATGACTATGCTGAGCCTGAGGAGGGATCAAACGTATCATAAGTCACGAGTCCCTGTGTGTCCACAAGAGATCTAACTCCAGCCCACCTTGAATGCCTCTCTTATCTCCTGCTCATATCCCTTGATGATTGGTTGGTTTGGTTCTTGAAGAGAGTTTAAGCTTGCAATAAATCTTTATACTTATTTGAACTCCCTGAATCTCCTGATTTCCTCTGGAACTTGACATTAATTCAACTTAGGAAAATTATTTCACAAATTTTTTTATGCAAGATAGAATTTTAAATACAAGTAACCTTCAAGTTACAACCATCCAAAGATACAACAACACTGAAAAATATGACTTATATATACAATTGCCACAGCCTCTCCATGGTCACATAATCAAAATTTAGGCATTTGGCAACTGGCTTGTATTTATGATGGTCGCAGCATCCTGGAGCCACATGATCATCATATGCAACCTTCCCAGATGGTTTTTGATATGCAAAGGGGAAGCCAGATTTACTTAATGATTACGTGATTCACTTAACTATAGTGATTTGTTAACAACTGCGGCAAAAAAGGCCATAAAATTGGCAATAGCTCACGTAACAGCTGCCTTGCTTAGCAACAGAAATTCTGGTCCCAACTGTGGTTCCAAGTCGAAATCTATCTATATAACAGAATGTCTCAATTTTCTAACCAAAAGGGAACTTACTGATTTATTCCTGATAGGATTGATTTCTTTGAGTGGGAATTCCTGTCTAATCAGAGACTTGATGTTAAAGACTATAGATAATTCAGTATTGTATCCTATTTGTGTTTGGCACTTATTCTCTGATTGGAAAGTTCTTAAGAAATTGCTAATTTCTTCTCCAGTTAAATTAACACCATATACTTCAGCATTTTGCATACCTAACTGAATTAATTTCACAAGTGCAGTTTGTACCTTTGTTGGTATATTATGTGTCAGAAATAACTTTCAATTTTTGTAGAGCCCTGAAACAATATGTGATTTATTATTTCAATGTGCAATTAATTAAATATCCTGTGACAGGACTCTGGGTTAGACAGACCTTCTGTCAGTTAAAACATAATTTTTATTTTTGGATTTAGGCCAGAGAATCTTTTCCCACAATAGAAATTACTTGCTTGGTCTTGAAAGTAGAAATTGTTTAATATTTTCCAGTTTTAAAGAATGTAACTGAGTAAGAAATTGCCAACTTTACTAGAGCAAATGCAATACACATAAAGTAACGGTTTATACCAGATGTGAAATATGTGCATAGAAACACAGAGCCAGTTCTTGTACTTTGGCTACTATATTAAAATATTTTTGTGGTTCTTGTAATTGTAGCATATCATTTTCTTTAGTAATTGACTGTCCTTCCAAAATATCCTTTTATTTAATAGCCATCCTGCAATAAAGTTCACAGTCTTGCATGTTTTTTTTAAACTGTGAAAATTGGTACTTGATCCTTGGTATATTTATTTCTCAATATGGATACTTAGACCATAATTATAGTTCTAGTGGTGATATTGGAATGTTGACAAATAATAACTTTTGATAAATTAGACTCACATTGTGAACTGACCCTTGGTAGATTCTATTGTTAATGGGTAAAGTTTGGGATTTAAGCAAATAACCAGCATTATAGACATTTCCATCATAATTTAGGAAAGGAGGAAACTCACCTATGGAAGTTTGTGCTTTAACATTTGGGAGAAAATCAAATGTTTACTTTTGATTTAGTAATGGATTTAGCAATGGATTTTTTAAAAAATATTTTTATCACAAAGTTATGGTACACTAATAAATCAGAAAACTGTATTAAGCAACATTCAGGCAATTGGACAAAATCCAATGTAAGGTGTCTTATGTAATGATAGTTTCTTTTGGTCTTCATATATAACATCTAACTGCTCAGAGCAGGTCCTCAAATTAGGAACCAAATAATAATTTGTAGAAAATAGCAATTATTATCTCAGTTGAAATATATTATTAGGTAAATGACATTTCTAGTTATATTTTGTCATATAGTAGTTTTAAGTACCTCTGGTATTGTGCTTGATTTTTCCTTCTAAATATTACTGAGAAATGTCACGTGCCAATTGATCAAATTGTTTCTCAATGTTAATTTGTACAGAAAAGTACACAGTGATTTTAAGGCACAGAATCTGCTTCTAAATATGCTTCTTTGTAAGCAGAGCACAAATGTGCTTTGAAGATTATAGCCATGTATTTGAAACATAAATTAAAAGAGCAGAATTTTTCTTCCTTCAAAAACCAAGCCCCTGGTGCTGAATCTGGGGCATACATGCACATACACACATGCTAATCACCTTTGCTTATCTCATAATCCTATTTAAAAATAGTTTTGGGAATAAATTTTATGTTCTCAAGGAATCCTTCTAAGAGCTCAAAGAGTAGTGCATCCTTCCTGTCTCAAGCCACAAGAAGAATTTATGATGATGAAAGTTCTATGGCTCTTGGTTTAATAGTAATCAATCAAGAATAGAGCCTGCTGAAAGAGACCATGGTTCAACCTAAAATATTGATATGCCAAGATCAAAGGGCAAGATTTTTGCCAGTCCTGGAACTGTCACAGTTAATTTTCTTTGTAAGGGTATCAGTCAAAACTTGCATAAGAAGGCTGCTATTTTCAGTGTGCACATACTGGGAAGACATAAGTGGCAATTACACAGACAACCCAAAAGGTTTGGCAATTATGAATAAATTATTTGGGCTACTTGACATATAATATGTGATGGAATTATATGAGACTTCCTCACATGCCTAACTGCAGCATAGTAGCTTGCTGAGCAGCTGATCAGAAAAGGACTAAGCAGGCATTGTACAAATGTTCACATCCACAACTCTGATTTGAATCTTAAATAATGTTTTTGAACATTCCATTTAACTTTTACACGAAGAAAGTTTTATGTTAACTGGCTTTTTCAATAAAAGGTGGCCTAACAACCATAGAGACCTCCCCAAGTGCAAAAGTCAGGATACCGAATTGTGGGGTTGCTGATTCTAAAAAAATGGTCTATTGGAAAGTTGGCAGTGATGGCAACAGCAATAAATCAGAAAGTGGGAGGCAAGGAAGGACAGGTCACCAGCACCCACTGCAGGCGATACCAAAGTCTGAGGGGAGAATATTTTGGTGGTGTTCTTCCACCCATTGTAGAAATTAAGATATAGATAATAAATTCCAAGCAAATACATACTATTTTCCTAGCATTTTAAGAGTCACAGAAAGAAAACAATGAACATGAAAAAGATGTTTAAAAATGGTTCATTTGCCAATTTAACATCCAAGGTAAAAGAAACAAATTCTTAATCTTGTTAATACTTAACAAGATAGACATTAACATTTATGGAAAAAATATGGAATGACAAGGTAGTATGATTTACTCTGAAAATATTGCACAACTTCCTTTTATCTCTCTTCCAGGAATTAAGAACAGTTGAAGGGGGTTGCACTAAAAAGTTTCCTGTTAAATGTAAATTAATCTAACATGGTACTTGTTTAAAACTTCTTTTTTCAATGCACCAGTTATAGTGTAACAATCTGTATCTGATGTAGAATTGCAGTTGAGCTACTTAGACAGGTACTAGGGTGCTGAGGCAAATATGGAGCTCTTTCCCAGCCTGCTTCCCCCCCACCCCACCACCACCATTTTGTAAGGCTAACTCTGATTATGCTCTGTATGCCTTACTCACAATCTTTTGGAGGGAAAATCTGCTTGCAAAGGAGCTGTATGAATAAACAAGTGTGCACTTTGGATACGGACTGAAGCATCTGAATGAAAGGTTCTGCAGAATAAGAAATAAGCCATATTTCAGATGTTTGCATACTACTAGCCTTGTAAAAATTATTTGACATCTAATTACTCTATGCTCTTAAGCTTACAGTCTTCAGTGAAGCTGTTTAAATACAGTTTTTAAAATCATGTGTTAAAACAAGGCCAGTCCTCATAATACAGTGCTATTAACTGGAGCCTGTATCTCATGCTAAATTAAAAGAATTGTCTTTGAAGTCAAATGTATAAAATTACATTAAAGAACACATAATAGGACAAAGTCTCACATGCTAAATTGACAGCTGTTTTTATAACTACACTTTCTTTGCATGATTTTCCCTGCAAGCACACCTTTTGCTGATTTCAGACCTACAAATACTTGAAACAGCCCTTCCCAGCTACAGTTCACCCACCTGATCAGTCCTATGTAATTCTGTGCCAAATACAATTTTTGTATTTTTGTACAAAACATAGATTATTTAACATCTGCTTGACAGACTGCTTTGCCAGCCAACAAAATACAAGATACATTGATTACATAGACTGAGACACAGTCTGGTTTTTTAAATCTAAGAACTACAAGAATGAGAGATGCAGTATCCTTTTTATATGGTTTAATGTAATACTTGCTATAAGAAAAGCATTTAAACAAATTTTGTGATATGGGTGATCTTTTATCATGCTTACATGTTCACCATTCTTTATCTTTACCTGTCAGGAAACATTAATCTTGGTGTCTGAATCCAGCAAACTTTAAGCAAAAAAAAAAAAAATGAGGCAGGGAAAGTAAAGTCCAGAGAGGTAAAACACTGGTCTGTGTTCTGATTTTTCTTTAACACCTCAACATCAGAATACCACATACACAAAAGAGATAGTGCATCTCACATTTGCTTATAAGCTAGGACATCTTTTTGAAGTCCACATAATCCTAACTGCAAACAACATGTAGCACTTTACAACAGGTTATAAATAACTGATTTTCAAGCATAGAGCCAGCCCAAACATAAGAATATGCTATTTAAAAAGACCTAAGGCAAAATGGATTCCATTTCCAATGGATAAAAAAAGAATTGTGCAAACAAGCTTAAAACTATTTTTGTGCCAGTGTTATAAAAATGTAGGATATTTTTTCCTGTAATTAAAACATTGACCCAAATTCCAGAAACCTGTGAGCAATCTGAGTAGACATGCCCTTACATTTGGGAAAAAGGATGTTTCGGTACCTCTTTCTTGTTCTTTAAGTACACATGTATATGTCACACTGCTTCTGCTCTCCAAGTACATTTTCCCACGGCAGTACTCTTGTGCGGGTCAGTGATGCTTGAGTAGAGTTGCTTGCTAATTTCAGTCCATACAATTTAATATTAAGCATCTACTATTACCCTCCACTCAATTCCTCTGGGTCAGAGTGCTAGCAGGCTTTCATGAAGAGTAACTATTTTTAAGTACTGGATTAAAGCTTTACATAAAAATAGCATCCTATGTGTCTATATTCCCTAAAAAATGTCTCTTCTTTTCTCTCTTTACCAATTACCTGCAGCTAGTCGGAAATTATTGTCTTATCACTTTTAAGGAAATGAACTTTTGTGTGCATGATTTTGTTTACTAATTTCTGGTTCTTTGGGTAGAATGATAGGTATAATCCATTAAAAATGATGTTTTGTTGACAGTCAGAAGAGACACTCTGGCTCAGTTAGTCTCATAAGAGGACAATAATGCGGCATCAACGGGCTCCATACAGGAAGGACATGTGAAAGATCTCATCAACCAGTCATCTATACAGTCCAGATGGTAAATATGCATGCAGGGCAGGAATCTGATAGGATCTCCATAAACAAAGTCCATCATACAGATGACACACCTAGAAAAAAAAAAGGGAAACAAGATGGAAAAAATGCAAAGTGTATAGAAATAGGCTCGTGAAACTTGCTTTCTAATACATATTAAAGTTGTTACTTATTAAATCTTTGATGTTAAACTTCTCGAAGTTATTGTTACATTATAATCTTTGGAAATCCATATGAAATCTATTAAGGCTGCAAAACATTTATTTCATAATAAGGTGCACTGAGCACACAGGGTTGAATTAGTATCTGTATAATCCTGCTGCAGAATCTATGTTAATTCATACAGATAATAATATCATTGAAGGCAGACTGCTTTTATTTTGTGTTCCTGAGATTTGCAATTTCAGTTTAAACAGTTTAGAATAGTTTAATTATTTAAGATGGTCGCTGCTTACTCAATTTCTTTTTGAGAATTTAATTTTGGGGAGGAGTGCATACTTCTCAAGCAATTCATAAATAAATGCATTGCATTTTATTATTAGTGAGTTTTTAATTCAATAAAGCACTTAACATTAATCTTTAGTTTTGCTAATACATGTTACTTCATTTCTTGATTAAATACTGCCAAGTTTTAGATGGCAAAAATGGAGGAAGTATGCCATTTATGCAATCTAAAATTGCCTTGGAACAATTCTGTGAAAATATTTATCACATTTTGGATATTCAGGAGTTTTTTTTCCATAATGTCATCAACACATGATCCAGAGTCTACATATACGTAAAGAAACTCACTGTTATTTGTTCATTCAGTATTTTGTGCTTGTTCAATCCATAAACAAAATCACTCAATATATGGTGTTCCGATATGAGAAGGTAATACCCTTTTAGATTTAAAAAACTGACTGCCCCAACATAGTGACAATAACCATAATCAGTTGTTTCCTATAATTGGTGATATAAGGTAAGTGGCTTCAACTCAGTAATATTTGAGAGTTTTCTAGCACTCTTCATTTCAGAGCTTTCAAAAATATTTCTGTGATTTCTATTGATCATTCCAAAACACTAAATTTGTTCTTGATACCCTGTTTCTCCAACAATACGGCCTCCCCCAATAGGAAGTCCCAGCATGTTTTATAGTCATGAAATGAAATTAAGCCCCTCCCCCCAAATTAAGGCCTATATTAAAACATGCAAAATGGGGGGAAGGTGGGGGGGCTTGTCGTTAGGAAGTACTTTTGTTGCACACCCAGATATGGTGCTGCCTGTATTGACCCAGGTGAAGTGCCCCACCAATGCTGAGGTCAACATCCAAGCCGTCGCCGTCCACCCGCCTGAAGATGCAAGGGGGGGAATTAAGCCACCCCAAAAAAGACAACCTAGCCATTTTTTCGGGGCTCAAAAAAAAATAAGACCCGGCCTTATTATATGAGAAACACGGTAGTTTAAATCCATAATTCTCACAAATGAACATGCTACATCAATGAACCAGCATTTGGTAAAATTCTTTATCAGAGAAGGGAACTGGGAAATGCCCTATTTGGTCCTATCCTTGAAATGCATCCAAAATCTGCAGTTAGTACAAAATTTTGGCAGTTATAAGCACTTTTTAATCTATGGGTTTAGAACAACTCTGCTTTGGGAGTTGCATTGGCTGCCAGTATCATTTTGGATTCAAGGTGCAGATGCTTACCGATAAAAGTTCTCCATGCCAAGTTATTTGAGGATCTGCCTCTCCCCAATCATATCTACTCATGCCATTTATTGTGGCAAGAGAGCTTTATGAGTCCCATACATTAAAGAGTATCACTTGGTGGGACTCAGAAGAAAGCCTTTTCTATTGTTATGGTCTACTGTGTATCATCTTCCCTCCCCAGAGTTCAAATTGGATAAGAAACCAAAGGCCTTTTGCAAGGTATGAAGAAATGGTTATGTTCTTGGGCTTGGAGACTGAAGTGTCCACTGGAATTTGTGAATTAATTAATGTAATGAATCTGTATTGCATCTGTTCTGATGGCTTGGGTTAAAAATATTGGCTATTTATTTATTTTATATTTTTGTTGAGTTTTTGGCTCATTTTTAAAATTGTTATCTATCCAGAATCAGTTATTTTACATGGATGGACATATCAATTGAATAAATACAGGGATGAACAAATAAATACTGTCCTGAATCCCCCCAAAATAGTTATTTATGGGAAATGAGAATACCTTAAAACTATACATTTATTTGTATACAGACATATACTTAAAATAGACTGTAGTATTCTACTGTAGAATTTTGCTTCTGTTAACACATTATGATTTATAAAATTTATTTTAACTTTTGGACATTTCTAGTATTTTCTGTTTTAATATCTTCAACTCATAAGCTGTAAGAGAAAGATTTTGAATTGAATGAAACAGTAACATCATATCCAGGTTCTTTGAATTTGTAAACTGCTTTGACAGCTGGAAATGTGTTTCTAAACAAATGATCACTATAAAGTATAATGCAACAACGTCCTATTCTGTTTCAGTGACACAACCTCTGGAAAACAATTGCTATCAGTAATGCTACATTCCTGTGTGCCAGTCCTTTATTATTTTTGTAGAATAAATAATTATGTGGCATATCTGCTTTGAATGGTAATATGGGAAATATTTAATCCAATTCTTAGTAGCACAACTGAGTGTAATACTTGTAAAAAAAATGCACTGGAAACCTGTTTGTTGACACACAGTTCATAACAGTATGAATGGGAATTGTCTTTGGAAATAAATTGACTACTACATTCATTATTATCAGGTAGAGTCTGGAAAAAGTCACCCCCCAACTTTCAAATCAAAAGGTGGGCTAGAAGTTGTGGTCTCCGTCTTTCTGCATTAATATACATTCATAAATATAAAACATTTATGCAGAAATGCCTGAATATAAAACAGGTTGTTGAGGTACAAAATGATAAGATTTTAAGTAAAAGGTAAGACTGATCAGGCTGTTTTAAATTTCACTATGCAAAATAAAATGTATAGCTATTTCCACCCTTTTAAAAAACAACAGTTTTTCTGTGGTAAGGAAAAATAAAATCCAGAAGTGGTGAGAAAACATGGAAAGAATTCAGAAGAAAAATAAAATCATCTGGACTTACTATAGAATTTTGTAAAAAAAAAAAAAAAAGTCAGAGCAGTGCACAAGGAAGACATTTATTGTCAGGAAAAATCCTTGAAAACATCTGCTTACCATTAAGAAAAAGAAAAGACAAGAGAAAAGTGGTAAATACATCCAAGAAGGTGTAGAACATTGCAAAGAAGAAACAAGATTTTTGAAAAGTCCACAAAAGCTGTCTCTTAGATGAGATTGCTATCAGAAATGGCACTTCTTCAACTTACTCTCTGATCTTTTTCTCCGAACCATCTCTTCCAGGGTCATAGACTCCTTTTGGCAGGTGCTGAATAAGGCCTATCCGTTGTGCTATTCTAATCTGTTCCTCCTCCGTTAGCTGGGTGGCTAGGCGGGTCTGACTAGGAGTCGGATGGTAAACTGGAACTTGCTCCTTTAATTAAAAAGAGTGAGGATAGGGGAAGAAAAGAGGGAGAAAAAAACAGTTAAATTGGCTTTGCCATTTTTAAGCTGATGACAGAAATGAATGGAAATTATTTGCTTTGATCTATCTTTCTGCTGGAAGGTTACAGTTCTTTCCTTGCTCACAGTTTTTTGGCTTAATAATAAAAAGAAAATTGAATAAACAGCAATTGGTTTTAAGCTGTTCTTTGCAAAGACAATTTAATTTTGACTCTAGGAGTTCTCTATGGGTTAATTAAACAGATGTATAAACTTGACATGAGTATCTACTTTCAGGCTTGGCTAATTGATTCACTTTCACTCTGCCAATACAGAGAAGCTGTCACTGATGAATTTTTCAACTTTGCTTTGTACAGTAACACTGACATCAAGGGAAGAAGGATGTTAAAAGATAACTGTCATTTAAGCAAACAAGAACGTAAAGGTTATATAGTATTTAATTAAAAAGTTCATCATTCACTAAATAATAGATTCCTCTGCCCTATAAACTTTCCTCATGCATTAGGAAATAAATGGAGAGAAATACCGCCAAATTATTGAAAAAGCAAATATTGAAGTACATGTTAAGATAATCTACTATAGTATAAATCTGGAATAACAAAACTTCAGCTAAAATATAGATGCCAGACAACAGGCTATCTCATGCTTGATAACAGATCACATATGCATATATGTTATCACCATTCCTACTGGTTTTAGCATCCCGATTGTAACTCAAAATGAAGCAAAATATGAGCAAATATACATTCTGCTACAATCCAATATAAAATTACACTTTGAAACATTTACGTTATTAACAGAATTTATCTATAATGACAATATGCTAAGTAGCTGGAATATACTACTTATTTATTTTGTGGTCTCAGTGGTTTTCATTTAGTTCAGTATTTTCAAAATGAATTGCATTTGTTAAGTTGAATTTATCATAAGAGTTTAAAGAGCCTTTAAATTTACAGAAAAGCCCTTTTCAAATTGGTACTGTAATAAATATACTCTGAATTAATCTGAAAGGTAGAGCACACCCTTGAAAGTGAATGTAGAATTGGCTGCTACAACATACAGCATTTTTGTGACATGAACATGATTTATTCAATAGCATATTTAGATATTTTTATTCTTTAGTGAACATGATTAAAAATGAAATTATAAACCAAATTATTACAATTTCATACATCTCTGAAAGAAATTTACTTTCTCCCTTCTTAACCGTTTGGCTATTTTTTCAAGATATAGTCTTCAAACTGTAATATTGTGTTATGTATCTGAGGAAACACAGTTTTAACACTCTTAAATTATAAACTTGGCTATGCAAAGTAAGTTAAGCATAAGCCTTGGCTTTTGCTCTTTTTTTGCCTGCCGAAAATGTTGTATTTACCAGTATGTTTTGTAGACCAATTTCAACAGCCTTGTACTTTTCTCCCACTATATAGGTTAGATTAGGATTAAAAGTATCAATTGATGGATGATGACCTCTGTGAATTTTTGTATTCACAGTGTAATATCAAGTGAGATACTGAACTAATGAATTATATCTGCAGTAAGCAAAAGTTTTGGGATATCAGATTTTAGCACCAGAAGTTGGGGAGGGGGGGGGGAAGAACAATAGCTTAAAACTCTCCTCAAAGCAATAAAAGGGCCACATTCTGATGGATCTTTTCTTTGCAAGCATACATCCCATTCCACAATAGCGGGGAGGTGGGGGGGACCTTTTTAAAACAGACATGCAAGTGTTACAAAAGATGAATATGCTTGAAGAATTTAAAGAAAGCGGATTCATTATCAATAATATGCATTACAAGAGGCCTCCTTCAAGTGCTTTGCATAGCTGTACTACAATAAAGCTATTCGTGTATATAGGTAGTTCTTGACTTTCAACATTTTATTTAGTGACAATTCAAAGTTACAATGGCACTGAAAAGAATGACTTATGACTTATTTTTCACACTTACAAGCATCCCCATGGTCATGTAAGCAAAATTCAGACTTGCCAACTGGCTTGTATTTGTGATGGTCATGTGGATCACCTTTCACAACCTTCTGACAAGCAGTCAATGGGGAAGCCAGATTCACTTACGTGTTACTAACTTAACAACTGCAGTGATTTACCTAACAACTGTGGCAAGAAAGGCTGTAAAATGGAGCAAAACTCAATTAGCAATTGCCTTGCTTAGCATTAGAAATTTTTGGCTGAATTGCGGTTGAAAGTCAAGGATTACCTGTAATGGCTAAAACCAAGCTGTGAAATGATTTTTTTTCCCTGGGAGTCCCTTGCTCTTGCATATAAAATGGGGAGGAGAGGTAAAACTCCAAATGTTCACCACCAACTTGGAAACCAAGTCTAATTCTCAAACAAAGATCAAATATTAATGTGCTGGTAGTATTAATATTTTCCTCATAGTTGGAATAGACAAATAACATGAGAGATGCCAGATAGATATTGGTTAATCTACAGAGGATGTTGTTTACAGACAAGGAAAACAAGCATTTGTCCGTTTCCATCCATTTTGGCTCAAAGTAATCATTTATTAATCAGAAAATAACAACTACTGTAGTTTACATGCTTCAGAAGACTTTGTTAAATTTGCTGACTCTTTCTCCTTGGCGAGCTTTTATTTCATTTACCTGTCAGAAACCTAGTTTAAGGGCAACAAGGACCACAATTAAAATGTGGGACTGACAATATCTTATGCTGAAACTGTCTTTATAAACCTGAAGGTTGACTGGCGGAAAAGATGCCAACAAGCAAAGAGGATGGAACGCCTTTCCTTGTGGGCCTTTTCTCCTGGCAGTTAGTTCATACCCTTTGCTACTGTAACTGGGATAAGTGAAAGCAAAATTTTGGCATCAGCTCATGGATAAATAAATGAGAGATCAGCTTTTCCCTACTGGGTTCTCCATTGTACCTCTGTGCTGTATTTTTGATTTGGTAGGTTTAGGCTTGAACAGATTCACCAATACTATATTTCATTTGGTTTCATACATGTTTTAAAGTCCTAAGATGTAAACATATAACTGTTTTGTATTTGATTATATCATTTCTTATCATTTTCTAAAAAACAAGCATTCTGAAACTGGAATTCAAGGAAAACTAAAGTTACCAAAAAGAAAAAGGGCTCTGGTACTTACCTGACACGCCCGTTCTCTTTGAACTGTGAAGAGCATCCAGTAGTGGGAGGTGCTTCAGTCTCTGCATGGGTAGGCTGGGCTTAATTTGTGGAACGCTCCTCCTCCTCCACGGGACTCCTCCTCAGCATTCCCCAGTTTTGGCAAAGATGAGAGAAATAAACGCCCTTGTCCTCAATGCCTAACAACTCGTTGGCCGAAACAGGACCTCACCAGACGGAAAAGGGGTGGGGCTGGATGCTCTTCACAGCTCAAAGAGAACAGGTATGTCAGGTAAGTACCAACGCCCTTTCTCCCATAAGCTGTTCAGAGCATCCAGTAGTGGGACATACCAAGGCTTGGCCTGTCCTACGGGAGGGACTTTGTCTGGTCTGGAATCTTCTCCTGGTCCCTGTGGACCCGTTGCAAAATTCTGCCAAAGGAAGCCTCAGCAGATGCAAACACATAAATTTTATAATGTCTAATGAATGGCAATGGGGAAGCCCAAGTTGCGGCTTGACAAATTTCAGTTATTGGTGCCTGTGTGTGGCCCACGCTGCCGATGTTGAGGCGTTCCTTGTTGTATGAACTGTTATGCTCCTGGGCACCTGCAGGGATTGAGTCTGATACAGACTCAATTTTTTCGCTGTTGCAGCCTGTAGCCAACGGCCTCTCATAGAAGGTGAGACCGTGCATCCCTGTTGGGCTGAAAGGACACGAATAAGGCCTCCGTTTTTCTGAAAGCCACTGTATGATTGATATATATTTGCAATGCTCGTCTCACATCAAGTCTATGCCATTGCAGTTCCATCCCCTGAGATGGTCTGGGGTAAAAATTAGGAAGTATCAGCTCTTGTGCCCTATGAAAGGCTGCGTTAATTTTGGGTATGAATGTAGGATCAGGGCGAAGGACTCCCCGGTCAGCATGGAAAACACAAAGATCTTGTCTGACAGACAAGGCTGCAATCTCCAAAATATGACGAGCAGAAGTGATCGCTACAAGGAAAGCTACTTTATACGTTAGAAATTGTAGACTTCAAGGGTTTGAAAGGGCCCTTATTGAGTGCGACAAGGACCTTGTTAAGGTCCCAGGTAGGATAACGGTGCACTGCTGGAGCGCTTAAATTAATAGCTCCTCAAAGGAAGGACTGTATACGTGAATAATGAGAAAAATAAATTATACCTGTACAAGGAAGAACTGACGCTAAGGCCGCCACCTGTCTTTTCAATGTATTGGATGATAACCCCTTGTCAAGTCCCTCTTGGAAAAACTCTAGAATTTGAGTTACGGAAGGAGATGTAGGGTCAATTCGAGACTTGGTACACCATTTGCAGAAACTGGACCATGTGGCATTGTAAATCCGAGTTGTTGAGGGGCATCTGGGGCTAGAATAGTGGCGACAACTCTGTTGGAAAACTTTTTGCTCTTCAGATCACTCCTCTCAACCTCCAGACGGTTAGATGCAACCATTGTGGGTCCGGATGTTGAAGGGGCCCCTGAGTTAACGAAACTCTGGTGGAATTCTCCAAGGAGTTGATATGGAGAGACTGCGGAGGTCTGCAAACCATGGCCATCTGGGCCAATAAGGACCTACTAGAAGTAGTTCCACCCTCTCATCTAGCAATTTTTAAATGACCTTGGGAATCAGTGGGAGTGGCGGGAATGCATACAGGAGCCCCGGGGACCAATCACAGCAGAGCAAGTTGAAATTTTCCGCTCCTTGCGAGGGGTACCTGGAAAAAAAATCTCGGAAGCTGAGTGTTGAGGGGGGAAGCGAACAGATCCACCACCAGCTGTCCAAACGTCCGGACCGCTTCTTGAAAAAGGGAAGGATGGAGGTGCCACTCCGATTAATCAATGGTGGCCCTGCTCAGCCAGTCTGCCTGTGTATTTGACAGGCCCGAAATGTGCTCTGCTTTGATGGAAAGAAAGTTGGTCTCCACCCAACGACACAAGTGCTCTGCTTTCCGCATGAGATGTTTCAACTGTGTGCCCCCATTTGTTTATGTGAGCTTTAGCTGTTACGTTGTCAGTCAGTATTAATATGTGCTGATCGCGTACCTGGGGAAGGAAGCTGAGGAGAGCCAGGTGTACTGCTCGAAGCTCCAGCCAGTTTATGCTGCACGACTGTTTTGTGGTGGACTAACGGCCTTGGGCTGTAAGCGATTGGACGTGAGCTCCCCATCCAAACAGACTGGCATCGGTGATGATAGGAAGTCTTTGTGGCTCCTTGAAGAGGCAGCCTTTTGATGACTGATCCACCAGAGGAGGGATATGAGAACCCTTGGTGGTATCTTGGCCTTGTGTTGGTAGTTGCTTCAGCCGGTGTGCCGGTACGGGAGCAGGAACCACTGGAGGGATCTAGTGTGAAGGTGGGCCCAAGGGATGATAGAAATACATGAGATCATCTTGCCTAACAATTTTGATAGATCAGCTAAGGACACCCTCTTACGAACCCTGATCTCCTTAATTAATTGCTGAGTGCTATTTAGTCTATCCAGTGACAGGTAAACCTTGCCTTCTACCATATCTATGACATCCCCCAGATGGGTTAACCAAGTCGATGGTGTTAATTGACTTTTTTTCAAATTTATTAAGAAGCCACGCTTTCGTAGTGATTGTAATGTGTTCTGAGTGTCTTTGACTGCTTGATGGGTGGAAGATGACAAAATCAAGATGTCATCAAGATAACACTGGAGTCGTACGGGGATGTCCCAGAGATAAGCAGCTAGCACTTCGAGAACCTTCGTGAAGGTCCTAGGTACAGAAGCTAATCTGAAAGGAAGGGCCACATATTCAAAATGGTAGTTATCATAACAGAATCTCAGAAATTTATAGTGGGAAGGCCGAATAGCAATATGCAGGTACGCCTCCGTCATGTCTATGGATGTGAGGACACCCCCCTTTCTGATGCCAAGTAATATGGATTGCAGGGTATGCATTTTAAACTTGCAATATACTAAGAAACGGTTTAGAAGTTTCAGGTTTAATATCGCTCTCCACCACCACCCCGAACTTTTGGGCACAACAAAAAGATGTGAACAGAAACCTTGCTCACGTTGAGTGGTAGCTACTGGTTGGAGGGCTCATATATCCAAGAGATGTTGGATAGCTGATTCCATGAGATTATGTTTAACTGGGTCTCTGGAAAGAGGGCATGACATGAAAAAATCTGGAGGAGTGGACTGAAACTCCAGTGCAAGGCCAAATCTGATTGTATCTCTGACCCAGGAATCAGAGGTTGAGGAGTCCCATTGGTCAGTGAATAATTTAAGATGTCCACCAATGGGGGTTGGGTCCCGGGGGTTATCTTGGACGCCAGAAGGACCAGTTTCCTGCTCTTCGAAAGGATCTTTTGGATTGACCACCCCTTCCGCTCCTATCCCCGAAGTCGGACCTACCTGGTTGTTGCCCTGGTCTGAATGACAAGGGTCTCTGGTATCTGGGGAAAGAGGATCCCTGGTAAAAGAGTCGAAAGGATCCCCTCCGAAAGGACTGGGGGTTCCTAGGATCTGACTTCCAAAAAAGGGAAGGAAGAATTTTCTTTTTATTATGGGTTTTGATTACTAGCGGATCAAGGGAAGAGCCAAACAGTGTGTCTCCCACAATTGGGGATGAAGCCAGCTTGGATTTGTGTTTGAAGTTGGCTTGCCAATGTTTTAACCATAGCAAGCAACGCGCTGTAACATATGAGGTAATGGCCCTGGCTGAAAACTTGACTGCATGGTAAGTTGCGTCAGCTGAAAGTTCAGCAGCAGCAATAAGTTTAGCAATATCTTGTTGAGCTCTAAGGTTAAAATTAGGGACGTGTTGCTGTAGGAGACGGAGCCATCTGAGAGACGAACGCGTGAAGAAGGAGGCGGCCGTGGCTGCTCTGATGGCTCACGTGTCAGACTGATGGGCTCTGTGTAGGGTTACCTCGGCCTGTTTTTCCTCTGGCTTTAATGCCTCCAGCGCATCACTGGGAATGGAGGGGGATGTTAGACCCACTACCTCGGGAGTATTAATTCATCCCAAGGTTTTAATAATATTAATAGTATTAATAATTCATCCCGAGGTTCATCTACCTCGGGAATATTCAATAATTTTGAGAAATCAGGGGCCAGATTGAAGTATTTCCTGTCATATCCAGTGTGTACACCGCTGCAGAGACCCACTGCGTCTGTACCAGGTCTGAAAACATGGGAGGAACTGAAATCACCTCTGCTTCAACTCCTGGTTGAAGATCAGATCCTCTGGTCCCTCTTCCAAAAGAGTTGGTATGGTGGAAGGGGTTGACTTGTTTCGGCGTACAATATTTTTTGCCTTAAACAAGAGAGATTGGAAAAGCTGTGGGTGGAACAAACCTGTAAAAACAGGTTGGTCAGGAATAAGACCCTCATCCTCAGACATTCCCCTTTCTAAGGGGTTTGCTTCTGACAGGGGCTCGCAATCATGTATTGATCCCAATTCAGTCTCCTCCATTTGATCAACCTGATCCACTTCTTCCTCCTCCTCCTCCGTCGACCGTTGGAGGGAGGTCTCCCCCGTAAATGTACCTGGGTATGGTGCTGCTCTGACATGGTCAATGACCTCAGCGATTGGGACTCATGATCGGTGATCCCAGGATATTCCCTGGTCATGACAGTGTGTTGAAGCCCCGTTGCGATTGCCTGGCGGATTGCCAGCTCCATCCAGGCTTTCATCCTCTCTGGAACCTCCTCAATAAGACTATCGCCATGACGAAGACCAGCAGCCATCGGAGTGAATGTGGCTTCAGGAGCCCTTCGTGTGGTCGGTGTCCCAGGCAATTGGGCCTGTTGGCCTTGGGGAGCTAAGCTGCACCTGAATGAGAGGGAGAGATCTAGGGGAGGAGGAGGGTGTGAAGAAACAGACGGACTGGAGGAGGAGAAGTCCTGTGGTACATTATGCGCCTCCCGAGTGTGCTTGTCTATCTGCTTTTGTAAAGCTTTATGGCGCCTTATAGTGTCCTTTTCTGAGGCTTTAGAAGTCTCCTTGACCTAGGTTTGTGTTGAGATTTGGCTTTTGCCTTCAAGGATGAGGTCTGAGAGGTGCTACTATCTGCCATTTTGATTCAAATTGAAATTACAGTATGCTTGTTATAAAAAGCTGTGAAGGCGGTTGGCCCATCCAGGGACCTGATCTGAGTCAAGAATGGTTGCCCTGGTAATAGTATTATTGCCCCCCCCTTTTTTTTGGTACCTATCTAAAATGAGTCGTATCCCAGTAATAATATTTTATTGAAATTAAAATATTATACTGAATAAAAGTTTATTATTATTATTATTATTATTATTATTATTATTATTATTATTATT
>BLBF01000020.1:41131907-41220782 GCA_015471245.1 Laticauda colubrina
TTATTATTATTATTATTATTATTATTATTATTATTATTATTATTATTATATTACTATTGTTGTTATTATTTTTAATTATTGCTCTTATAAGCACTAATGTAACTATGGTAAAGTAAATGTATCTATGGTAAAAGGTATAAGAATGTTAATTAAATAACACAATATAAAGGAAAACCAAAACAGCCGAATTGCGAACGCCTAAGGCCCAGGTTGATAAGTGTAGGGGCCTTCAACAGCTTCCGTGCTCAGGTGGACACAGGCCTGGGTGCTCGCTGTTGTGCCGCTGACATAATTGGGCTGTGAGGGTTAAGCCAATGATTTAAAATGTAAAAAAAAAAAATAGGCTCGAATGTAGCCAAAGACAAGGGTATAATATTTCCTAGACTCTTGAAGGGAACCTGCTGCTCTGAGCAGAATTACCTCACATAGCTCAAGAATGAATAACTGGCGCGAGGCCATGAGGTTTTGATGGCACAAAATGGCCTCCGGCCGTTAAACTTTTGGCGCACTCAAGCGGCAACTTCCCACCTCATAAATGAATAGCCACCGGTGGTTCTTTCTGTTAAGCTAAGAGGTAGGAAAAGTGGGAGTTATCACAAGTTTGAGTTCTCCACTTCAAACAGCATTCGGGGAGGGGGAAGAACGATACGACTCGGTTTGGAGCAAAAAGCTCACGCCGCTGAGAGAATAAACAAGAGAAATGCTGCAGCAATCAAAATGGCAGGGGTAGACAAATCAGCTGTGAAGAGGTGATGCGGAGCAGCGCCGAAGCCTCCCGCCGTTTGGGGCGCGAATCGGCGCTTCCCCAAATCACACCTGTCTGGCTGCGAGAACAATTTGGGAAAAAAGGCTAAAGACAAGCTGATTAACTGTCAAACCTGCTGGCCACGAAAGAATTTTTCCTGTTTCGGTCAAGGAAGAACCACAAGCACTGCCTATCTCTCACGAGGCTGAGCCAAAACTGGGGAACATTGAGGAGTCCTGTGGAGGAGGAGGAGCGTTCCACAAGCCCAGCCTACACATGGAAAGACTGAAGCACCTCCCACTACTGGATGCTCTGAACAGCTCATGGGAGAAAACTCTATTTTCCAAGAAATCGGAATCAATTATAGCTGATGTGGGAGTTGCAGTTGCACCATTGTCAAACAACACTACATCCCGGGCACTAAAGACCTGAAAGTGTCATTACCTCCTAGCTGTGCTTGTTATTCATGAGGTTGTCCACCCTTATTTTAAGTGAAGGGCTGTAGCTCAATTAAAGAGAATATATTTTATTTACGGGCCAAAGTTTCAAACCCAACTTCTGTAACTAAAATTGAGGAAATCCTCTGAGTGAAGAGTTGACCATCCCACCAGTCAATTAATGTAGATTTTAGATGCATAAATCGGTGGTCTCACTCAATATAAATAATATTCCTCATTCACTTACTCATCCCTCATATCTGGATTATGTACAATATTCATTAATATGTGCATTAATTATGATATTGTCATTATCTAAAAACAGGTCATTGTATATTAGAAATTCATAAAACTCAGATTAAAAATAATCTGATGATTAGTTTGCTCCATACAATAATGTGACAAAATGCTCTATGTGGATTTCACTGAAATAAAACAGAAATTAAGTAGTCCCATAGGGTGCTTTTTTTCCCTTCAAGAGGCAACTGGACTTTTTTGTTTTGAAGAATTTTGCTTCTTCAGGTCTGTAGCTTCTTGGATGAGAAGCAAAACATCTTCAAAAGAAAGTCCAGTTGCCTCTCGAGAAAAAAAAGCACCTTGGGACTACTTAATTTTTGTTTTGCAAGAATTAACACTATGAGTTTTCATTGTGAACAACAACAAAAAATGAAGATATGTATTGAAGCCATAAATATTAATTTGAAGTTTAAATACAGGTGAATGTTTATGTTAGTAAATACTACTATAGCTGTTTTATTTCTGTATATATTGTATATATATGGATGACTGAAAATATATATCTATTATACAGAAATAAACAGACAGAAATTAAGTAGTAGTCTTTTAAGAGTCACATACTTTCTTTCTTAATCAATCAATCAATTAAATTGATACACCTCCAATCTCACTAGCCAATATGGACTTTGCATCTGGATCTTTCTTACCTGATTTTTTCTTCTCATTTTAGATTAGGAAAAATGTTTTTATTAAGATACACAATTATTATTCTGTTTATTGTAATGTATTATGTTTTATATGATTACAATATTGAATTTACCTGCAATTTATTATTATAAAGTGCTTAGATTAAAGCAATAAAGAAAATTACTTAAAATAGATTTCTTTAACTACTAGTTAGCCAAAGCTGATTTATCTACATTTGTAAAAACTTCAAGTAATATGGAATACTAAAAATCAAATTCTTCTTTGTCCAGAAATTAAGCATTAATATCATAATATGGGCTAATTCTTACATTCATAGGGTCTGGGCTAGACAAAAACCATTCAATGTATTATCTCCTGCATTTCAAAGAAAGAAAGCAGAATCTCGCATGGGTTATAATATTATCTATCCATGCAACTTTTGATTGGAAACTAATCAAAAGAGGATGACAAGGTTGTTAATCAACCTTGCATCTCCTTGTTACATCCAATTGCTTTTTGCACTTCAATTACTGCACAGCTTGTTCCTCTCATTCCAAGATAATATCCTAGGGGCTATTCCAGCCAGCTGAGTTTTCACCCTCAGCTGCTCAACCTGGTTTCTGTACTCACCAGATGTGATAAGTTTTGCTTTATCTTGCAAAAGTTCCAGTTTCAGGTCTCACCAGGTAACCCCTTTTTACAACATAACTTAGGTCCAGGCTCCACATGGACAATCTGGAGCTTATATTTCATTAACGAAGTACAAGTCTTTGAAATTATACCATAAAAAGCTAAGCAGGGGGAACACAGACAGGGATAGATCACAGGATATAATGTGGAATATCAGTGGCAATTGTACAAACAGGCATTATTTGTACATGGCAAATAATGAATGGCATGCTCCTTTTGCCACCTGGTTCATTATGTCTGCAGAGGCTACAATGATTTCTATGAAATAAATACACACTTAGTAGGGATAACAAGAATCTTATTATGATACTTCAACACTAAGTATTTCACTCATTTATTTGTGCTATGTATTAGTGCTCATAAACAGGAAAATTTCCTGATTGTTATTGATTAAAACAAAGTAGTAGTTAATAAAATGCCAGGTCAAAGTACAGAATGTCTGGTCAATAAAGGTTGACATATATTCTCTTCCACCTTGCAGTAATTATATGCAGGAAGACAGAAAACTGTTTCATGCAACATATTTCAAAACAAACAGCTTATTGACTTCTTACAATAAGCCATCAAGGAAAAAAAAACTAGAAAAACTTTACCACTGCACTGGCCTTTCTATGTTTGCAATAAATTGTTGTATACTGCATAAGAAGTCTATATTTCTGTTTCTGATAAGCCATAGCTTGTCTCTGCAAGCAGTGACTGTGCAATTTTAATTCCCAGGGCACATGTTCAAGAATGATTTCATTTAAGTATTAACTATTTGTAATACTGATGCCAAGTTTGCACCGAAGAGACACATACAAGAAACAGAAACTATGTTAATCACTGGCTGACCATTAAAGCTGCCCTGTGCTTTAGTTCACAAAGGCCAAAAGATGTCTTACTACCCCCAAATCTGTGTTACTAAATACAATCTGAATAAGTCAAATTAGGATTTATTAAGTATCTTTCAATTCTCCTTAAAATTATAAATATAGCATCTTAATCAAAACAGGAGGGATATGATCATACACAAGTTATTTGTATACCAAATCTAAACTTGGTTTATATCATTTTTAAGCAAATGAATTTATACACACACCATATAGAAAGAAACACACACAGAGAGATTAAATATTTTGATTTTTTACAGCATTGATAACACAGGTACTTTTTATGTAAAAATCAACCATTTGAGTAGTATCTACCATGGTGTTTTAGCAGATGGATCATATTTGATGACAGAAAGAGAAATCCAATTTTGATTCAACACAAATACAAGGGCTGTATTCCTCATTCATTTTTCACAAAGAAGTATAGCTAAGAATCATTTTGTGGTTAGGTATTTACTGCTTGCATGTAACAAATTAAGAACTGCAGTCATGTCATTTGTGAAGCAGCATCATGTATTTATTAGTTTAAGGAACTCCAATATATTATATATGAAAATAGTGAAACACTCTGATGGGAAGCCTAAAAGTCTAATTTGCAGCTAGCAGTTTGTTTCTTCTGCCTTCAAGCTAAAGATGTACAAAAAAGGCAGCCAAGTTTTAAGCGATGGTTGGCACAATTTAAATAGACCATATCAATGCAGCATGAAGCAATGTCAGAAATAAAAGCTAAGCACCTACCACCTAAAACTAGAGAAATATATAAATTATACCAGATCAGCTACTCAGGGCTATTCTGATATTATTCTTATGTCCTGTAAATGTGACTTTGTCTCATTTCCCTTCTAATTCAGCTGACCCAGAGAAAATGTAAAGCAGAATTCTGACTAAGATATGACTTTTTGTAATTTCCTTCTAAAAACAGCAGTATACAGAATTGTGTAGCAACTGCAAATAACACTGTACACTCAAAATTCTTCTATGCTCATAAGAGATGAGTGATGGTGATTTCTATATCTTTAAAAGCTCTGTACATTCCTCTAGTCACCAAGAGTCATATGTTATGCTTCATACAATATATGCTACAACTTCTGTATTTCTAAAGCATTTAGGAAAACAATAGGGCTTTTACACCACAAACCAAAAATCAATCCACCATACACAAATTGTTATTAGAGACAAAACATGGATTACTGTTCCATTTCTCCATTAGCCAAGAACTGCAGGCTTAGCCACCTATCCGGCATTTTGGCACATGTTGCAATTTAGGAAATAAAATTTAAGATATTTTCTCTTAAATGAAAAAAAGAAGATTCCTGCAGAGAGGCAGTTTGCTGCAGAGAGGCTATAATCACTCTACCAAAGCCAGAATTCAACTAGTACAATTTGCTAAAATATACAAAGAGAATTTTATCAGTTCAAAAAACCTATGCCACTTTGGCAAATCTGCCAAAATAGATTTTTCATGCAGCAGAAAAATAAAATCTTATAATTTTCATTACAGGAACTGTAGTTCTCTTATATACAGTATACTTTCAAACTAAAATGCTCAAAGATACGTGAAGAATTCATGTGAAAAAAAGATAAAGTTAAAAAATATGACACAAATTCTATGCAAAAAAAAAGCATTGAGGAGTTTTAATTTTAACCTTAATTTTCCTCAGTGTGGTCAACTTGAACCTGCTGAATTCTTACTGAAGGCTAGGAACTTCTTAGAAATTATTTTGAATGTAACTATGTAAACATAACATACATCAACAGATGGAGGTAAATGCTTGAATATAATATTTACCTTAAAATATTGAATTGTTGTTGCCACAGATTTACTTTGTGAGTATTAATCATTCAATGAGAAGAGGAAAGCTGCATATATTGCAAATTTTAAAACAGACTTTACAGTATATGGTAGTCTCAGTTATTAAAATATCCAAGTATCATTCAAAGGAATGACTGAAATAAATGGCAAGACCAACAAGGATAATATCGAATGTTGACAAACTCCGTAAATTTACTTTTAAAAGCTTTTAAATATTTACATAATATATGCAAAGAACAAGATTATAAAAAGGTCATTTTTCATATTTTCATACTGAAGAATAGAAATGAAAACACAAGTGTTGAGTCAAGTCACAGCTAGACAAACATTTAAAAACAATTACAGAAGCTCATTTGTGGCTGTGTATGCTGTTAGGAAATGAAATATATATGATGATATATATTATGGGTGGGTCTTACAAGCAATTTGAGCATGCAAAACTATAATAAACATAGATAGGCTAGTTATTATTGTTTGATAGGATATACAACACATCACTCTCTTTTGATTTTAATGTTATACTTTGAGCAACTACAACACAGCTGTGACTTAGTCAATAAAAATGGATTGTTATTGTTATCTTGTCTAAACAGTTATCTTTCATTGTGTTATATTTTTAATGCATTCTTAGTATTATATAATGCACCCAGATTTTTATTGGAATTGGGTGGCCTTAACAAACAACAACTGGAGCACCACTTGAGCACCGCCGGCATCGATAAATTCACCATCAGTTAATTGCAAAAGGCAGCTTATATCTGTAGCACTATCAAATCTCCACATCTGTTTATCCCAGGTCCTTGGGAAGGACTCAATAGGTAGACAAAAATGCTAAATCCAGTCTGAATGAATATCGCAGATGGTTCAGTGAACCATAATAATGAGATTCAGCAATAAAATAGTATTCCTTAACTGTAGGCTCCTTGCATGTAATTGCCAAAGTATAAGATAAATTGGATCATTGAAAAAATCAATGATATCAAATGTTATCTCAAAATAATTCAAGACAACACATCTGACAATGAAAAGTAGACATTGGTACATCACTCAAGTATAATTTTATATCATATCCTCATTGCTTGTAATTGTAGCTTCATAATAAATTTGTATTGGGGAGGAGAAAATAGTTTGCTTTTATTAGGTATATATCCCACTGTTATTACTTTACAAATATCTTACCTAATACTCCTTCTTCCTCCTAGTTTCTCCACAACAACCCAATGAGGTGAGAGAGAGGAAATGATTTTTCAGGATTCAAAATGATATTTGAGAGAGAATTACTATTATAATTTTTTTTTGGGGGGGGGGCACAGGGATATATTTTGGAGCAGAGGAATTCATCCTGTGGCAATGGTGGATTCAATATTACAAAGCCCCGCTACATTCATTTTGATCAGACAGAAAGAAAAGAAGAAATGTTCTCTCTGTCTTTCTTATAAATCCTAACACTGTTACTGGGAGCTATTTCTTCGACATTCAGCCATTAAACAGTGTAATTTGTGGCTTGTTTGGGAGTATTTATGGGAAGAGAACATCTCCGGGATCTCCCTTTGTAAGGGCCTTATTCTCCACTCTGCCCTCTCAGTGGGAGATCTGATATCTTATTGTCTTGAGATGCTTTCCTAGAAGAGCTGAAGGTATTACTCTGGACCAATTACTAGTAACTGGTGTAACAAGGGAATCACATGCTTTCTATGCATGGTCCCATCAGGAGACTCGCCACAGCATTCTGTACCAGCAGATTCTCAAAACAATATTACGTACAATATGTTACAGCAGTTGAGATGCAACTAAATTATGTATCACAGTGTCCTGAGATAACATTGAAGGCAAAGTGGGCACACAATGAATTTGGATATTCAGTTTGAAGAACTAACCCGCTAAAGCTGTAGTGGCACAGTGGTTAGAGTACAGTACTGCAGGCTACTGATTGTCAGTAGTTTGGCAGTTCAAGTACCACTGGCTCAAGGTTGACTCAGCCTTCCATCCTTCCAAAATCGGTAAAATGAGGACCCAGATTGTTGGGGACAATATGCTAACTCTGTAAACCGCTGAGAGAGGGCTTTAAGTGCTATTGCTAAAGTATGGATGGTGGAAGGTAAGGGAGGACAGCATTTTGATTAGGCCAGTACATGGTTTACTTTTGACTTAGCATGTTGCATGAACCCAGTCCTAATGAATTATGGATCAAAGTAATGCAGTACTTTAATATGTCCAGATTTCTCTTGAAAAAATAGAACTTCTTTAAATAATGATGTGGTTCTGAACTCTGGATAAAAGAGTGGCAAGAAGCAAGCTAGATTGTTTCCTGAACATATAAGAGCTCCATCAGTTCAGTAACATGTAGATTTTATCCAACTTTACCTTATCTAACCTGATTTGAGCAACAGAAGCATTTCATCTGTTGTTGCTTATGGCCATAAATCTGTCTCAGTCAATAACTGTCAACACCCAATGATTCAAGAGGAACTTGGCTTGACAGAGGGTTGTTAGTCCTGTCACAGAAAATATATTATTTTCAAACAAAATGGCTCACATTATCATACTCCCAAGTGCTGAATTGATTGGAGAGATTTCTTATTTCTTAAACTTACATGAAACCTTCCCATTATATTTGAAACTTCTTGTCACCAGATTTTTAAATTTAAAATTTATGTATTAAAGGACTTTGCCACACGTCCCTCTGGGAAAAGTTTTCAAGATCAGCTTTCACCAAATTGGGTGTCTTCCAGATTTAATGAGACTACAATTCTTCAAATTCCCAGTCACTATGTTTGAAAAACGCCTAGTTTTCAGAGATTACTCAAAGCCATTTCCTGCACTGAGCCAGGAAATACTTAATATTTATTAATGCTCGAAGCTGTTCATTGAAATCAAAATTCTAAGTACGTTTATTTATAATTCTAAGAGATGTTCAAGTAATAAATAAATGATCTTTTCCTCCAAATAATTTGGAAGGAGAACCATTATAATTTTTTTTTTCACTAGTAGTTTAGATCCAATAGTCGCATTTAAATTGATTGAAAGTTGAAAGGTCTTTTCTCCTTTTAGCAACTTGCAGAAAACCAAAAAGTGTTATAATATTGTAAGTGACTTTATTGGTTTAACATTGCCACGTATAGGTATCCTATACATAATAGGATGGTATCCTAGACAATATAGCAGTTTGTTATTCTACATATCTGTCACTAGGAAAAGTACTAAGATGTAAAATTTGTAGTAGTAATAATTATTACATATTCGAAAAAGATTGCCAGTAGTTAGAAAGTTGGATGGAAAACAGATTAAACAAAATGGGCCAACAAAACATGGTAAGAATAATCTGCATGACTAAAATTCGGTTGATCTTATTATATGCCCAGTTTCTACTTAGAGTACCTATTGTCAACATGATGCATACCGATTTATTTATTGATTTACTTTTATTTGAACGCTTTTATTTGAACCCATTCCTGAAGTCTCTGAACTCTAATCAAAACAATCTTAAAATGAGGCCCAACAGCAGAGGAAAACAGGAAAAAGACAGAGATTTTCAAAACTCATTTCAAAATTCATGATTCTTCTTCTTACAAGTGTGATGCTTCAGACAGTAATGAAGAGCGCAGAGGAAATGGCATAATAAAAAAGCAATTTAAGCCTCCTCACTCAGTGCGGATTAGACACTGACTCTCCTTCCATCTAAACTTGGAAAGAGTTACTGGAATTCCTGCCTGATATGGCAATGAGAGGATTTTTATTGGCATGGAAGTCTCCATTGAAAGTTTAAAAAATGGAGATTATGTTTTAGCAACATTCAGATTTTTCTAAATTTAGTCTTGAAGGATGACATTATTCAAAATTATCTTTAAGAATGTCTGTATTGCTCCTTTTGCTACTAAAAAAGAAAAAGCTATATACAGGTTTAGAAAACATGGCCAAACTAACATGAGATGATGGTAAAAATGAAAAATACTTTTTATTTAGCTGATTTTATTCTCCACAAGTCACCAGAGATGCCACAAATAACAGCACTAAGAAGTCTAGAGCATGTCAACAAATGACATGAGGAAGGTCTGATACATTCCTTTAAAACTAGCCGTAGACCGACCAAAAGGACATCATTTCTAGATAAACCAGAGAGTCCTTTAACATCATTTATGAATGCAGCTCTGTTACAGGCAATTTTACAAAAATGGATAGAAGAGGATTTAAACAAGGTAGATGAATACCACCAAGAAAGAAAGCTGGAAGATGTTCTATCTAAAGTTTAGAAAAATAACTTCCTTGGTGACCTACTAATTCCCCAACCTGTCCAGCTTTGCAAACCGGTGGGATGGAGGGTAGGGGATGCGGCAGATACGCACGTGCAGACTTCCATTGGCTAATTGTTTGCCACTGCTTCTGCAGCCTGGTTTTGAAAGGCTCAAGGACCAGTAGTGGGCCACAGCTTGGAGATTGGGGACCCAAAACAAAACATTTTTGTTCATTAGGAACAAAATGAAATTACATTGAGTCCTGGAAGCTCCCATGCTAATGTATAAACAAGAAGACTTCTTTACAGATCTTGTATCCTCAGGTTGAAAGCTCTAAAGAATTGATCACAAATGAAGCAGAAAAACCGAACAAAGAAATATCTCGCCCCAAAACACTACCAACGTTGTAAGGGACAAAGGAAATAAAAATACAAAGGCATGTGTGCAGCAGTGTATCCGAAGGTTCATAACATTCTTTTCTCCTGGGTTAGATGGAATAGGTAACAGAGAGAAAAATGAGGGTATGAACTACATACCCTTTCCCAATTTGTCAAAAGGTTTGATGATGGCTATATTTTGAAAATGCATTATCTCGTATCTTATATTCATTTATGATATTTACTTTCAGCATAATTTAATTAAGTAGTGATAGAGATTAACCTGATTCTGCAGATGTCAAGCCCATAAATAGCTGGGAAGATTGCTGTGCTTTGTTTTTGTAAAGCTATTTGTTACTCATTTCTAGATTATAATTACAGTGAGTTTTATGTGGATCACAATAAAGGGGGAAGTGATAAGATTAAATTCCTAAAACTTTGAAACGCTTGACTAAATATTCATTGTTATAATTCTGAAGTAGCATGAAATCATCAACAATAAAACAAAAAAAAAAGGGGGGGGGAAACAGAAAAAATGAATTAAAAGCAGAAATAATTCAAAGAAGCAATCCAAATTGTAGTACTCAAATCCTTTAGGATAGGCTAACTCACTAGGAAGTAATTCTAACAGAAGATTTACTTATAAATTTACAATTTAATTGTGAGTAAATATATACTGCATTTATTGCTACAATAAAATTTTATATGAAGCTTTGTATACTAAATTCATGTTTTATTTTAAAAGGAAACACAAATAAGAATCCTTTTATATTGTTTTTTAAAGTGAAATCTAAATATAAGAGTTCTGAATGACATAGACCTTATTTTTAGTATAAATAGAAATGTTCAGTTTATAGGAGTAATATGCCCTGAAATGTGCACTTCTGAAAATAACGTACTTTAATATTCCACCTGTTGGTAGCTGTTACAATCTTAGCAATGCTTAAAAAATGCATTTTTGTAAATGGCAGCACCCAACTCGTTGCTTTTTAAAGCTATAAAACACTGCCAAAGACATGCAATGTTTTCGTTTTAGAGTGTAATACTTAATATATTTAATCCAAGTTAGCATCATTCCTATGTAAGTTTACCTGCAAATTAGTTTTAATGTTTGATAGGGCTTATTCACTTACATATGCATAAGATTGCAGCCATAACTATTCACTGCACAAGTTGAGTTGAAAAAGATTTACTCAAGTTAAAATGCACAAAAATTTCTTGAATATTACACAGTCCTGGTGCAGATTAATGTAGAAGAAAGTTCTGCTGTTTTCAGTAACATCTACTTTCAGTAAATGTGTGAAATGACAGAGTTATGATGGCATATATCTGGAACTATCAGATCTGGGCTACACACAACATTTACTTCTAATTAAACATGCACATGAGTGTAATGTTAGAGGCCACAGTATTATATATCAGTCATCCTTCTTTCACTTTTCTGTCAAATTACTCAGATAAACATATCAATTGTAGTCATTGTATACTTAGTATTCAAATTAATTCACTGCATTAAGAAAGAATTCAATGCTTGCTGTAATTTGTTTACTATAACCTAATCTTCTTGAAATATTTTTACACCTTGATGAAAATACAAATGGATGAATTGTAAAGTAATTGATCCAGTGCACCATATATGCATGCCAAGTATACGCATGCAGCAAAATACAAACTTAGAAGCTTAAATGTGGTTTAGTAATAGATGCTCCAGTAGGTGGAAATAAATGATGATCATCAAATGCACAAATTTTTGTACATGCATGGGCAATTTTACTGGACTCTGACTATTGTTCTTAGCAGCAGCATTATGCAAGACTGTAAGAAAAATATAAGGGCTGCAATCCTATGCATACTTACTTGGAAATTTAACTCACTGAACTCAACAGGATTCTGAGTATATATTTATTCACCTCTGAAGACTGGTAGCTCATCAATAGTTTTTCCCAATAAAACATCTATCCCATATCCTGAAAAAATAAGCAAGCATTGAGAATAAATCAAGTCTTCATAAATCTTTAGTAAAATATCTAAGCATTATTGCTTAGATTTTCAGAATATATTTACTGATTTTCTAGCACCAAGGATTGAACCTAGAATAATATACTGTTGTGCATTTATCCTTTAAAAAGAGGGTGCTGTGTTTACAATGCTGAAGTAGGATCTGGAAGATCTAAATTGTGATGTTTATCGACAGAACTTGGGAAGTCAGGATCTTGCAGCCTCATCTTCCTCACAAGGTTATTTGAGGATGAGAACCAGCAACACTGCTTAAAAGGCAGGCTACATAAATAAGATAAATTATTATCCACACAGGAAATGAACATGCAGTGCTGTTAACTAATCAACACAGAAATGGCTACAGTAGATTGGTCATTAAAACTCCAGGATTAAAATAGAGAATCTCCTCTAATTGCAATGGAGCAGAGAAACAATCTACACACCTTTTGCAGGTTCTCTTGGGTCATGTTTTATGCTTCTCAGTAGCAGTGCCTCTCCCCTTTCATAACAATTTTTAAGGAGGAACATGAGCTGCAGATAGCATTGATTTTAAAAATTGCCTTCCTACCCCTCTGCCTCAGAATTCTGATCAGCAGAATTCCAGTTATTACTTGTCTGATCCAATCCACCTATTAGTTATATATTTCAAGATTAGCAAAAAAAGTTTATGATGAATAATAAGAGAAGAAAGAATAAATGAATGATAGAAAATGAAGAATAAAATGTTTATTTCCTATGCTTACTACCAGTTATAACAGAGGAAATCAGCCACTGCCACAGAAATCCCTAAATTATGTGTTAGTCGGATTACTAATTTCAAAAGTCTAAAAAAGGATCCCTCTCTCTCTCTCTCTCACACACACACACAGAGGGATTGTTATTGGTTTAACAAGGCAATAAGAAGGAAGCAACACCAGACAGTGATGTCACTCTGTGTAGAAACAAAGGAAGCTGCCCTGGCTGAAAAACTAGAACCTCCTTCTATGACCCAGATAAAGAAAAATATTTCTGAATTGACAACTAGAAATTCCTAGAATTAAATACCAAATCCATCCAACATTATAGTCAATTAAGCACAATCTTGATTATACTACTTGGAAATAAAATTCGCTAACATTAAAAGCTGAATTCTGAGTGAAAAACAGCTGGAATCGAATACATCTTAATTCACCTAAGGGAGATATTTGGTGTTTTTTTTTTTTTTAACAAAGTCTGTATTTTGCCCAATATTCCAAGCTTAAGTGGTTTATATTTTGTCTTTAGAGTCACCCTATAAAACCACAAACCAAATTGTGAATACTCGTATTTTTAATACAGTACTGAAAAGCAAATAAGGGAGGGAGGGAGGGAGGGAGAGAAGAAACAAGGTCTCCTCCACCAGACTGGAAGAGGAGGGTGAGATGAGAGAGAGATCTGGCCAGATGTCAAATTTCAGGCCTCAGGAACTGCTTCTGGAAACCATATGTGAAAGGAAACCCCCTACTTTTGTTTGCTCATCGGTGGCCATTTATTCCAAACCGACAAGGCAACAGACTTTTATTTTTAAAGACAAACACACCCACGAAACTAACGGATGGAACCTTGCATTGGTCCATTAGCGATTGTAATTTATGTTTCCCTTCCCGATGAAGCCCGGGGTCAAAATATACCCGACAGGCGCCCAAGCTGTTCTCCCCCCCACCCCGCCCGCCGCCGTTACCTTCGATCCTCAGGGTGCCACCACGAGACCCCCTTTGTCGCTCTTGTTGCAACCGATCGATTCGGCTGCCCCGTTAGAAAATTCCCCCTCGCTGAGTTTCATTCTCCTATCCAGCCCCAACCGGGACCGGCTCCTTTTCGGTTTCTCGCAATACCTGATATGGCGGCGGCGGCTCCTGATCCGGTTCAGTCCCATCCCCGTAGCTGGCCCTGTCCGATTGGGACTCGTGCAGCAGGGAAATATCATCCGAAGTGGGCGATTTCAAGCAATTTCCCATCTTCCCCAAAGGGAAGTGGGAGGCCTTCTCCCTCTCAGAAACACGACGGCAGCTCCAGGCGACAACCGCAGCTCTCCCTCGGCCTTTCCCGGGCAGCAGCAGCCCGATACTGGAAGCTCATGCCAGCTCCCTACCCGACCTAAGCTGCTTAGCCTCTCGTCCGCTCGCCTCAGGGAGTGACCATCCCTTTCTCGCCTTCCGCCAGAATGCCCAGTCACCGCTCGAGCACCGAAAGAGCAGCAGGAAAGAACCGGAGAGGCCTCAGCCCAGGGCTCCTCTGGACCTCTGGGAGTTAGAAGGGGGAGGAGGCGTCCAGGTAGATAGAGCTCGTTTCCTCCCTAAGCCTAAAGCGGCGTTCTTCTTCCTGGTCACCAGCCGTCGACGCAGCGAGCTTTGTCAGCCAGGCCTCTCTAGCTCCTCCTTCTGCATTGATGCCCGCCGCTGCTACGGCCTGCTTTAGCTAACCACAAGCTTAAATCCCACCTTCCCTGCGAGCCAAAGGGAACTGGCAGCCCAGGATTTAGATTTCTGAAGTTTCTCTTGATTGGGCCTAGAGAGGTATTTCTTCCGCATACAGTAATAGGCTACAGATCAATTTTATATTTAAAATAGGGTCTCGGCAGACCTCAAGTGGTATATTCATTTTGGGGGCATTGCACTTCCCAAAACTTCTGGCACTTTTTTGTTAAACGACTGCATATATTTCAGTCAGAGTAAAAAGCTTAATCCTTTGCATGTTTATTCAAAAGCACAATTCATTCCAATATGGTTTCTAGTTAACATTGCAGTATTACTAGTTTCTTTCTGACTAATCAATGTAAAAGACATTACATTACTTGTGGTCACACAATTCAATTGGATTCAAGTAAATAAACATGATTGTATTGTAAAATCATGTATTTCTTCTGTTGTGAAGACAATATTGGATGTATAAAAAAACCCTAAAAATGCGATTTTAAATATTGAGTTTTTCATAGGCATTTAGACATTGTCCTGCCCAAAAATCCTTTATAAATTTCATATTAAATGCTCTTACTGAGGTCTTGAGCAGCATTACCAATCTACTTTTCCAAAGAATTTGACTTTACATATCAAACTGTTGAAAATATCTAAAAATTTATGTATTGTGGCAAAACTCAATTAATTCTAATGTGATTAATTCTACAGAATGCCAAGAAGTGTTCAGCTTATAGCATTCTTTATTCCGTATTAGCATAGTAATTGATGCCATATACATTTCCAAGTACTTCCCATTCAGTTAAGATTCCATTATTTAAAGTTTTCATAACATGTATAGATTTCTAACACCTCAGCCATTTGGGATGTAGTGATTAGTGGATTTCATTGCTGGTAGAATAAATATCTACCAGTTGCTGTTCTGACCCGAGTTCAGAGGTGGTAAATTGTGATAGGTGGCTAGAGTGGTAGGCTTAGTCATGAGAAACTTAACAGTATTGCTCTAAGTATTGTGACAAGCAGGTTGCCATAGACTTTGGTTTCATGAACTTTCTTATTTCTAGCAAATGTGGTACTGCTAGGAAGATAAACTAAGATCTCTATACAGCAATCTACTTGCCAGACCTATGCAGAAAAACATGGTCCAATAGGTAGGTCACTGCAGGATGCTTTGCTTCCACATGGGGTGGTATTTAATACACTCACAGGACATCCCGTGCAGTGAACCAAACTCATGGAGAAACAGCATCTCAGAGAACTTACCAGTTCGGATATTTTTCTCTACATGAGTCTAATAGGCAGGTTGCTTTAGAATCCTGACCTTTGGCTTTTTCTTACATTTACCAGTGTTTGTCATCAAAACAGGTATTTCAGTTATACTCACCAACTGTAATAGGAGACTAAAAACTGATAGTGGGGAATGGAAGTGCCCATCTTTCTTATATCCTTGCCATAGAAACTCAATAAACTACAAAAGGAAGAATCGTTCTCCAATCTGCTTAGCAATACAGCTCAGCATTTGTTGCCAATAAACAATACATTATTCTGGGACTTTATATATAAAAGGCTTGCTTATCCATAGTGAGAATGGCTGTTAGTGATTTTGTTGTATTACACATACGTAGATGCCAGAATTATTTTTTAAGATCGATGCCTTACATCCATCGTCAAGTTATGCAAAAACTTGAATTTCCCAGCAAGTTAGAACTTCAACTTCCCATTTAAAGGAAGAAAAGTTTTCTACTTTATTTCATAACTTTGCTTTGTGCTAGTGAATTATACAACTAGGTCAATACAACCAAACTTTACATGACACTGTATCACAAATGAAATATTTGTTTTTGATTAAAAAATATGTAAAAACTGTCTCAATCCCATTAATATCACAACTGTTTCTCATTGTTTTCCTTATGATCGAAATGATCATAATGATTTCCAAATGATCGAAAGCTATGTTCTCCTAGGCCACAATACACTATTAATAAAACATTGTTTACTGATTATTTACTAATGTCAGGTTTCACTCTTGATGCTACCACAAGAGTCAATGACCCACAGAAACAAAATCTCAGTAAATGGACTTGAATGCCATTGACTCACATCTCATGAATTCACCCAGATGGGTTTGAACAGTTTGGATAGTTTCTAGTTCTGATTGGGAATTAGTCAGTTTTATCACAAAAACACTTCCCCAAAAGCCTCAGCATCCTTGCTTGCATGAGTGAGCATAAATGGAACTGAATGTGCAAAATCCTTACAGGAAACCATGAATGGTTTGAGGAGTTTGAAATCACTTGAACAACCCACAGAGAGGGCAAGTCTTATCTTGATGTAATAAATTCTGAATGTCTTCTAATTGTATAATTCTCTGAGCCCATCTATAATACATTCTACAAGTTTTATGGATGCTATATTGTTGCATCTGTGTATACACACACACACACACACACACACACACACACACACTGTTGAGTCTACAAAACATTTTGAAGTCAAAATATCCCAGTTTCAAAATATCTAACCCTAACCAGAAATGCCATGATCTTAAAATGGAGTATCAAGAATGGAGAACTTCCTATATAAAGCTGGAACAAGACTGTCACAGAACTGTGTGTGCTATTCTTAATGCGACTGTATTCAGTTAAAAACTTCATTGATTTATGAAAAAAATAGAATCATCAGCATTTTAAGGTTAATTTGAACTTTTCAATGTGGTATAAATATACGGATTATGGATTTTTTACTTCAGAAACACGAGTCAATGATTGTACTGGATGTGATGTATTACTGGAGGAAGCCTTTACGATGTCATTTTCAGATTTTGATCTTGAAATAATTGGTTTCTTGAGCTGTGGTGACATATCGGTATTAATATAATAGTTTTGATCATCTTTCGAATAATGGTTGGTTTGACATGCAACAGAAACAGTTTCTTTTGCTTTGGGAGTAGCGCTGGACAGATTTGAACATGGTTTTTCTATAATAAATTCATCTGATAAAGAAAATTGCGTTGAGCAGATATCACAAACATCATCATAGAAAGATTGTACACTTCCACTGGACTGAGATGGAAACACATATGCTCTGGATTTTACAGTCAAACTTCTGTGTGACCTTTTTGAACCTCCTTCTGTATCAGAGCTATCATATATTTCTTTCACAGCAACATGATCTTTGGCATTTACATCTGTAGTGAAATAGTTAATATTGTTCATTAAAATATGTGTCATAATGAATTTATTTTCAATAATACCGGTAGTAAACTTAATCGGAAAAGTAGTTGATAACTATCTCCTATTCCAAAATTCCTTCACGTTATTTTGTCTCTAATATTACAAGAATATATCAAATTATGTTAAACAGTACAAAATAAAACACGAACTCAGCCACAGGACAAAATTATTTTGGATATGTTATCTTCTATTATCAATCTGCCTGATTTGTAAGATTTCATAGAGTAGCCTATTTCTTTCATGACAACATGCTTAAGACCAAGAGGACCTCTTCTCAATAGCTAAAAAGAGAAAATGGAACTCCTTGCTCCATGAATCTCTTCTTCCTCACAATGCTTTTCAAAGGGAAAAAGTTATTAGGATTCAAACTCTATTTAATGTAAGTATTAACAGTAATATGTTCACTTCTGCAAAGTATAAAAGCTAATTTTTAAATAAACTTCTGCCATAGGATAATGGGTACAAGGATTGTTATTTAGAATAGAGGTAGATAACCTCTTTGAACCCTGAGAGCCTTAATTTTAGTAATTTTTAAAATTTATTTTTTATTTTTTTTCAATGGCAGAAACTGTGGCAATGACATTGTATCATCATAGGGGAGTGAAGAGATTATTTTAAATATTAATAGTACATTAATCTTATTAGTGAATTAGTATGTCTATCTGTTTCCTGGTGAAAAGTAGCAAATAATTTTGCTATTATAATTTGGCAGTTCATTGCCAACCAAATTTAAACAATGCTATAGGCCACAAAAATAGCTCTTAAACTTCATAATTTGGATCAGGAGTACTCGGTCTTTTAGTTTCTCATGGATTCCTTTTGAGCTTCATTTATTTCTGTAATTTTATCTCTGAAATTAGCAGAGAATGAGTTGTGAGAATCATGACAAATTGATCATAAGCTTAGCAGTAAGAAACTTACTATGGCCCTGATATTACAATGTTAAATAATAGTTGACAGATTTCTAACCCTATTCCAGCAGTGGGATCCAACCTGTTCCACTACTGGTTCGATGATCGCGTGCGTGTGCAGCTTTCCACACACCAGCTGCGGTCTGCAGCGCCAATCAGCTGAAAGGATAAAGAAGAGAAACGGGCAGGGGCAGGTGGGAGGGCCGATCCTGCGCTTTTGTCTTCTTTCTCCTCTCAGCTGATCATGGGAGGCTTTTTTACTACCGGTTCGGCCAAACCAGTAGCACAACACCATTGCCCTATTCTCTTAAAATACATTTAATGGTTCTTCAAGCAGATATCTTTGCATGAACTAGAAGAAGTTGCCCCAAATTTTATTTTAATACCCTGACAAACTAAATTGATGATCAACAATGTTTTGACTGTGAAGTTTTAATCCACCAGAAGTCTGCACAATATGATAAAATTTTAATTGGGTGATTTGCTATGTTATCTGTCCTGGGGACCTTTACATTTCAAATGCTAGATATGGATCTATCACATCATACACCTGCTCTTTGTAATGTATTAAGAAAATCTGATACTAGTTAACACAATCAGATTCAAATATAACCAAAGATAACATGCCATAACATTTATATCTCAATAAACTTAAAGGAACATATCCTTACTTCAACAATATTTTCCCATATTCCTGAACTTCAGTTCCCAGAATTTTAATCACCATGTTCAATAATGACAAATGGTTGTATAGGTAATTGTCACTTAGTGACAGCCACTGAGACTGGAATTTCCATCACTAAATAATGCAGTCATAAAGCACATCATGTAATGCCACATCAGTTAGCAATGGCAATTGCTTGTTGCTATCATTAAATGAATCACCAGAATTTCTTAAACAAGCGAATCCAGGCCCCTTACTGAGCACCCAATCACATGACTGGTACCACTGCAATGGCTGGAACCTTGATTATTGGTCATAAATACTGCTTTTCAGCAGTGCTATAAATTTGAATGGTCAAAAAATGAATGGTCATTAATTGATAATTACCTGAATATGTAGAGATCTGTATGCTCTCTATCCTATATTTTATGCATATATGGTATTCAGCTTTGTTCGGGTATTTTCCCATGTCATCATCGTTGTGCTTTTAAAGTTGTAGCAACGTTTCGGCAGAATCTAATCTGCCATCATCAGGATTCTGTATTGTGTTCGTCTGTGATTCACTTTTACAGTTGTTTCAGTTTTAAATTTGGGGCTAGCCTACTGCTGTGCCAGGATGGTTTTTTCTTCATCCTGATTGGTTGGGAATCTTGGTCTGTGTTTATTGGTCTTGGAGTTTGCTGTGTTCTGCTTGATTGGTGTTTCTAATATAAAAGTCTGACTCACAGACGAACACAATACTGATGATGGCAGATGAGATTCTGTCGAAACATTGCTAGAACTTTAAAAGCACAACAATAATGACGTGGGAAAATACCCGAACAAAGCTGAATACCATACACACACACACACACACACACACACACACACACACACACACATATACACATATATATATATATATATATACACACATACACACACACACACACACATACATACATATATATATCATACATACATATATATATATATCAGACGAACACAATACAGAAGCCTGATGATGGTAGATGAGATTCTGCCGAAACATTGCTACAACTTTAAAAGCATAACTATAATGACGTGGGAAAATATCAGAACAAAGCTGAATACCATACATGTAAGTACCCGCAAAAACTTAAGAAAACATACATACATACATACATACATACATATATGTGCGTGTGTGAATATATTAGCAAGCTATTTAATTACATTCTGCCATTGACTTTTAAAATTTAATTACTATGTATTGAAAATATATATTTCCTATATCTAAACTTCTGTTATTGCATTTAACTTATTTACTTTGTAAAAGTCTCATAGCAATATATAATTATTTGTAAATTGTATTCTTAGAAACTGTTGATACCTGCTGCTGTCTGCTTCTTTCTTGAGTCCTATCAAATATAAAAAAGATAATCAAAGCATCAATCTTATGTTAAACAAAATGTATTAATATTTTTTCTAATACTTGTTAGGTATGCCTTATCCTGAATTAAATTATCAAATATTAAAATATGTTGAAGATTAACAAATGTTATTATAATGCTTACAAGACATAAAATAATTGATATAGTTGTCAACTTACAACCACAATTGAATCCAAAATTTCCATTGCTAAGCAAGACAAGTGAGTTGAGTGAGTTTTGTCCCATTTTATAATCTTTCTTATCACACTTATTCAGTGAATCACTGCAGTTGTTAAGTTAGTAACATGGTTGTTAAATGAATTTGGCCTCCCTATTAACTTTTACTTCTCAGAGGATTGCAAAAGTTGATCAGCTGATCTCAGGACACTGCAACTGTCATAAATACATGCCAGTTGCCAAGCAACTGAACTTTGATCATGTGACCATGGGGATGCTGCAATGGTCATAAATGTGAAAAACAATCATAAATCATTTTTCCAGTGCCATTGTAACTTCAAATGGTTATTAAACAAATGATTGTAAGTCAAGGACTACCTGCATTTCATAAATCAAAAATATATTTGATACTAAATGGACCTAGAATATAGAGAATAAATCATATAGCCTATCATCATAGTATAAAATTGGTTTCACAACAGAGTTGTATAGTATCAGAGAGCCTTTAGTGCTATGTTAGTAACATTCAAATTTTATTGACCAGGCACTGAAGAAGCTAAAGAAATATCAGATTCTTAAAACTAAATTTTGATGTATCAATTACTACTGGACTTAAAATATTAATTTATATCACTTTGGAGGGAAAAGTGTTTTTTAAATGTAACATATACAATCAACAGTTTAGTACAGTGGTCGCCAACCAGTGGGCTGGGGATCACTGGTGGTCTGCGAGAAAATTTTGGTGGTCTGCAGAAAAATGTTCCCTGAAAAGCAATTAATCCAGGCTGCGCGGGAACACAAGGCTGTGCCGCCTACATGGCCCATGGGAACACAAAGCTTGCATTGCGCACAACACAAGATAGTGAGGGGAGGGGGAAAAGGGCGGAGGGGGGAACTTGGCCCACTCACCCCATGCGCTTGGCCTGCCCACTGGGCTGCTTCTTTCCACTTCTTTCTCCTTCTGCTTTTGGCTGCACGCAAGGAAAGCAGCAAAAGTCTTTCTTTCTCTCCCCCAAACTCTGCAAGAAATGAGTCTTTGGGACCTTGCAAGGCATCCTGCTCCAACAGGCTGAGCAGGCAAAGACTCATCAGAGTTTGGGGGAAAGAAAGACTACTGCTGCACCTGCTGCTTTCCTTGCAAGAAGCCAAAAGTCTCTCTTTCTCTCTCCCCGAGAACGGAGCTGGAGACGGTATCCTGCAATCCCAAATGATCAATTAGTAGGAAAACAGGGTGGGGGATTTTCCTGCAGACTTTTGGGGGGATTTTCCCAGGGTCTTTGCTGCTTTCTGCAGAGACCCTGGGAAAACATCAGCAAGCCACTGTCAGTTAGAAATCATATTAGTGGTCCACAGGATTTAAAATTATGAGTTTGGTGGTCCCTGAGGTCCAAAAGGTTGGTGACCCCTGGTTTAGTATGTCTTTTACTATTATTATAATTGCATTTAAAGGGATTATATTTTTTTAAAAAAATATTGAATATAAATTGAAAAAAATCTGTATCCAAAAAAAGAAAATATATATTGGTATATCATTGTCAGATTCCATCATAGCTCCATTATCATCATCAATGTAGACATGTTTTGGCTTTATTCATACTTATAGGCTGGATATGAATTATTACTAACATCTGGCTTTATTCCAAATCTCTAGAATATAGTTACATCGTACTGGCAATTCTATGTATCTGGTACAATATTCTATGCAATTTCAATCTATACTATTGGGATTCACTCATTGAGATTTCAAAAATTATATATTACATGTGTCAATTTTTGGCCTAGATAGTATTCAGTATTCATTTATATCACCCATATGAAGAATTCCCATAGTGAATTTATACAAGCATCTTTAGGGTTTTAATTAGCCTCAAAATTTTGTGAATCTTAAGAGAGAAGCCATATCAAGTGTTCATTTTTTATAACTATAAAAGTATTGTATCTTACCTTTGGTTGTACAAAATGAAAATTCTGTGAAACAGAAATAGGGGCATAATCTTGGGCATCAGTAGATTTGGACTTACGAGAGGATTTTCCATCTTTCAGAACAGTGTTGAAAAATTTTAAAACTTGTCTGAAATATATAAAAATATATTACATACAAAAACTGAACATTTTTGTACTAAATTTTGTAATAAAAACTATAAAAATGCTAATAATTTATTTGGTTTTCTGACCATACTAGGATGAAAGCATTTTTGTATATAAACTTACACAATTTACACCAACAGTATTTATTTAGAAATTAATATAAAATTACATGTATATCCCTTAAAATTATAAAAATAGTAATAAAAATAAATGCCATGTAATAATCAATAAAATTAAGAAACAATTCTAGAATTATGGTTTGCTGAAATTTAAACTAAATTTTCTTTTTTCTCATATAACTATTAAAAACTTTAAAAATAAAGATAAAAATTCACAAGAACTAATACTAAGAATAAAGTAAAACAGAAGGGGAAAAAGATAAAATCAAAAGTGCAGAAAAAAGAAAATAGAAAGAAGAAAAAAATATCAAGTAGATCCTTATAGACAAAAAGTACATGGAATTTTTATCAGTATTAAATTTGGATGTCTTTTCTCTAATCAAAGCTGTCAGTTTGGCCACCTCAGAAAGTTCCATCATCTTTACTATCCATTCTTCCATTGTGGGTAATGTCAAATTTTTCACCTTTGCACTGTAGTTATTATCTACAAAAACAAAAGTCCATGACTTTTTTCAAATTGATTATTGATCAGTCTCAAAATAAAAGCTTTCAATTTTATAAAACTGGTTTCCATTTTATATTCCTCTTAAAAATCTTCTGAATTAAGATATGTAATTGGGTCCAAAACTTTCTAGTTATTTTCACATCTATATTTTCACAAACATAGTAAAATAACCCCACACTGATTACACTTCCAGTATAAATTTGAAGCATAGGTAGTCCTTACGCTAGTCGTTTAGCAACCACTTATGACAGACTTCCCAGGGGTATTTATAAAGCCTTTGCCTTCTTTACTCCTGGTTTTTGGCAAGACTGGGCCATGCAAACAATTGATTCATTTAATGATCGTAGCATTCACCTAACAACCATGATGGTCACTTTATAAAATATATAAATATATACAAACTTCATAAAATTATGACCTACAAAGGTCATAAAATTGAGTTGCTCACATGGGAGTGCACATGCCCTCCCTCCCCCCCATAATTTGAAGTGTACAGTATTGATCTAGTGAACCCCAGCAACTTCTTTCTGATCTGTCAACTAATACAAATTATCATCAGAAAACCATGCTTCTTTTTAACTAAAAAAACAAAACAGGTGTATTTCAATGATGAAATTGGGCTAAAGACACACTATTTTCAAAATTACCATTATATGACATAAAAAGTTGAGAGAATACTGCATGACAGGTTATTGTTATCATTTAAAAAATATTTACATTAATATTTATAATGTATTACTATAATTTATTATTTTAAAATAACAGCAACATTCAAACAGGAGATCTAAATAGATGTTAACTAGAATTTGCTGGAAGATTGAAATTACCAGAATATATTTCTGCAATATTTCTGCAAATCTGATAGAAAAGATACATTGATTCTCAACTTCCAAGGTACTAGTAATGGACCATAATAAAGATATTATTACTTTCCAAGATAAATTATTAAAATTATGTAGTTAAAATAAAAAAGTACTTGAGTTAAACTGTGCATGGAATTCATACGTACAATGTAATCTTATTTCATTTAAAGTTATAAAGCATTTTTTTCAAATACTCTTTGATCTGGAGAATTAATACTCTCTATTTAGAGTTCCCCAACCTTTCTTAATACATGTTATTAAATAAGGATTGGTGTTAATCTGATGTTAATTATCTAATATCTAATCTGATATTAATCTGATGTTAATTAACCAATACTATATTAATAGCTATACAGGTAGTCTTCAATTTACAACAGTTCATTTAATGACCAAAGTTACATAATTGAAAAAAGTGACTTTTGACTATTGTCACTTACAATTGTTGCAAGCATCCCCATGGTCACTTGATCAAAATTCAGCTGTTTGACAGTTGGTTCATATTTATGACATTTGCAATGTCCCAGGGTCATCAGATCACCTTTTGACAACAAAGTCAATGGGGAAGCCACATTCACTTAACAATTGTGTTACTCACTTAACTGCAAAGATTCACTTAACTGTAGCAAGAAAGGTCATAAAATGGAGCAAAAATCACTTAACTATCTTACTTAGTAACAGAAATTTGGGCTAAGTTGTGGTTGTAAGTCAAGATTACCTGTAGTCAGTTTGAAATTTTTGAAAGAAATTATAAAACCATTAACTTACCTTCTTTTAAGGTATAGGTAAAATCCTGCTAACAAAATAATAAACAGAGCTATTCCAAAAATTGTGGCACCTGCTACAAGAGCATTGCTTAAATGTTGCAAAGCACCTAAATAAAGAAAAAAGTTAACTTTAAAATCTTATGGACTTTTGTTTACATTTATAATTTTTCAAGATTTTTTCCATTGTAATTGTCTTAAATTCATGTTTATTCAGATTAAATGTACTCTTGTGTGCTGCACGGCTGTGAAGGGCAATTTTCAGTAAAGGAATGGTGCTAAGAGATAGACTGTGAACTCTTCACCATTTTCCATTATTCCACGGTGCAATCTTCCTAGTTTTTTTTCCAGCTGGACTCCAAAATCAGAAGCAAATCAAGATAAATCTGACTGGAAAGGGGATGGAAGATTAGAATAATGAAAGAATTCAGCATCTCTATTGTGACTTTCAATCTATCTCATGTCTTATTTATAACTGTGCAGGTGTCTCATTTTTTAATTTATTATATAGCTTTCAGTATTTCAGAAGTTCTGCATTGTATAAAATCTATTGTCATTTTGATTTTTTATGACAATTAAACAATTATCTCCACTCAAGCATAAGTATGCAAGGATGGAAATGTATACTAATAGAATTTTATGTCAGAACAGAAGGCATATAGTTTAGCATTCGTCAAATTTGCTGGTGGTCTTTATTCATATAATAAAGTGCAAGAGCTACAGCATGATATAGAGTCAAAAACTGGCCAGGAACTTTTTGGGAGGAAGACTAAGGTGATACTTATCATAAATCTTTAAGCATTTAAAGCATTTTACCCTCTAACATCTTCCAGAGCAACTCATTTTTTTCTGTTTTCTACAAATGGGGAACATTTTGGAATCCATTGTTGTATATTTTTTTTATGGAATTTGTCTTGGGTGATTGCTTCCACTACTTTTTTTTCCCATTTACCAAGATCATGTGGGCCAGAATTGCCGTTGATATTACTGATGCAAAAAACAGCTCCATTAAGATTAATCTTCGTATTTTAATTACCTTCTACATAGCTATTTCTGTTAAAGTATCTGTGTGGAAGAGCTTTGATTTCCTGATCAGGGAGTTTCTAGATAGGATCAGGGTATATAGAGTTTTTATTCCTGAAGGTAAAACAGCCATGATCTGAGCAGACAATATATATAGGGTAAAATGTCTTGTACTTTAATAGGATGGAATATCTGAGCCCATTGTTGTTCACTGTTAACAACTTTATTCTGACAAGGAAAATCTAACCATCTCCAATAAAAAATAAGCTAAATTTCGAGTAATGTAATACAGCAATATACAATTCTTTTAACAGGCCTGCTTGAGTATATATCCTTTCTATGAAAGGAACAGACAATAAAACCAAAAATTAAAATTTCCAATTATCTTCTGTACAGCTCCAATTTCCCAAAATGTTTGAGACCTGAAAGATCTTTAGAATTGGTACAAAAGTCTGAAGGGAGATTGATAGAACTAGCCAGCCCTAAAAGTGATACAGAAATATTGCTTACAATTTATGCTAATAATTCAGTATATATGAATTTTAGTGATGCATATTTTTTATGTTAATAATTTGTTTATCAGGTCAGAATCAATATTCACTGGATTTGAAATCCTTTTGTTGGGTGCCATGAAGCATTTACTCTATGTAGGTATGAACCCAGTTTCTTTCCTTTTTAGACTTATAAAGCTGGATATACATACTGAAGATGTCTATTGATCAATGATACTTTTAAACTGGAGATTATTCAATTTATACATTTAACTGTATATTAATGCTATTATCTTTTAAAAATATGTATAATGAACACAAAAATAAACCTACCTATTGATATTGATTCAGTTTTATCTTTTTCTGATCGCTTGGTTCTTTCAACAGTTGACGATGGGCTATTAAAAATATTTTTGTAGAAGTATCGGTAGGTTAAACCTGGAAAACCCTCTTTTTTAATAAGCCATTTTACTATCGGTGTTTTTAGAAGTGACATTTCAAGTCCTTTCTGACGAAGACCAAAATACTTATTTTTAACTCTCTCTGAAGATGGCAACAGATATTGCAACATTTTTTTCACTTTGATTAATTGCTGTGTTTGATATTTCCTTGAGCTAAAAAATTCTTGCTTCAGATTTATTATGGAAAAATACATATAGCAATTTTTGAATAAAGTGCCCATTTCATTTTCTCCAAATTTACTCTCTTGTCTAGCTCTGACAATATTGCCCCATTTTTGTATTAAATGTTTCATTCTATAATTTTTTGTTTGAAATACAGGTATTTTTTTCCTTTGAATATTAAACATCTTTTTATGAGTTGAGTATACCTTTTGCATGTGACTGTTTCTTTGGTAAGTGAATAAATGTTTGAATTGAAGCTTCTGATTTGCATAAATTGATTTTTTACTTGTTTTCCATTTCCACATTTTGATTTTTTCTTTAATATTTTTTTCCTGTTGTAAACTTTTAAATCCTACATATATATTTCTTTCTCTATTCAGTATTTTCTGTTCTTCAGAAACTATTCTGTGCAAATTTTTATTGTGCTCATTTGTAATCACTTTAAAAAAAATTTCTTTCACAGAAGCTAAAAGTCTATCAATACTATTTTTACATTTTTCCTTTAAAATATTTGTTTCAATATGATCTTCTTTATGTTGCTTTGTAAATTTTAAAATAATGCTTCCCAAGCTTTCCAGACTTTTTTGCAACAGTTCTTCACTTCTTAATATATTTGCTTGATGTGCCATATAACTCAATGGTAATCTGGTTTCCATGTATTTACATCCATTTTTAAAATACGATGCATGTGATTTGTTACCTTCAAATTTCTTTCTTACAGTAATATACAAATTCACCTTTACTTTACAATCTTTAAAATTTGTGTTCATCAGCATACTGAGTCTCCTTAAATAATTTCTTTGCATCAAAATATTACTAAATGTTACTAATTGCTTTTTTAAAATTTGTATGGTTTTTTTGACTCCAACTAAATTTAGATTAATTTTAAACTGAATTGCGTATCTTAGTTGATGGTTCTTAATCGCACTTTTGCCATGAATTTTGACATTCATTCTGAAGCTTTTGTAATTTCTGCTGTCCTTTTTCAGTGTAGACTGTTCTAGGATTCTATTCATTGATGTTTTGTATGAATCATTATCAGATGCAATTAATAATTCTTGATATTCTTTTAAATGCCCTGAAACAAAGCAAATAACCCAAGTTTAATTAAATATTTCAAATCACATCATCATAAATTATATAAGTATATTACATTATATTCAAAGACTTGTTTTAATAATAGTAATAATTTTGGACAAGATAGGTTCCTTATAAGGCATGCATACTATACCAACAACATTTCAGAGGTTTTCAGTGTTATTACATTAGATTAACTTGCTTATGTTTAAAATTGTTTCTATAAAAGGCAATTTGGATGATGTCTGTGGGAATGGTATGGAATGATGCATTCATCCTTGTTTTTGATTACTCGGCAGCTTTTAATACTATCAAGTTTCAATATCATCAATGGTATCCTTCTGGCCTGGCTCCAATAGTTGGGAATGCATTGTATTACTAGTTTGCTTCCTTTCTGAGGCCAATTCCAATTGTGTTGATAGGGCAGGAAAAAGTTCAACCTGCAGTCATTATCCTGTGGGGTGTCTCAGGGTTCAGTGCTTTTTCCCATCAAGGTCTCCCTAAAGCTTCTGGATAAAGTCATCCTAAGATTTGGGAGAAGTTTCATCAGTATGATATCATCTTTATATCTCTATCTGATTGTCTGAGTGGTGCCATGGAGATTTTGTTTCAGCGCTAGAAACTAAAATCTAAATGGGACATATCAGATTTCATTCTACCCTAACAAGACCAAACTGCTCTAGGTTTTTGGACTTTTGTCTTTGATTCTGGATGAGATAGTATTGCCTCTGACAGAAACAGCAGTCAACAGGATCCTCCTAGACTAGAGCCTAGACTCACAGCTCCTGCTCAACTAAGAGGTGGCAGCCATAGCTAGGATAGCCTTTGCACATCTTTTTTGGATTGTGTATCATTGGCACCATTCCTAAACAAAGAGTGACTGGCCAAAGTCATTCAGTTGCCTTTCATGGCTTGAACTTATAGTTTCTTGCTTTCTAGTCTGGTGCCTTAACCACTAGACCAAACAGGCTCTTATACTGTCTTATTAAGTCAAGCTGTCTTAAAGTTGCCTGTTATTTGGTGCACAGGCCACCTCTACTATGTGTTGTGGTCACCAGCTGCCAGTAGAGCTGGTGGCAGACTCAAACAGTGAGGAGGATGGGGAGGAACTTGGACAAGTCCTGGAGTCTGAGGAAGGTCTGATGAGTACTCTATATCAGAGGCAGAGATGGGGCCAGTGCTGTCCAGCATTTTCCAACCGCCTATGGAGTCAGAGATAAGTGAGGAAGAGGAATGGCTGGAGCCTGTTCCAGATGCGTGTATGCACAGAGCTGCCAGGAGAACAGAATAATTAAGGAACAGGGGCCAACTCAGAAGGAAAGGCACATGTGGATGAATGGCCCCTACCTGGGAAATAAATAGAAGCAAAAGGGGAGTGGTGGTTACAGGATACAATTAGTTCATATTTCTTGTGGAAGATTTGCTTATCAGAGTTCAAGCCTCACAGAGACTCCTTGCCAGGTGTTTAATTTACAGCTCTGCCACTGGAAGTTCTTAGTGGGGCAATTATCCAAGGTCTGATAAGGTCTGTTCTTGCAATTAACCCTTGGGAGGATTATTGATGGGACTTTTCTGTGTGTGAATGCCATGAATTCACAGTAACTAAATAAAGAGGGTTTTTTTTGGCACAATGAGTCTGTTTCTTGGTTCTGCTCAGCCTGGTTCAGAACATTATATGAGCTACATTGGCTAGCAGTATGTTTCTTGATTAAATTCAATGTGGTGGTCACTTTTAAAACTTTGCTTGGGACCAGGTTACTTATGGGACTACCTCTCCCCTGTTTTTTTCCTACTCATCTCATTCAGTTCAGCAGGATGGTGATGCTCCAGATATCATGTGCTAAGAAGTGTCATTTGACACAAGAGGAGAGCCTTTTCTCCCATGACACTCGCTTTCTGGAATATCATCCCTCTAGTGATCAGACTGACCCTGATCCTACAGGCCTTCTGCAAGGCCTTGAAGACTTATACTGTACATGCACTGAGGCTGCTGAGTTTGTGAGAAAGCCCATCTCTCATAAAATTACCATCAGGTGCAGTTTTGTAAAACTTTTAAAGAAGACTTTCCTTCTCATTTGATCCCTATGATGCTTAAAGTACAGGTAGTCCTCGACTTACAATAGTTCATTTAGTGACTGTTCAAAGTTACAAAGCCACAGAAAAAAAGTGACATATGACAGTTTTCACACATATAACGGTTGCAGCATCCCATGGTCACATGATCAAAATTCAGATGCTTGGCAATTGACTAGAATATGATGGCTGTAGTGTTTCTGGGTCATGTGATCACCTTTTGACAACAAAAACGATGGGGAAGCCATATTTATTTAACAACCGGGTTACAAACTGCTGTGATTCATTTAACAACTGTGACAAGAAATGTCATAAAATGGGAAAAATTCACTTAATACCTCACTTAACAACATAAACTTTGGGCTCAACTATGACCGTAATTTGAGGACTCCCTGTATTCCTTTTGCCAGCAAATTTGACTGTTTTAAAACATAAACACAGGTTGGAAGAAAGGAACCTCCTCTCCCAAGAAAGTAAATAAAGACTAACTCCTTAGAGCAATACAGCTAAGTCTGTTAGCAGTGTTTGAGCACATGTATTTCCAAATTGCACATAAATACTGAAGAGTATTTATTTTTTGAAACAAAGGTTGTGAACTTATATATGCTGAGACTAAATCTTGTTAAAATAATGTTGCTTATCTCTGAACGGATGTAACAGGAATTCATTGTTAATACTATTCTTGTCTAATAACTAGTACAGTACAATCTTTTTTTGGAAGCAACATTTAGTACCATTAATTTTCAACAAAAGTGTTATTGTAGATTCTTGGGTACTTTTTACCAAGGCCCAGTGGCTTTTCAAGTAATTAATGAAAAACTGAGATATCAAAATGTGTATCAAAATTTCTAGATGGTAATCACAGCAGGTGTTTAAATAGGAAGGAAACAGGTTCAAATACTCACAATGCAATGCTTATTTTCACTTATACAATGGATTTTTTGTTATTTCACTTTTGATATAGTATCTCTGATTTCCACCACATGACATGTAGTTTCGGTTCTACTGCATCTACAATAGTATAAACCTAGCTCATTAAAATTCCAAGTCCAAACTAGAAATATTTTCATTCTCAGATTTAAAGAATTGAACGCATTGCTTTGATGCTGATTTCCCCATATTGAGAATAGCAAGAATTATTAAACGGGAACGAAACTACCCATCTCCCATATTTATTTCGAAGTTTAAAGTCATTACTTTTAACTTCACGCTCTTATTACAAAGGATGACTTTCAAATTCTAAGCCCCTCCATTCGCTAGAGACTGTGCTTTCTTCAACTTGGCGCCTTCCGAGAGAATATGCCTTCGCGGCAGACCCATAATCCCCAGCCATTCAGCTGAAGCAGGTAGCTTGATACGCTCCTCACCTGGCCACACTTCACAGAGAAGCAGATGACCCCTTTCGGACCGCTCCGTGAACGGCGCCAGAATTAGCAATGCGACCATAAGAGCTCCAGCTCTTAGCATGGCTTTTTTCCGCGCACGTTTTTCTCCCAGCCCGCCATGGCGGCTCTAACGGTCCTTCGAGCTGAACGAACAAGCGAACGCCACGAGAGATGGAGAGAGAGTCTCCCGCGACGATTCTGACCTCGCGCGCGAAGAAATTGGCGGGCTGTCAACGCTTGTTGTTAAGGTAGCGCGAGCGGGGCGGGGCTTCAGGCAGCCCGCTGTCCTGTTGTATTTCGAGAGTGTGGCGTTGAAGGCTCAGGTATTTCAAATGTAGACGCTTTTTAAGTCACCTTTTCTCTGGTTCTATTGAAATGACCGAAACGTCAATGAACCTTCAGGCAGTCGTCCCCCCGTTGTTATTTAATGTGTGTGTTTTTTGTATTTGACATATTTCCTTGCAAGAATAGAAGCGTTCAAATTTTAAGACAAATTATTAAATATTTTAATTAAAAATTAAGTTAAAATTTAAATATTAGCACAAATTGTTTCTTTTATTTTTCTTATATGTACCCATTTCATGTATTCATAACTATGAATATATTTAAACCTATTATCTTGTAAGTGATTGACAAATCAAAATAAAATAAATAAATAAATAACTCAGAGAAATAAGCAAGAAGCAGCATTGAAAGGTTTCACTAAGATTACTTTCTCTCATTTTTTAGATACATGATACAAAACTCTTGGGAAGCCTATAAAACAAGGAGAAATAGGCTGAAAAACAGCTTCTCTCCTAGGGCAGTAACTCTATTGAATTCTACTGTATAGTGCAATATTAATGCAATATCAGAGGTTTTCAATTCAATGTATGGATTGTGAAGGATGTGTGTTCGTGTTTATTTTCATCGTAACAGTGTACACTGACGATGGTATTTAATTTCATTGCATAAGGTGCAATGACAATAAAGTAAACTAAACTAAAATTGGGAACGATGGATGGACTCAGTTACTGTGGCAATGAGTGCATCATTGGAACATATGAAAGATCATCCTGAAGAAAATCCGTCTGGAGTCACTGAGAGTCAACAGTGATTATACAGTACAAGAAAAAAATCTGTCTCCTTTAACTGAGTTGATGGAGGATTGTTGGGAATATTTTCCATTTGCAACTATTCTGTCTTTGTATATCTGTCTATCTGTCCCATATTATTTTTATATTTTTTAAATTAATTTTTTTATGCTGCCCCTATATCTTATCTCCCCTATAAGGTGACTCTGGGTGGCTAATTATAAATACTGAAGATAGCAAACATACCTCCTTCCTCCTCCCATTTTCCCTACAACAATGCTGTGTGGTGGGTTGGGCTGAGAGAGTGACTGGCCTAAAACAGCAGTCCCCAATCTTTTTGGCATCAGGGACTGGTTTTGTGAAAAACATTTTTTCCACAGACCAGGGGGATGGAGATGATTTTGCTCACTTGCCCAGAGCTGTAAATCCAGATTCCTAATAGTCCACGGACCAGTATTGATTCAGGGGTTGAGGACCCCTGGCCTAAAGTCTTTTATACCTAAGGTAGAACTAGAATTCACATTCTCCTGGTTTCTAACCTGGTTGCTAACCTGGAACACTGTAAAGTTAGTTAAATTAAAAAGAAAAAGTAAAAAAGAGCAAAAACAAAATACCAATAAAGTCAAAAATCATACATTCAAAATATTGTGTAATAAGAATGGCAAATGATGACTTCTCAGAGGTTTCTCAGTATTGGTTTGCTATTACTTTGCTGTGGAACATCAGCATGAACATCACTGAAAAGCCAGATAAGAATAATGCATCTGGTCTTGAATTTGTACAGTTTGTTGGACCAGTTTTTGGCATGAGTTTGTAATTTCCAGTAAAAGAAAATTTTCACAGAGAAAAAAATTCTGTGCAGCTCTGAGTAAATCACAACTCTCACTTGAACTGAACATAATCTGATTGATTGCTATCAAAATGATCAAATAATTTTGCAAAACACTATAAAATATAAATACCTTAACTATGTATCTCAAATGTATCTCAAGCATGCCTGACTAGCCTAACATGCTTCTTGCTAAAGAGCTCATTGAGGTAAAAATTAATATGATTCCCAGTGTTTAAAGTACTGAAATGCATTCAAATATTTTAGTGAAAAAATAAACATGTTTAACTACTCAAATATTCCCAATCAATGAGAATACCATTTTGACAACTAACATTAGGATGCTGTCTCATACCTATCGATCAGTCCCTTTAAATTCAGCAGGACTACTTTTAAATAGACACCTGTAGGATTGATTGGCTCTTAAGATGCTAATTTATTTCTGACAGAATTCTCTGCAATATTGTATGGTTTTTTTACTCTTCTATATCAATGACACAGATCATTCAAGATCAGAAGTTCACATAAAACCAACTGATATATATTCACTGTAAAGCCTTGATATTTTCATATTAAAAGTAATACACAGAATTATATCTTAAATAATAACCACAGAAAGGTTTATTTGGGTTTTACACTGACAGTTTTATACTATACAAATTATCGATTTGCCCACAAGGTGGAGCTCTCTCAAACATTTGTATGTTTGTCCAAAAAATATTTTAGCTTTATTTTTCAAAAATAAGATGAAACCTTTATTTTAAAGTATTTGAACAATAATTCCTTCATATAGTTACTAGTTTTACAATACATATTTCAATTCAGCATTCCAACTAATTTTTGTTGACCTTAACAATGTTTCTTCTGATTTTGTATTAACTGTTAAATAGACTAACAGTTTACTGGTCTACTGTCTAATTTGATCGCTCTCTTTCTTTATTTCTTCACATTAAGCTGACAAAATAACAATTTTAAAAGTTGCATATACTACAAGAAGGTAGTCCATAGTGTTCTCTGAACTTGTTTGCTTTCATTACAGTACCCAACTAGGTAACTTCATCAGTGCAAGTGCGGTAGCTTCTCCTGCCACTTTTGGTGGAGTGTGTGTGTGTGGCTTTGTTCTTTATAGTTCCTTGATTACGGTATTGTTTTCTATGTGATTCTTTGTTGGGTATTAATACCTGCTTATCTAGGTATTTGAGCTGGAAAGGATGTGTTCTGGTCTTTTTGTTTCCTTCTTATACCCAAAGGTGCTTTTTCAAAAGACAACTGGACTTTGTTTTTCCTTGAAGATGTTTCACTTTTCATCCAAAAAGCTTCTAAAGTTCTGACTGAATGGTGGAGAATGGAATAATTTATATTTATAACTGCTGAAAGGACTGTGTTATAAACAGGAGATAGGTCGTGTCGTAGCCCTCCCCCTCTGGTGAGAAAGGACTGTTCAATCTTAATGTAGATAGACTCTTTGACCCATCTTTCAAACCAGATGTCTTCTCTGTCCAGTGTGTGGACTTTGCTGCCTTCAAAAATGACCTTTGTCTTTCAAATGCAGATGGATTTGTCCTGATGGGTTTGTTCTCCTATGTTGTGCCATGTTTTTATGAACTTGTTTTGTTTCTCTAATGTGCAAATCTGTACAAGTCTCACTGCATTTTACTGCAAACAGGGCAAGGGCTATGACACCATCTATCTGCTGTTTACAACGCAGTCCTTTCAGCAGTTCCAAGAAGGTTCCATACCCATTCAGGTGACCCTGAGAGTACCTATAAACTTCCAGGTAACCTCAACAATTATCAGAGTGTCAATAACCAGATGACTACAAGGAACATAAATCTTTCCATTTTCCAGCACTCATTCAGAACTGAAGAAGATTCTTGGATGAGAAGTGAAACATCTCAAAGCAAAAACAAAAAACAAAGTCCAGTTGCCTTTTGAAAAAGCACCTTTGGGACAATCATGACTTGGATGACTGAGAATCTCAATAGACGTTTTAGCTTTTTAAATTGTCTTTTAAAAGACAATAAACAGGGAGCAAACTATATACGAATTCTTGTTGAAGATGTTATGTCATTGGATAATTAAACATCTGCAAGCAAACAACCAAGCTCAGAGATCACCAAGCACTATAATTCAACCCTGAGTGACAAATATTCTCTTTTTCATATTCAATTAAATATCTATTTCATTGTGAAAAAAGAAACAAAACCCTAATTTTATGGAGCATTCTCACCCTGGAGGAAAGGGCAGTCCCTACTGTATATATTTGAAAATTAATCAAAGCAGCATTGTTCCAGTGAATGTTTAGTCCTCAAGCTAATCTAACTTAATGGCATTTCTAATGTATTAAATTTCCATTGCATATTTTATTAATTATATATTTTTGTATGTGCCCTATTCTTATTTTGACTTTGTTTCCACTCCCCAGATGTTTTAATTGGAACAGGCTAAAAATATTGTAAAGTCAGTTAATTTGATCTGGAGGACAATTGCTGAGAACTCCTCTGTATATACTACTGTAACTCATGGGCAAGGTGATAGAGGTCCTGGGAGACCCAGTGCAGGCCGCACACAAATGTTTCTCTGTTCAGGGACTGAAAATCCTGCTTCGATTTTGACAGGGAGGATTTTCAGCTCCTGACTAGAGCCTCCTAGGGTCTCTCCATTGTCTTGATGCTCCCTGCATTCTTTACTGGAACTTCATCAGCTTAATGACCTGTGTGACTGTTTAACCACAATTAAAGTTGCTGGGATTACAGTCATTGAGTGAATCAATCACATGGGCAATCACATGGATGTCCCACTTAACGACTGCTTCCCTCAATGACTGAATTTAAATCCCAGTTATAGCTTTAAGTTGAGAACTACCTTTAGCTCCTTTTTATCTAAATGTAGTCTTGCTCCAACTATTGTTACTGCAGTCCCAACACTAACTCTTATCAACATATGGGCCATTTTCCAAGATTTATTTTTGTGGTAAGATCACTATGCCAAGTTCTAATCAAGAACTTAGTCAGGATGTCTACCTTCATATTTGTTTTTGATTAATATTGTAACTCAGTAGTGCCCTTGTGCAGTAAATAGTTCAGTAGTTAGCACTTTCACTTCATTATGGTGGTGGTTGGAATTCACAGTATGCACCAGACATATAGATTCCTGGCAGTCCTCTAGGATGAGTGATTTACATATGTTCAAAGTGAGCACACAAAGTGAGCACTGTTGCATTATATACAGCTTCCATGGAAAACAGTTCCATTGCAAATTGGTTTTTTATTTGTTCTTTGGTTGTTTATTGAATTTAGATAGCTATCCATCTCATAAGTTTTGACTCTGGGCACATGTAATTACCATATCTTGGTGGGATGCAATAATCAATTATTCTTATCAGTGCAGGTAACAATCCCACTCCCAAATTAGAACAATTGCCATATTTTGACTTACAGTCTGCCTTATTATCAGTTTAGTCCATATCCACATGATCATCAATTTTAATTATGCCAGTAGTTTTAATTTCATGTTGATTGTACAGGCAGCCTTCAGATAACAACTATTCAGAACGCAGAACTACAGGTTCTGACCAGTTCTGGAGAACCGGTAGCGGAAATTTTGAGTCGTTCAGAGAACCGGCAAATACCACCTTTGACTGGAGATTTTACAGTATCCTTCTGCCACTCCCACCAAGTCACGCCCACAGAACTGGTAGTAAAAGAAATTGAATCCCACCACTGCCTTGGTCATATGATCACCAATTGTGACTTTCTCTGCCAGTTTCCCACAAAGTCAATGTAAAACCATGCTTTCTGGTTCCAATTACTATAATTAACCAAAGACGTTAACCAAATAAATATTGCAATTATTTTTTTCGTTGTGATGTAGTCACTCTGGGATGGTGCAGTGACCTCCAACTGTAGAATTTTGGTTGCTGCTGAGAAGTTAGTCTTGTTATCGTTGGTATGTATCACAAAATTTCTGTGGTCTGTTGATATGGTTGTTTACCACCATATTCTGGCCTCTTTGTCTTCTTTCTGGTACTCTATTACCATGGAGTGTTTTGCTTTTCTGGCTTCTTCCATTGCAATATAAACCAGTATTTTGCTTCTTTGGTTAATGCTATTGAATGTCTTAAATGTTTGGTTTTAACATTTTCATTGAACTTCTGGATGATCTTATCCTCTTGTTGAAAACCTATCACCATGCTATTTATGAATATCAAGTTGTATGTAGAATATAGATGGAATAGGAAATAGTCTTCAAGGACAGGAGGAAAAGCTGCTACCAAGGCAACAGTCAGATAAATGGGGCTTAAGTCTGGGTGGGATTCAAATTTCTTAACAACTTGTTCTGTGAGTGTGGCCTAATTTGTGGGCTTGGTGGTCATGTGACTGGGTGGGCATCTTGTATGTAAATGTTATAAACGGGTGGGATTCCATTGGTTCTGACCAGTTCTATAGAACCCCTTGTTAACTTTTTAAGCAGTTCGGAGAACTGGTAATTAGAAGCAATCTCCTTTTGTTTTTTTTTCCACCCTTATTACATTCTTACCAGTACACCGAGACATTCTGTTGCCCGGAGCTTCTGTGGTTTGACTTTCTTAAAGGGAAAGGGTTGTTTTAAGATTTTTACACTGCTGTTGGGAGGAAATACTTCTCTGGACAATCAGCACTTTGAAGAAATAATTGAAAATGAAGCAGAGCTGTCAGAAAGAAGCTTTTAATGACAGGGAACCAAGGTGAGTGACATTCAGCAAGGCTTCTTGGCTAGCTGGAAAGACTGACATTCAAACATGAGTTTACATAACCTTTCTGAGTTTTGGCCTAAAACTGGTTTCTGGTGAAGGTTTAATCCTGTGTTTATTGAGGGGATAATTTTCCCTATTCAGCTTCAACAAGCAACAGCTACTGTTGTGATTTAATTATTTGTATTATGTTTGAATTTTTATCTGCCTCATGGTTGCTTTTTCGATCTGGGGAGGGGGGTCTTCCTTCACTGCTTTAATACTGCCTGGCACTGTCCTTTGGGGGTATATTTCCAAGAGGCAGGATGCAAGTTTGGCACTGATTTTTTTATTGCCTTTCGGGGGGGCATGTGACCTTTTCTTAAATCTGGATGATTTCCTTAGGATATCTTGTGAGGTAGTGAAACCAGCTGGTATCTTTAAGTGGTGCAAATGGATCTAAGGCTTGCTTTCCTGGGTGTGCTTTTTTTGGAGAGCTTAAATGACCTCTCTGCTGAAGGGTTTCACTTTATGAGCAAGAGTTGGCTGCTGATAGTTATCACTGCATTATTTTAATTCCTCAAGATGCTCTGGCGCCCTGCCTCATTTATAACTCCGGCTTCCAGGTATTTTTAATCTAATGATTGGTATTTAGGGCAGCTTTTTGCAATCAAAGAAGCTTTTTGTATTTTGTACAGGTAATCTTTGACTTACAACAGTTCATTTAATGACCATTCAAAGTTACAATAATACTGGAAAAAGTGACTTATGACAATTTTTCACACTTATAACCATTGCAGCATACCCACTGTCATGAGAGGCTCGGCGAGAAGTGTTCCTTGACATGAGTGATGTCGAGTTTGCCACGCCCACCCAGTCATATGACCACCAAGCCACACCCATCAACTAAGCTATGCCCACAGAACCGGTTTTTTAAAAAATCAAATCCTACCCCTGATTATAAATATTTATGTAAATATTGATTTTTTTTAATAAAAGAACAACTTTTACCCAAAAGCAGGCAAAACAGGCAGGCAGATTGAGTTGCTCACAGAATCACAGATTAACTTAAAGATCTATCTATCTGCAATTGGCTACCTGAGTCTACACTGAAAAGCTTCAGTCCTAAGGAAGGTTCGGCTCTGCTTTTAGATTAGCTAGAAAGCAAGAAATCCAAGGATTTCCTGCTTTCTAGCTAATCTAAATCTTCTGGCAGAGCAGAACAGTTAATGGTCGGGGGGAAAAGGAAAAATAGAAACTTACCAAACCAGACTAGTTGGATGGCTCACATGCCAGGTAAGGAGTGAGTGGGTGGGGAGGCGAGGGGCCAGCCAGTGGAGCAATTTGCCGAACTTGGGATAATCGTGTATGCAGGTTTGCAAGAAATCATCAGCTGTGCCGCCTAGACAGCTGACAAGCGCTGCACTTGGGTGCGTAGTTTGAAAATCCTCTTGTTTCCTGCTTTTTCAACCTCAGCTGTGTCATGCAAAGCAGCTGAGGAGGGGAAAGCAGGGAATAAAGGACAGCCTCGAGCCCGGGCAGGTGGGTGGACCAAACACCGAACTGGTTTGGTGTCAGCTGCTCTTCACAGCTACAGGTTCTGTAGAACCAGGCCAAACCAGTATCATCCCATCCGAGTCTGGGCCAAGAAAATAACTTGAGAAAATATCTATTACGCCCCTCCCTAATTCACCCAAAGTGACAATGGAAGGAGGGGGGAAAGCACATTTACACTTGCAAGGTTCTATAACTTACAATCAAAATGATCCTGACCGGTTTGGCATTGGATTCTTAATCTGATCTACTTTGTAGGATTGACATAAATATTCTTATGTCTGTCCTCTTATTAAGTTAATTGATCAATTTCTTCCCTTGTCCATCTGAACTGCAGCTCATATCAGTCATTTTGAGAATTGTGGCAAACTAAACATACCTAGATGTCAGTGTTGAAAAAGGTACCTAATAATGCTGTGGCAGCCAAACAAAAAGATTATCAAAAGAATTAATGAAGAGTTTTCATAACATGCATAAATGACGAGGCTTAAATTGTCCTACTTTGGGCTCTTCTTATGCCAAGACCTAGCTCTCGAGAAGACTGTAATCTGGGAAGAGGTAGAAAGAACAAGAAGAAAAAAGAAAAAAACTACCAGTTACAGTCACAATGAGTACATTATTGGAAGATGTGAAAGATATCATAAGTTTAGTGACAAATATGGAGACAATCCATGTGGTTGTTAGAGGCAGTGCTGACTTGATGGCAGAAAATCAAGTTCTTTTACTTTCTAATACTGACATAAATTATAAGTAGTTATTCTCCACCATGCTTCGAGAGTCCAGCACTTGGATATGATTCCACCCTCTGATATCATCGAGCTGAGTCTACCACTATAAAAAGTCAGCCTCTGTTGAGAGCCCCAGCTTTTTGACTCAGCTCTTTGACATAGAGCTGGTGTCCCTGGATTCTAGGACTAATTAAAAAGCAATCCATAGACAAAATCAACAAAAGATCTCTTCAAAAAAAAAAAGAAACAGCAATACCATCAGTGCAGCTCCCGTGTCTCTGGTAGAGCTGCGCCTGCAAGAGAGCAGGGATCTGCTCTCCTTCACCGATCAGCATCTGATCTGGCTGCTGACAACTCAACTGTAAATGTGGCCTGGGAGGGAGCAGCGAAAAGCCTCCCCCTCCTTTCCTTTAACAAGTGCAGCTCGGTAAGAGCTATTTCACTGGGAGACCTCCCATGCAAGTCTTCTGCGGCATGCATCTCCTGGAGTGCAATTTCCAAGCCACTGGAGTACTGTGTTTCTCATATAATGAGGCCAGGTCTTATTTTTTTTGAGCCCCAAACAAACAGCTAGGCCGTCTTTTCAGGGGTGACTTAATTCCCCCCTTCACATCCTTGGGTGGGCAGGCAGTGATGGCTCGGATGTTGACCTCGGCGTTGGTGGGGCACTTCATATCGGGAGACCTTCTCCACCATTGCTTTCCCTTCTTCCCATTCTGCCGCGGCATTTGGAGCATTGCCGTGACATTTGGCACAGCCACGTTGTGTTTGGCGCAACCACGCGGTGCTGGCCAAGGCTCCTCCCTGCAACCGGAGCCTGGTGGAGACACTCAGCTTCAAGCGCTCCTGTCACTGCCTTCCCGGGCATCGTTTGAAGGCAAAGCCCATTCTTTTAAAAATGACGCCCTACTACGACAAAGCCTCTCCTGCCCGATAGGGCAGCCCAACCCCACGTGGGGAGGCAAATCTCCCGGGGCCGCAGCACAGGATCGGCCCACCCCGGGAGAAGTGCCCAGCCGCCATCCTTGCCTGGCACCAGACAGAGCGTGAAGAGCTTTGCCTGGGGTGCCCAGCACGGCTGACAGCTCTTTCTGATCTTTACTTTTCTGCCATATTTCTACCATTTCTGATGACAGCCAAATCTTTATTTTGTTATAAATCTTTTCTTCCATTTTGGTATTGCTTTTTAGTTTTTAGACTTTCAAGTGAACGCTTTGGGTGCATCCATATTAATATTTTTAAATTATTCTAGTTTGTCCTGCTAGTAGTTGTTTATAATTGCACCCTCAATATCTTATTTCAGAAAATTCCCCATTCCCCCCAGATCTCTTTTTTTCTGTTCAAGTTCATCAACATCTGCTGTTCTGAAATTTGGTATACAAATCTGTGTCTATGTTCTTCCACTTGATATCTTGAATTCAAGGACAACAAGGTCAATCTCCCCAAGGTTTCTGTCACATCAATTTCTTCACTCATTTCTTTCCTTATGGTAAGAATTAAGTCCAGTTTTGCTAACCTCCTTAAGCCAGCTTCTGAAAAATCAGTAAGAGACAACAGAAATCATTGGATCTGTGATATTAGCAAAGTTGAATTAATTGCCTTAATAGAGATAGTTGAAATCTCCTATTTTTACTATTCTAGGTGTTTTTAAAAGTTTGGCAGTCTATAATGAACATTATCATTTTTCTGTTTTTTCTTTCTTTCTTTTTCATCCTAGTGTTTTCCTGCAAGTGCAGGGTCTGCTTTTTTCAGATCAACTGAGTGTTGATCCATTGGTTATGGTAGGAATCGACTAACCAGCTTGTTGCCCATGCCTAACATTGTCATGAGTTGAAAGAAAGTGACTGCCCCAAATAACTCAACCAGCTTTCATGCCTAAAGCAGAAATAGTACTCATAGTCTTTTGATGTTTAGTCCAGTGACTTAACCACTAAACCAAACTGGCTTTATTTTTCCTCTCCTTTATTTTTACTCATATACTTTCAATAGGATTTCTATGCTTTAATTTGTGGATTATATACATATGTATTTGTATATATATGTATGTATTCTGCATGTACCACATAATACTCCCCTTTCTGCTGAGTTTATTCCATTGAATAAATTGCAGTATTGCTTCCCAAGGATATTCCTATCACATGTGCATCCCCACCATAGGATGTTTTTGATATCGTATTTGGCTTCCTCTGAAAATTTCTGTTAGTGTGTGAGTTTTTCTGTGTTTCCAAAACTATTTTTAAGTGGCTCTTAAATTTCTTTGATGTTTCTCCTTCCCTGGCCTTGGATTTTCTTCCACAGTGATCTGATATTGATTGCCCTCTTGTTTTGTTGTTTTTCAGAGTGACATGCTTCAATCTATCTTAATGTTATCTGGCCTAATTTACTTCATTTCTATGTCCCTCCCTTGACTTGCCCCTTTAGAAACATATTGCCTCTTCTGGTGTGTAGTGGAGCAGAAATTCCCTTTTTCCTCCAGTAACGATACTAACTTGAACTTTCAGCAAATAGAGTTTCTCTTCAGCAAGGAGACAAGTACTGTGGATCCATTGCAGTTGATATTTCTACCACACATTTCCTTTCTTAAAATCTTCTACAAACCCTTATTCCTCTTTTTCTTCTAATCCTTTCCAAACCCTTATTCTTCTTTCTCTTCTATTTCAAATGAATTCCCTGCTTGGATCAATAACTATGAACTTTATTAGATTGTATTATGATTTTTAAGAATTCTTATGGTTGAACTTTACAAACAGTACCAAATACAGAGCAAACACTTCAATAATAAATGCACATTGCTAACAGGAAGGAATTTAGAACTATAGTGGCATCCTGTAGGATGTCTATATTTCATTATGATACATGATGATTTACAGAATCTTACTGTAGTTTTATGTTTTGGTAATTGTGGTATTATGATTACTGGCATTACTTCTAAACACAGGAAAGAAGTTTGCTGATAGTTATAGTATCTATTTCCCATTTCTTAACAGATTTTAAGTAAACCAGTGAATGTCAGAATAACATTATATTGCTATAATGTTATAACATGCTATAACTTCCTATATAGTAATTAAAAATGCAAACTAACAATTTTCAGTTGGGGGTACTTTGAGATGTTGTTCTATGAAAATATTTTTCTCTGTTTTTTTAATTATTGCAAAGAAATATGGCAAAGGGAGATAGAAGAGAATCTGGAGGAAAGGGATCTCAGTCATCTGCATTCTACATTTCAGAGCGATCTCTTTAGGGTGAGTAATGCTGGCAATTAGTTTTATCCACTCACAGATTTTTGTAATTGGAGTGGCCTTTAAAAAGAATAACACTGGGACGGATCTGGACTACAGTAATCTGAATTCTAATGATGAAGATTTAGATCTGCTTGCATTCTTTTGCAGCCATTGATCAGTATACCTAATCAGTATACATTCTATATGGCGGTCATATTTGCTTGCAGACCATTTCTACCAGCCACTGACCTGGATTGTTGCCCTAGCCTAATGCTGTGATGCCTCCATGGGCATCTGTTAGTCTTGCAACAGAGCATGATTAAGTTTACTTTTATTTAAGACAGAAAGGCCAATTGAGCTTCCCAATCTCTTGCAAGCTGTCCCATTTACCAAAAAGAATGCTTCCCTCCATAGTTGCTTCTAGTGTATAGATGATAACTGGCAACACTGAAGCCAATAAAAACAAATTTCAACCAAAAGTACTATATAAAGGCCCGGTCCCACTGGCCGACGGACGCAAAACATATGCATAAAGGACACAGCGAATGAGCAAAATTTCGAGGGTGGCTCCATCTGTTGTCATCCGCTCCAAAAAGTGGTGAAAATTTGCATAAACAGAACGGAAAAGAACGAACGTGGATAATATGTAGCGGGGATGTTAAACGGATGTTCATAGGAAGCCTAGCGGATGAAAGCAGATGACACCTCCGAAGGGGTTCTGGGGAGAATTGCGAAGCGGACGAGAGTTGCGAGGATGCCCAGAGGATACAGAGAGGATACAGAGGATGATAAACGGACAAAGAAAGTTTGTTGCTCATATGTCGCGGATTTACATCATGCACGGCGGAAAGTTCATTTGTTCATAAAGTTTTGTGCAGCTCAAAACTTCTTGCGCAGATGAAATCGCAGTGGACGGATGCTCGACGGATGGAGCATATGAAACACATATGCAATGAGTACACAACAGATGCATAGCGTTTTCCAACAGATGGCAAGCTTTTTTTAACATTTTACATTCTCTTTGCATCCGTAAGTGCAGTGGGACAGGGCCTTAAATACTAAAACTATCCAAAATTATAAACAAAACTATTTAAACCAGTAAAAACTCTGTTTAATATATTTACTCAATGGTCTTCTAAAAAAATTAAAGAAATTAGCTGTTTAACTCCACAAAAACAGTACATTCCAAAGAACTAGGACAGCTACAAAGAAGATAAGTAAGCAACAACTGTTCTAAAGCACCTTATATGAACTCAAGTCTGGTGGTGGGGATAGATATACATTGTCCATAGGACAAAAACATATAGCAAGAGATGAATTCTAGAATAACCTGATACAAAACTTTGGGAGTACTAATCAGCAATTTGCATTTTGGCCAGAAAAAAATTGGCAGCTAATTAAAGCTTTTAGTGTTTCTTTCAGTTCTTCCAGAGACCACTGGCCGCTGAGTTCTGCACCAACTGAAGATTCAGACTACAGGCAGATTCATATGCAGTAATTTATAGCAGTCAGGCACAATGGTGACAAGTGCCAGCATCAAGGTATTAAGGTACTTTTCTTCCAAGAAAACATGCAATTGATATATGAATCAAAACAAGTTAAAATACTGCTTTAATTTTGCTGGAAAACCAAAGAGAACTATGGATACAGAAGCTCACATACATTGCAAATGTTCTCCATCTGAAAAAGTATAAGTCTCTTCATTACAGGTAATCCTTGACATATAACCATAATTGGGACCAGAATTTCCATTGCTAAGCAAGGTGGTTGTTAAGTAAGTCCTGCCTGATTTTATGACCTTTTTTGCCACGGTTGTTAAGTGAATTACTGCAGTTTTAAGTGAAACATGTACATCACTATACAGAAACCATACAATTTCAAATTATTTATTGAATATTTTATGCTAATCTCATCTAAAAAATTATGTAGAACATTTCCATTTGACAACTTGCTAACTTTAATACAGACTCAAGTGTCGTGTCATTCAATGGCAGGCTCTTGACAGAATCTTACTAAGGAAATCAGTTGAAAACTAAAAAAAAAAATCAAAGGATAGGATGAAAGCTTTATCCTTAACTGACTTCATATTGAAAAAAAACATAAGGAAAAGATTTGTTTATTAATTTAGTTATTCAATTTATATGACTTTAAATTTAAATTCCTGGTTTAAATTTAAATTTAAATTCCTCTTCAAAAAGGGAGACCCCAGCCTAGTTGAAAATTACAGACCAATCTCCTTGTGCTGCATCACGTGTAAAGTCATGGAATCAATTATTAACCAATCAATTATCCTCCACTTAGAGACAAACAACCTACTCTCCAATAAACAATTTGGTTTCAGGAAAAAACTATCTTGTAATCTGCAGCTCTTACACTGCAAAAACATACGGACTACACAACTCGATGAGGGCAAAGCAATAGACGCAATCTACATAGACTTCTGTAAAGCCTTTGATTCAGTGGTACAGGACAAACTACTCCTAAAACTAAAATCTTATGGTATATCTGGACAACTGCATAACTGGATAGAAGCATTCTTGTCAAACAGAGAACAAATGGTCAAAATTGGGAATGTCCTATCAAATTCTGTATCTGTCAATAGTGGTGTCCCCCAAGGCAGTGTTCTAGGACTAACTCTCTTCATACTCTACATAAATGACCTCTGATCGTATTAAGAGCAACTGCGTTCTTTTCGCTGATGAAGTAAATCTGTTCAATATCACAGACAATACTGCTACCCTTCAAAAAGATATTGACGATGTATCAGAATGGTCAAACAAATGGCAACTTCAAATCTCAACAAATAAATGTTCTGTCTTACATATTGGCAAAAAATATCAGAAAATAAAATACAAGCTGAATAGTCAAGATCTTGTTGATGAGCCAAGCTCTGTAAAGGACCTTGGAATACTCATCTCTAATGATCTAAGTGCTAGAGCCCACTGTTACTACATAGCCAAAAAGGCATAAAGAGTTGTTAACCTAATCCTACGTAGCTTTTTCTCTGGTAATATCACACTACTAATTAGAGCATACAAAATATTTGCTAGATCAATACTCGAATACAGCTCATCGGTCTGGAACCCACATTATGTATCTGATATTAGCACAGTTGAGAAAGTCCAGAAATATTTCACAAGAAGAGTTCTCCTTTCCTCTACTCGTTGTAGAATACCTTATGCCACCAGACTTGAAATTCTAGACCTAGAAAACCTTGAATTACGCCGTCTTCGGTCTGATCTAAGTATGGTATATAAAAATCATACATTGCAATGTCCTGTCAATGAATATTTCAGCTTCAACCATAACAACACAAGAGCACACAATAGATACAAACTCAAGGTTAACTGCACCAAACATGATTGCAGGAAATACGACTTCAGCAACAGAGTGGTCAGTCTGGAATACTCTACCTAACTCTGTAGTTTCTTCCCCAAACCCCAAAAACTTTAATCTTAGACTGTCTACTATTGACCTCACCCCTTTCCTAAGAGGTCTGTGGGGGTCGTGCATAAGTGCACCAACGTGCCTACCGTCCCTGTCCTATTGTTTCTTTTATTTTTCTTATATGTACCCATTTCATGTATTCATAACTATGTATATACTTATACCTATTATCTTGTAAGTAATTGACAAATAAAATAAATAAATACATAAATAAAATAAATAAATAAAACCTCAAAAAGTAATTGCAAAAGAAGTTGGATGTTCCTAAAGTGCTGTATCAAAGCACATTAATAGAAAGCTATGTGGAAGAGGAAAGTGTGGAAGAAAAAGGTGCACAAGCAGTAGGGATGACCACAGCCGGGAGAGGATTGTCAGGAAAAGGCCATTCAAGAGTGTTGGGGACTTTCACAAGGAGTGGACTGAGCCTGGAGTCACTGCATCAAGAGCCACCACACAGACAGATCCTGGACATGGGCTACAAAAGTTGTATTCCTCTTGTCAAGCCACTCCTGAACAACAAATATCAGAAATGTTGTACCTGGGCTAAAGAAAACAGAACTAGTCTGTTGCTCAGTGGTCCAAAGTCCTCTTTTCTGATGAGAGCAACTTTTGCATCTCATTTGGAAACCAAGGACCCAGAGTCTGGAGGAAGAATGGAGAGGCACACACTGCAAGATGCTTGAAGTCCAGTGTGACGTTTCCACAGTCTTGTGTTGATTTGGGGAGCCATGTCATCTGCTGGTGTTGGTCCACTGTGCTTCATTAAGTCCTGGGTCAATGCAGCCATCTACCAGGAGATTTTGGACCACTTCATGCTTCCTTCCGCGGACGAGCTTTATGGGGATGCTGACTTCATTTTCTAGCAGGACTTGGCACCTGCCCACACTGCCAAAAGTACCAAAACCTGGTTCAATGACCGTGGGATTACCGTGCTTGATTGGCCAACAAAATCTCCTGACCTGAACCCCATATAGAATCTATGGGGCATTGCCAAGAAAAAGATGAGAGACATGAGACCGAACAATGCAGAAAAGCTGAAGGCTGCTATTCAAGCATCCTGGTCTTCCATAACACCTCAGCAGTGCCTCAGGCTGATAGCTTCCATGCCACGCTGCATTGAGGCAGTAATAGTTGCAAAAGGGGCCCAAATCAAGTACTGAGTACATGTGCATGCTTATACTTTTTAATATACTTTTTTTATACTTTTCAGAGGCCCGATATTGTTTTGTGTTTTGTTTTATTGATTGCATTTATTGATTGCATATTATTCTAATTTTCTGAGATTGTGGATTTGGGGTTTTCATGAGCTGTAAGCCATAATCATCTCAATTATGACAAATCATGGCTTGAACTATTTTGCTTTGCATGTAATGAGTTTATCTCATATATTAGATTCACCATTAAAGTTGCATTACTGAAATAAATGAACTTTTGCACAATATTCTAATTTCTTGAGTTTCACCTGTATCTTTCTTAAGATATTAAAAATATCTCAACATTTATACAGACGATGCATGAGGAATGAAGAGGTTAAATTCAGGTTATTATAAATAATACATCATGATTCATATATCACAAGGATTCGGTTTTGTGAAGTATGTATCTATGAATAAAATATTGAATCCAAGATTGCAAAATTAATTCCACCTCTTCCTTCATTCTGATTTTTGAAAAGTGAGATTCAAAGGTAAAAATATTAATGCTATCAGTTAAGAAATTTGCTTTATGTAAAGAAAATCACTTTGCTAACTTTAATTTTAAAATATGATTTTTGAGAAACTAAATAATAATCCTGAATCTTAAGTGAATTATCCTGTTGTTAAATGCCTGGGTTTGATACATAAACCAATTAATAGGTCAACTAAGCTAAGGTCAAGTATATTGGAAAAATAGTTTTCTTTTTCAGCATCCACTACACTGATATCACCATTTCAGAATGCTTCTGTGTTTTGGTGGGCTAACGCTAATCAAAAGCTTTTGTTTCTTTGCTACTATTAAGGCAATTTCTTCAAACCAGCAATCTGTCATTCATCCATCTATTCTGGGCAATTCCTTTTTCTCAAGCATGCAAAAGAGCCTAAAATCCCAGTCCCTATTTCTCCAATTTTGCAGACAAACCTAGAGAGACGTAATCCTCTTCAGTGTTCCCAGAGAGATTCATTTTGGCAAAGAGAAATTTGCCTCTTTTTCCCAGGTACAGCTATAATTGCTTTCCATGCCAAAAAGCTACATTTCTGGGCCTCTTGCCTAGAGCAGAAAGCAGGGCTGCTGGATAAACCAAAGGATAGCTTCTCAAGAGCTACAGTATAAAAGCACATTATAGTGTTTTGTTTCCAGCAAGGAAAGATAGGAAAAAGATTCTCGAGTTTTGCATTAATGTCGCTATTCCCTTTTAAACCTTTTATTATTTTCTGGCCTAAATCCTGGGTACCTTAATTCTTCAGCTACTCTCTCAACTCATCAATTGAGATACTTAGAAAAGATAAACCTCTGAACCCTTTTTATGTCTCTTAAACAGGGTTTCCCTACTTGCCTAACTTGTAGCCTTCCACATAGTAATTTAATTCCATTAAAATGAAAGTTTACATTTTTATACATTTTTAAAAAACTTTCTATTTTTGTATTTATCTTTTTTTCTATCATTGTCAACACCCCTTTATGGATTCCTTTTCTGGATTTAACAATGTTGTAAATCTTTTCCTCCTGTAACTTTGCCTAAAGTCCATGTTTCTGAAGCAAACCCTATTCTTGATGTTGGTGAGTTGGCTGCTGCAAGTTGTTCCATTCAGAGCTAAAATAATTAAAAGCATCCAGAACCCAATACTTCAAACACCATTGAAATCTACCAGTCAGATTCCTCACTCTAGCCAAGTCCTAATATTCAAAAGCTTTGTTCTCCTGCATTCTATCATTTTTGTAATTTATTTAACCTACAACTGAATATAGTGTCTATGTTGATACTAAATTTTTGGTAGCGTAAATTCTTTTCTCCTTAATAGTAATTGAATTGCAGTCTGGAGAAGATGGAAACAACTTTTAGCTCCTAACCATCTCCTCTTCTTCCATTCCTTGATTATGTGAGGAAATCTATGCTTGGGAAAGCAGTTGTAGTCATGACAGAAATGCTTCCCATCCACTTCAAGGCTCAGCATAGCACATGCTTTTTCAAAGGGGATGAAAGTTTAGAGTACTAGAAATTTAAAAGATGTGCTTAAGTATGCACTCATTTACAAAAGTAAACCAATTTTCCAGATGCTCAGCTGAACCCTCGTGTTTTTCAAGGATATGTTGAAGGCAGCCTCACCCCATCCAGAACCTTAGCTTACAAAAGCAAACACTAAGCCATTGTAAGGGTGTATTTGCAGGAGAAAAAGAGATAGCAAACAGCATACAGGCAAGGAAACAGGAGGCGATGCCTGAAGACTGGTTGCTATTACAGGCAGGCCAAACAACATGCAGCATATCCCGGTAGGAATACGAGGGGAGCTTATGGCTCAAAAAGCAACATTGCTTAAGAGCAAGGCTTCAAGTTTGGCCTGGGGCTCAGCAGCAACTAGAAAAGGAGCAACCATGCTGAAACTGTGTCTCATCATAACTAGCGTAAGAACTTTTGGAGAAAGGCAAAGGTTGTATGCTATTTTATAAACTTTGAGACTTTTGTCTAATCTGAGTATTACAGACTGAATATAAAGGACTGATTATTAAGGACATAGTTCTTGGCAACATCACTTTGCAAAGTCCTAGAAGGGTGTTGTTGTTGACTCAGAGGAATAAGCAGTTGTTGTGCAAGTTGGACACAATAAAGTATTGTGGATAGATGGGTTGTGTCCAGTCCTTAGAGAGCAAAGAATCTTCATGAGGACAAATTGGTTCAGTAGAAAGAATGGGAAAATTGCAAATTTTCTAGAATTAGGATTTTAAAGTGTATGCAATCCTATGTATTTTCAAAGAATTGAAACAAGCACCAGTCTAATTTCAATTAAATTTAATCATTTCTTCATAAAATTGGGTCAATTTGGACTGTCAATAATATTTAAAAGTCATGTAAATATATGGTAGTCCTCAACTTACACCATTTTTGAGCACATTTCTGTTGCTAAGCAAGGCAGTTGTTTTATGAATCCTGCTATTTTATGACCTTTTGCCATGGTTAAATGAATTAGTGCAATTGTTAAGTGAATAATGTCATCAATAATCAAATCTGGCTTCTCTCATTGACTTTGCTTATCAGAAGCCAGCGGGGAAGACTGCAAATAGTGACTACATGACAATGCAACCATTATAAATACATGCCAGTTGCCAAATATCCAAATTCTGATCATGTGACCATAGGAATGCTGCAATGGTCATGAGAACTGGTCATGTTACTTTTTTCAGTGCTGTTGTAACTTTAAACGGTCATTAAATGAATGATTGTAAATTGAGGACTATCTGTCCATTAAATAAGGAAATCTTACTAAAGTTATATGTAATTATATTTTAAGCAAACAGAGTCTCTTCAAAGTATTTCAAAACTACACAATAATAATTTTAGTACTGAATTTGTTGACTGTCACTGGAATGCTTCACAGAACAAAGGTGCTCTTAAATCTACATAAATAAGTAATCCACAAAGAAAAGTAGAAAGTATTACACTCCAGCAAAGTTTTATTGGTGGAAATGTTGATCTGAACATTGGAACTTTCTAGATCTTACTAACAAAGATGCAATCAAATTGATACATACAAACATTGATGAATGCCAAATTTAATAATGCTTTTTGTGTTTTTGAAGAAATTAAGAAAATTATGTAATTTTTATAAATTATACTAAGACTAGATAGATGCAGATAGAGCAATATCAGTGAGCAATATAAATTTATTACTTGAGTACTGATCATATTTCATGATATGAAATGATATATATTAATTTATCCTATTTCCTAATACTTATCAATTGATCCAGGACAATAAATGGATTTCTTGTTCACTATTGAGTTTACCGTTGAAAAACAAAAATACAGTTTTCATTGTCTCAGTGTTATCTTGAAATATGGAAAATTGCTTTGCTGAAAATTAACAGCAACAAAGGACTCCTTAAAATAAGGACTCCTTATCAGTTGTAAATTTAATAAAGTTTAGTAAAATTTAGGAAAGTTTGTTTGCTATGAATTGTCCTAATAAACTTAACTTCATTTTTAAACAAGTTGTTTTAAACAAAATGAATGGGTATTTAAAATATTTGTGTATGAGTATGTTTATAAATAGACATAGACTTTGTTAAATTAGTTTTTATTTGAAAGTGTATTGTTATTGATACTTTCCTTAATTGTTTTTGCATTTTTGGGGAAAAAAAGGAAAATAGGCAACTGCATACTACCTTTCTGCCACTCAAACACCATTCTGTAAATTTGGAAATTTTATTCCATTAAATTTAACAGAGATTTTAATAAGAATACAATAAAAATCATATGACAAATGTCTGTTTGAAACTTACCATAAATAAATCTTTGTAGGATTAAGGGCATTTATTTATAAATGTAGGTCCAAATGATTTATTGTATAGTTTCTTTTTTTATCTAGGAAATAAGCTGTGTTATTTTAAAATAGAACATTTAGAAATATGTTTGTGAGTAAATCAATAAGAATGTAAAATTCCATTATTTTTATTGACCTTTACAGGTGAAGTCAATAAACATAAAATTAATTCTTAGTATTAATTATACAGTATCAAGAATAGACAAATACAGATTATAAAAAGATAGGAAATGTTATCGGCCTTAAAAGATAAGTTTCTTAAAAATAAATTTAATAATCTCTATTGGACATAAAAAGTAGAAAAGCAATGAAATAGCATATGATAATTCCCAGACATTTAGTCACAGAAAGGAATACTAGAGAAGACAATATTCAAATTCCAGTTCAAAGAGCTACATAAAGTCTACTTGTCAATGGGACTGAGGAATATATTTCTAATGTTTGCAATGAACTTTTCTGAAATATAAATAAATGATTGGCAGCACAGGGTTCATAATAAGAGCAGTCTGATGACAGCAGTACCTCAGGCAACAACTCAGTACTATCAACAATATTGTTCTTGTTTAGTTGTATAATTGTGGCTCTAGACTAAGATTGGGTGTTATTTTTTGTGTGTGTTGTATATTAAAAAGAAAAAAGGTGAACAATATTGCCAACATATCTTAAATTCAGATCTGAAACCATGAGAAGCAGCATAATAAAACCATTACTTAAAAATGTAACATCTATAACTTTGAAAGAGTTGCAGATTGTACAGTTGGATTTTTTTTCCTGTTATTTCTACATTCAACCCATGACCCACTAGGATAAGAAGTAACAGCTCTTTATTATGAGGCTAAGACACAACTGATATTTTAATAACCTTCACTGAGATGAAATTGCTATGCATTCTCTTGTACACACAATGAAGTAGGTAGTCTGGTCTACCTGAGCCAGGTGAAAAAAACTTAGACTCAGCTGGGAAGTTTGTTGACCTGACCAATAGAGCAGGACCCATTAGTGCTCTACTTGTCTTGAGTTTAAACTGGAAACCTTTTTGTTAGGAATATGAAACACCTAACAGGTATTTGGGTTAGAAATATATAAACCAGGATAAACATTTTAGTACTATCTCTTTAAGGGAATGCAAGAGCATGCAATTGGGTGTGGTTTCTCAAAAAACGGCCTTAAGATGGAGCCAGAAACCTGGATTGTATTAGTCTGAGTCTCAGAAGAGAAGAAAGTGTATCTTTATTTCCTTCTGTTGGAAAGTATTGCTATTGCTCCATTTTTCCTAATTGACCGATATTACTGGATTTAATGTAAGTCTGATACTTAACTGTTTTTGACACTGGATTTTGTTACTGGAATATCCCTGGATTGAAAAACTGACTGATTAACTGACTGAAAAACTGACTTTTGGACTGCTTATTTTGGACTTTGCTTAAACCGTTCTGGAAGTAAAAACCTACATTTAACTGTCCAGTGTATCTGTGTACTGAGTGTGTATTATTCCAACACGACTCTCTATACGTCTCCCTGTATGCGCTCATTCTCCTAACAGGGAAATACCTCAACACTTTTCACTGCTGTAATTAAAACAATGCTTTTTTAAATTCCTTATCTAATTAAATAATAAAACATTTTCAGAAATTCAAATATTTAAATGTTCATAAAATAATTGACATGTAATAATCATTTGTTTATAAACTATGGAGTTACAATTTTATTTAATAGAGTCAGCTAGCTTGACATATTAGTAATTTATTAAATATTTTGTGTTAAAAAAGCTCAGAGCAATTATAAGCAAAATAAATTATGTATTACTACAAAGTGGAAGGTATCTTTATAAACAATTTTAAAAAAACCTAAACCCTAAATTAAACTTCCAGGTGAATGAAATTCCACCAGAAAGATGGTAAATATGGTTTACATATATACATCTCCTTAACGATCAAAACAGATGTCAGCAATCCAGACTTGATTTAGCACCCCTTTCTTTTTCTGAGAGGTCAATATTTTATTATTTTTCCTCTTAGAATGGCAAAAATTAGAGCAACTATTGGCTATTCTTGATGATACCTATATGGAGTCCCGAAGCCTGAAAATAAGTAACAAGATTTGTCTTGAGCATAAAGGAAATTGGATGCTTTGTTTAAGTATGGCTTCATTTTGCAATGCATACTTGTTTTCTTTTGGAAGGACAATTTTATACAGCTGAATTCTGAGCACATATCAAGAATTTGTTTTCTAAAATTTCAACAACAGTCTTTCTTTTTTGTGTGTCAATAAACATTTTAAGAAGTTATATTTTAAACAAAAAAGTTGTGTTACTCTTATCTTAATATTGTACATTTTAACATAATGCAGTAGTTAATAACTGCAGATCTTGGGAGTTTAGAGAATAGGCTACTTTCAGTCTGTAGAAAGCTTGACCTGGGGGGGGGGGCAAGAAACTGTTGACTCATTGTCTTGACAGCATACAGTATATACTATTAGCCCTTTGTCACATTCTAAGAATGACATCATCGTCACTGCTATTAGTAGTAGGTACTGTGTGAATTAAGAGCTTTTTTTATTAGATATTAGTTAAATGCTATATTTTTAATATTATCAGGATATTTCTAGCTTTCCACTTTCAGTTGTTATTTATTGCTATTCATGTGTAGGGAAAAATTGGTAATCAGAATATGAGTTTCTGGGAGCCTTTACCCTCTGCCTATGGTGCAGACTATTGCAAAGATTTCTAGGCATGTTGCCAGAGAGGACAAAGACTGGAGGATGAGTTCCATTGTTAGCACTTGCCTTCAGAAGGTGGGATTTGAATGGGGAGGGTAGAATCTGGAGCAGAGGGGACTAGATCTTTAGCCTCTTCATGGCTGAGCAACAGCACACTCTAAGCCTCTCCCTAAAACTGTTTACTTGAAGCACAGGTCTTTTCAAGTCTCTTACTATATAGGGAGAGCACTGCAGTTAAGTGGAGACAGGATCTAATTCCATATAAACATTATGTTTAAAATATCATTTGAGACTTAAAAAAACAAATATCAAATTACTGATTCTGTGATTATTCATAGAACCCTAAAGTATAATCTTATAGACACTTACCTTATAAAAATTCAGCCAGACTGAACTGAAATGGAGATTATGTTTGAATAGGCAGGCGTAAGATTGTGCTGCCATTTTTTTACTGGTACAGTCTTAATCTGTGCATTTTGAATGAGGCTTGAATATCATGAGCAAAGCACCCTGCTTTAAAAAAATAGATTAGTTAGATGCTGAGGTAGAAATAAAACAGATAGCTTTTCAAGTTCTTTAATATCAGATAGAATTCCATTATTATTATTATTATTAAAAAATCTTCCAAAAGCATTCTGGCAGTGTTATGTGTTTTTTCTTTTCTTTTTCAAATAAGCTGTGGCAAGGTTATCTTATCTAAAGTTCAATTAAATCATTTCAAACAGTGTTGTAAAATGCGAAACAATATTTAGTCAGCTCATTTAACTAGTGAAGACAGGCTTCTGTACAGAACTTAGGATGAACTACTTTAATTCTTTAAGTGGTTTATATTGTCTGAGAACAATTAGATATTTTTAGTTTATATATGATTTTATTACTGCAGTAATCATTCTCTTATAGGACAAGTATATTATTCTATTCAGAAGGAAGTTCCATTAATTTCAGTGGAACTTATAGCCAGATAAGATAACATAAGTTTAAAACCTTACTGAATAGTGCATTGAACATTGCAAATGAGAGGGAAGATGAATCGACTTGCTATTAAAATATATGCATATAATTTAGCTTGCACTTTTGGGAACATTGATCACTTTCTTTTAGTTTCTTTCCGGAAAAACAACAACTACATTTTACACCTTTAAAATTAGCTTTATTTACAGATTTAAAAAGAAATGAAACAGCATGATATTGTTGAGACAGAGGAGCCCACCTATATAAACCTAAAGTTTGATTCTTTGATTTCTTTATGAAATCCCTTTCTCTCCCTTCTCCTCACCTATTTGTTTGTCTTCTTTAATGTGGTAATTGGCTATAGATATTTTTTTAAAATCTACTTTTTTATTAATAGCCACCCTATCTGGGGTGAAATAAATCTGGATGACTGATAGATGGCAGCAAAGAGATATAGAAAATTCTATGTTTTTCCTCCCACAGATTGTTCAACTGAATTTTTGCAGCTCAAATAAAATAGTTCTATTACTATGAAATATAACTGTTCAGGGATCTAAGATAATGTAGTTTCTGTTCCTTCCTTAAGAAGGTATAGAATATATACCTTAAGAATATATATATTCTTCAAAACAACTGACCATTTTATTCATATGTTGCCTTTATTATTTTTATAAATAATTTAGGTAGCGGTTGGGCTGAGCAAAAGTCATTGGCCCAAGGTTATCCAGCTGGCTTTCTTTCTTGTCTAAGCCAGGATTAGAATTTACAGTCTCCTCGTTTCTAAGCTGATGCCTGAGCTGAGACCAAACTGGCTATGTGAATACTGCACAAATATTCCTTAGATTGAAAATATGTAATTGAAAAGATAATAAATTTATGGGTTCTTCCTATAAGTCTTATATAATATTAATTGGTTTGTGCCTAATTTAATAATTAATAATATCTCAATTATAAAAATATTTTTCTCCTTTTTAAATTTAATTGTATCCTATTTCAGTTCAACATAACACTCTTCTAAGGATGCTAATATAAAATGCTATAACACCAGGGAGGGGAAACCACATAGTTCTGTAATTAAACAATGTAATTGCACAGTGTTATTCATAAAGGCCTAAAATGGAGATCATAAAATATATCTTCATTTCAATAAAAATTTCAACATACCTTAAGGATACCAAACTGGGCCTAACAATATTTATCTATCTAATATGAAAGAATTTTCTTCTCCCTATCATTTATTGCATCTCAGAAAACAAGCCTCAGCTGAAGAATTCAAGATGATATCATTAAGTACCTTCAAGAAATCAATAAAAATAGCAAAACCAACCATAGAATATTTTTATTTAAAACTGTTCAAGTAATATAATAGTATCTTTTCCTGAATCAGTGTATTTTCACTTCACTTTATAGGAAGCTTTCAAGACAGTATGAGGAAAACTACTAAGCTATATGAGACCAATGAATGTGCCTACATGACAAAATTGAATGTATGTCTCTGCAAAACAAAAACAAAAACCAGCAGAATGAGAAAATACTTGTGTTGCTACATAATGCTGAGAGACAAGGATTAAATTATGGCTTATTAAATAAGCCATAGTGGCTTAGTTTATGATTAATGCTGAGTCATAATGGATCAGTTTACATAAGTATAGTCTCGGGTAGAGTCTCTTATAGACTCAAGTATAGTCATAAGTATAGTCTAAGCTGCAATGTGCTTAAGCATGTTTGTGAAATTGGCATCCAGTGTCATTGCACATATTGCAGGAAATGACCAATTCTACAATTTGCTCTAAAGGATGCCAAAATGCAATCTGTGGATTTTATATTAAAATGTCTATATGTCTGTAGATACATTAATATGCATGAGCAGAAGTACTAACCATTAAAGTAGACAATACTTTTTGAAATAAAATTTTGGAATATCTTGCATCAAGACAAGTTTATTTGCCACTTCTCTGTGTTTGTTGGGCTACACTATACATACCGGCATTACACATTGGAAAAAATACCACTCTATCCCCATTTATGGGATAATAGTAATAACATTTGCATATATGAGTATGTATAATATGTATGTATAATTGTATCTATCTAATCATATAGACTTTAGCTTAGAAAAAACATGCTATAAATTTCTATTTTAAGAAATAGAAAAGACATTTTGATTTTCTTAGTGTAGTGTAAAAAAATAACAATCATATTGATTTCACTAATTCTTAAATTATGATTTTGTCAACATACTGATTTTATTGATTATATCAATGTTTATTCAAATTGGAAAAAATATTAAACTTCAATTAATTTTTATACTTAAAATATATTATTTTTTGCTTCTAGGTGATACAAATTAGACTAGTAGAGCTAATTGTCTGATTAGTGTCTATTAACTTAAGGACTTAGCTTTCCAGGACTTCGATTCTATACATGTAGCAGAATTACACCCATTTATTTTAAGTGGAAATTGCTTTAAAAACTAAACAAACTTTGCTTTCAAACAAAAATAGCAATTATTACAAACTGAATATGAGTCAGCATTGTGATGTGGCTGCAAAAATGCTGATCTGGGCACTGACGAAAAATAATTTATTTTAAAAGTAAATACACTATGATATTATATCAATAAAGGTTTCCAAATTCTATATTTTCATGCAGAACTCACCTAAATTATTTGTGTACAATTCTGCGCACTGCACTTAAAATTTAGACACAGTGCAAAAAGTTCAGAGAAGGTCAAGACTTATAAAGACAGTTTGAAGAAACTGGAAATTTTTAGCCTTGAAAAAATGGGGCTGGGGAGAATATGATAATAACCTTCAAGTGATGAAGGATGTAACAGAAAAGCTGTCTATCCTAGAGCACAAAAAGGAAGAATGGATTTAATTGAATGCTGGATCAGAAAGTTCCCAATAATGAGGGGATTTGATAGTGGAAACCATTATCTGGGTAGAGGTTGAGCTTGTGTTTCCTAGATGTATTCAAGCAGAAGTTGGATTTCCATCTTCCAATGATGCTTTCATTTAGAATCCTGATGAAGTCCTAGATTCAGTTTGATGCTCCTAATGGACCCCACCCATTATGTAATTCTTAAAATGGAAGCCTAAATCAGAAAGTAAATAAAAATCTTGTCCTTAAATATTGTTTAGTTTAATCTATGTTTAAATAATCTATCCAGGCAGTATTCGAAATATTGTGCACTCCAAGGTTAATAAAAATCCAATATTCAATATGCATTGTATCCCATTTTCCTATTTCATTTATTATCTAGGAGAGGGATAATGACTAAAAAGAAGCCAAAATTCATCAAATGTAAATTCTATTAAATTGTTCTAAGTTAAAATAGACTTTTCCTACCTATGTTATTTTTCCTACTTTTAGAATGTAGGAAATACTGCAAGGAGTTTAATTAATAGCACAAGAGTTTTGTTTCTTTTTAACTTTGTAACATTTTAAAACATTATTCTTTGTATTCTTTGTTTAGTAGCATCCAAAAATATAAATAATATAAAATGTACAATGCAGTATAATATACTATTATAATATGGGTAAAGTTAAGTAAACATTTGCATCACTTTATATTAGCATTTGCTGAAGATAAATCCTTGGCAAAAGCAATCTGAATCTAAATGTCATTTGGGCCGAGAAAGAGAAAAGGCCTGAAATGGAGCTTCCCATTCAAACCTTCAGTAAAATGGCTGTTGCTCAAACATATTGATAGCTATTTTGTTCTGGTTGACGTAATTGGGGTAAAAGAGCAGGAATTGTATGATTGCAAAAATTAACTTCAAAACAAGGATGCAAAATTTACTGTCTTAAAAATACCATATTTCTCTATTCACATTCTGTATCAGATAAGTAACCAAATTCTTAAAATATTGACTATATTCTCAAGCACAAATAAATTTTTAGGGATCTTTATGTTCATGGAAAAATAAAACCTGAAATTGTAAGTTAAAGTACATCTTAACATCCATCACATAAATCATGCTTGTTTTATTATTAACATTGTATTAATATATGAAAAACATTTTCTGATACTAGAAAGGCCCAACTCTGATTGTTAGTATTAGTATTTAATAGTAGCAAAAGATGAATCCAAATATTTACTATCATTTAGTTGCTTAAATCTTACATGTAACCAAGAGTATTAAATTAACTAATTAATCTTCCAGGTTTACTTCCTTTTCAAAATATTTTATTGAAAGAAACAAAGGTTGGCTTAAAAATGTCATGTTTCTTTCAAAATTCTTCATGGTGTGATTATTTTGCTGAGTGGTAATGAAATTCTAATAATTACACTATTGCCTAAAACAGGTAGTAATATTTAAGTAAGATAAGGTGGCCGATCTTTTTCACTGTTATTAAGCACATTATTTTTAATAAGCTTTGGAACCATAGTCAAAGGCCCAAATTTAAGGGCATAGTAAAATGAAAAAAAAAAAAAAGTTATTCTGTAAGGTGATGCTTTTAGCTGACACTGATATGGAACTTTAGGGTGGCATTAAACAATCTGTTTAACAGATAAACAAGTTTCTTTCCATAGAAGTCATTCTAAAAGCTGCAAAGAGCTGGCATTTCTTTGATAAGTGCTTTGCAAAAATGAGATTTCTCAAAAGTGAAACCCCCATTTTGCTGATAAAGAGTAAAGTGAACAACACCACGGTAAAGTTATGGGTTTCCTCTAAAGCAGGGCAGGAGCAATCTCTTCCTCCTATCATTCGCCGATACTAAGAAAAGTATCTGACCTGAGTTTTAGTTAATGGGATTCACAAATGCTCTCTTCTTTGTTAATTCCCCACAAAATACTGGCTTTGATAGGGCAACAGAAAAAGTCAAGTTAAGAAGGAACGATCAAATGTATGTAAAATAAAATACCAATACCTTCCTTGCCCTTCGCCTTTTTCCTCCGTGTGCTGGGACCTCCTGGGACTTAGGCGAAGGCCGCTTTGGGGCAGTTGCCTTTGGCGATTCTGGAAGGAAAAGGAGCCTTTTCAGCAGCAGCTTCCCAGACACGCGCAAACGCTCACACCGCCTTTCCCCCCCCCCTCCCCTCCCCTCCCCTCCCCGGCATCTTCCTCGCCGAAGGAAAACTGCAGAGGGACGGCGTTTTTTGCCTCGGCGTTTCCGGCCGCTTGGGCTGGGACCTCAGCGTCGGAGAGAACCCGCAGGTCTCGCCCATCCAGCGCGGCGGCAGGTTGCACCGGCTGCGAGAGACCTCCTCGGGGCGCGGTGGGCGAGGACAGAAGAAGGAGATGCGGGGCTCATCCGAGGTCGCTCCTGGGCTCCTGCCTCGCCTTGCCCGCTCGGAAGAAGGGGCTGCGAGAGAAGTTCACGCCAACCGCTCCCCCCCCCCCCTCCCCGGCTGACCAGAAGGACAAAAACAAAGGGCGCCGAAGCCCGCGGAAGAAGAAGCCAAATCAAGACTGGACAGTCAGACTGTTAGGAAGGCGCGGAAATTTAAAAATGTTTGGACAGGAAGAGAAAGGGAAAAGAAACCGTAAAAGGGGAGGGACACAGATGGGGAGAGAAGGGAAGCACGGGCGGCAGGGCGAGGGGTGGGGGGAAGCGAAGTAACGGTTCTGAAGCGGCCTCTCCCCTCCCACTCGCGGCTTGGCTCTTAGGCGCGGACCCCGCACGGCCCCAGCCTTGGCTCTGGGCACCGCGGCGGTCTGGAACCTCGGACGGAGGTTCCAGCAGGAGAGGCACGAAGCGCCGCGAAGGAAAAGACGCGGCGCGGAAGCCCAGGAACAGCTCCGACATTTTGAGCACCTCGCATCTGGGCCACGCTTCTTGCTCCTGGTCCTTGGAAGCAATGAAGGGCGGGGGAGGACGCCTCCTTCTTGGCCCCCAGTTCTGTCCTGGGTCTGGCGAGATAAAAGATTCTAGCCGGCTCAGGATTCACCTGGATTCCCAGGGCAGAAAGCCAAATAAAGGTTTCGGCTCCACGGGCTGTGGGGTGCTTGCTCTGGTGTGCCCGCAGGTACCTTACCTGCGGCGCAGGGCCCCTGGCTGAGTTTGGCGCGGCAGCCAAATTCCGCCTCCAGCTTCCCCGGAGGGAACGGCCCGGACCTAGCAGACACGAGTTAGGTGCTCTGGGTCGCTTTCAAACCCTCCCTCTAACTTTATACTTCAGCAGCGAGCGCGCCATTGGTAAAGCCCATTGGGAACATGGGCGTGAAAGATGGAGAACGCTGAAGACTCCTTTCCCTCCCTCCCTCCTTCTCTTCCTCCCCTCCCGTCTAATATGCCATCTACCTTCTTCCACGTGAGCGATTTGCAGTGGCACTCACTTCTGACAAGTAAGCTGCTCCAGCTCTCCCGATGTTTATTTGGGAATTAGCCGGTCTCACTGAGATAGTCCGAGGATCCAAGTCTCCAAGGCCAGGTTTCCAGTAGTCAAAGGAAGCGCCCTGAAAGCCAATGGCAACTCCGTTCCTGGTCAGCCAGACAGCAAGCAGAGCAGAGCTTGCGGGAAACTGGTTATACTGAGTCCCGTCCCCTTTTCTGTTCCCTGATCATGGGCAGAGTGCTACCCGTCACACTCTGTGTGGAGTCTTCTTCTGGGTAAATGGAGTCTAGTCTGGCCCACCTGCTCCGCAGAAGTCAATTTGTCTGAAGATCTTCTCACGACAAATGCGACGTCGGTTTATTGAGCCCGAATTTTTAAGCCCTTGAAGGCTTTGGGATTTCCACCCATATTCAGTCTCGACCTGCTTCAAAGGTGGGACTAGGTGTGGGGAATCCAAAAATTGGTGCTCTTGATATTTTTTTTAAAAAAGTATAACTCTTTGAATTGGACTGGGCGGAAGCTCTATTGACACAGGCTATGTCAAATTGGACGCTAATCTCAAACGTTCTTAACTATTACCAAGTCCGAGTGAAATAATGGTGTAACTGTCCATCTCTAAGACTGGATATTGCTCTTTAGCTATGTTGGTGCCAAATGAAAGATAGCTAAAGAGCATGGGTAAATATATGGCTTTTTGAGAAAACTTCTGATGCGATTGGTCTCCCAATTCTGCATTATATTTAAGAGAAATCGAATCAATGCTATTTGCTGTTAGATTGATAACACTAAGAGTTCACGTTAACCACATGAATTTTGAAAAACTTTTGAAAAAGAGAAAGAGCAGTCCTGCCTCTTTTGCCTGACACTGAGGATTTCATGCAAGTCATTTCTGAAACCACAGTTTCTTTTGTGTTAACAATTTGACTAACTTTTTGAGCCCATTATGACACTCATCTGCTAGAAGCTTGCCTATATATTTACTAGCTTTTCAAATATTAAAGATTTTTAAAAAATTAAATCTCTCATAAGGATGGAAGGGGCAGGTTCACCAGAAAGAAAATATGAGGTTTTGTTTTGTTTTACAGACAGCTAATTCCTTTAGATGTCAGTTTGTTTTTTAATGTCTGGAAAAGGATATGATTGGTTTAGTTTTTAACTGGCCCTTCTGAAATCTCTGTTCAAGAAAGGAAAAGTTTCTACAATGCAGGAGAAATGCAGGGGGATGAAGTTGCTGATACAATTTATGAATCTTTTTTTTTTTTTAAATGAGCCAAATTGAAATTGACCAATATAGCTGGATGTCACCCCTCTTGAAAGTAACAGTCTAAGACCTGGGTCACATAAAATATCACAGTTTCTCAAGTTTTTTATCTTCACAGCAAGTTGAATCATTATGACACAGAAAATTCTTCGGGGAGTCGAATAGCAATGAATTATCTCCACTGCAACAAGCTGAAGTTTTTAATCAGAAAACTATCAGGATGAGAGTGAAATTATTCTAAATAATTGATAAAAGTTATAGGTTTTGTAATTTATTCCCATGCAAAATATATGTTTAATAGTCAGCTTTTCTACTCAACAATCCGAAAACTCCAAGTAACAATGCAATCTTAGCCACATCTGCTCAGAACTAAGCTCCACTCACTGAGTTCAGTGTAGTTCAATCCCACATAGATACATAGAAAACTGCAACTAAAAAAATCCAACTTCACATTTTTGCTTCTGAGTGCTTACACTACACTATTATATAGAAATGGCTCTGCAAAAGAGGCTTTCATCTAAAATACCAAGTCTTAACCACAAAAATATATGCTTATTCTGTATTTATTCTACTGGAACAAATGTGAGTAAATAGTACTACTCTGGCAGTTTAATCTGAGAAAAATCTAGAACATTCCCAAAATCTGATCAAGTGACTAAATGTGATCTAATCTTATAAATTACTTTTTTTAAATTTTAAACTTGTGTTTGTGCAAATAGCCAAGATATCATATTCCCACACTGTGTGACTTTGGACTTGATAAATTCCCTTTTTACTCTTTTTATTATTATGCATTATATTGAAGCTTAACTATTCAAACTGCCCCAAATTGAGATTTCGTCTCTGGTCAGATACAAGTGGTGAATTAATCGAACCTTTGGTCCTAAACATGGTTAACTAGAAGAAAGCTAGATTTCAGCAGAACTTCCTTCAGAAAAAGAGATGTTTAGGCGATAAGGCATGACAATAAAAATAGAAGAAAAATAACAATGAAAGCACTTTTAGTGAATGTCCCATAGACCTTTTGTTAGCTTATCCATCTCATCAAAAGTTTGTGATTCAATTGTCCAAACGTCTCTCTTTTCCTCCCACTTCCCCTTCTGCCACAAAAGGTCTTTCACATATACACTCCTTCATGCACTGTTTCATATTATGTTAACCTCTGTTAGGCTACATAATGTTCAGGGATGGGAAATCACAGTAAGCCTTTATAGATCTTTTTACAAGTTACCAGAAAGCACAAAAACACATCTTCAACCTTTCTCCTGCCCCATCGTCCCTAAAATGAAGGATGAGGTGAGCAGCAAAACCAAACCAAGTTAAAAAAGAAAAGAAGAAGAGAAAAAAAAAAAAAAGCATTCATAAAGGAAAGGCGAGAGAGCCCACACCCAGCTTCTCGCTAGTTTCCATGAAAAGCTGCTACTGGCATGATTTTTTTCTCCCAAGAGGGAAAAATATCACCCCCATGTCTGCATTAAAAAAAAAGAAAAAGCAAAAAGACTGACCCCATACTTTGATTAAGATGAAGAGAGGAAAGAGAGGAAAGGAAAGGCGACAGGTGTACAAGCAGGCACTTTGGGAGTCCAGGGCAAGGGGTGGCCTTCAGTCCCCGCTGAGGGCGCCCTCCCTCCGCCTGCTGTTCTCCAGCAGTTTGGCGACGGCCTGCCTCTTGTAAAGCTTGGCCAGGTCGTAGGCGGTGGCTCCCTTCTTGTTGCGATGCTCCACCCGGCTGGCCGTGCGCTCCAGGAGGAAGGCCACGACAGCCAGGTGGCCCTCTTGGGCGGCCAAATGCAGCGGCAGGTTGCCCTCGTTGTCCTCCACGTTCACGTCCGCTCGGAACTCCAGCAAAGTCTGCAGCGTGTCGAGGAAGCCGGCACGGGCCGCGTCGTGCAGGACAGCGAAGCCGGTGCGGTCTTTCAGATCCGGGTCGGCGCCTCGCAGCAGCAGCTGCCTGGCGATCTCCGGGTTCCCCAGTTTCACCACCTGAAGACAGAGGGCGAGGAAGAGAAAGGCGAGGCAGTGGGCAAACGGTTGGGTTCACACGTGTTCCACGTGTATCCCCACGCATCGGTCGGGGCTTTCCTGCAGAGCCTTTGCTTGATTTGGCTTTGGGGAAGCCCGTGGGAAAAGTTCGCTCGGGAGCCCAGAGCCCTCGGGAAACGGGATGTCAATCTCTTCGGGATGCCGGGGCAGAGAATATAAGGCTGGTGCATCTGATTGGAAGGCTTTCTGAGCCGGGATATTTTGGGATGACACCAGCAGTTGCCTTCTATTTGACATTTCTGGCCGTGACCGTTTGGTCCCCAACGTTCATGGCCCGTGACTGCAGAGAGACCCCCTTCTCCCACTCCTTGCTTTTAAAAACCGAACCGAAGTCTCTTCTGAGAGATACTACAGTGGAGAAGCTATAATTGCCGAAACGGGAGTGCTGTGAAACCCACCGTACACCTCACAGAAACAAATAAGTGCCAAGCTAAATAAACAAATAAAACGATGGGAAATTGCATTTCCTGTTGTGCCATGAAAGAAATGAAGGGGAAAAAAACCCAAGGGACAGGGTAAAAGGATGAGCTTCTTGGTTAAGGTAATAGATATATGACGCTGATGGGCTTGTCCTTCTTTGATAGAAAGTGGGTCTAAAATCCAAAGGGCCCATTTCCCAATTGTATAAAGAATAGAGGACCTACATGACTATTTCTAATTAAAGATGTGTCTGATTTAAGGTGTGCAAAAAGTTAAATGTCTGTGTAGTACCTTATTAGCAAATACCCTGTGTATATGTGAGAAACAGCTCAATTTCTTCCTTTATTTAAGTCTTTCCAGTTGCAATTGAGAACAAAATAAATAATACCTAAACAAAAGGGCAGATAGTGGATTTAGAATATAATGTGTTTTGCAAACCTGGATGTATCTAAAATCATTCTTAGGGTAGGAAGTGCAAGCAAACATGGAAAACTACCAGTAGTGAAATGAAAGAAGTAAGGGGAAATTGAAGAATGCCACTGTTAAAAACAAAGCTGTGTTGCTTCTGCACTTGCAAAGAACTGAAATGTAATCCTATTATGGTCACATTGTAGACTAATTGTAGATTACTCAGAGAACACATTTTAATCAATAAGACAGAGTATATATTTCTTGTGTCCTTTATCTGTGGAGTAACCAATCAAATGGATTTATGTATTTTTAAAAACTCTTAGTAAATTCAGAGGGTCTTAACTTCCAAGGAAATGTATTTGTAGTTTGCAGTTTTAGTTTCATTTGGGATAGTTATATGAATGAAAACCAAGACCTCTAAGTTTATTGTTTATATTCAGTTTAAGCAGAAAGTTTTTAAAAGCTGCTGGCTTCCCTAAACATTCATTCCCTTTCTGTGAACGTTTCGATACAGTATTATCACTAAAAGCATGTTTTCTTAAGAATCTCTACAGTTTCTGGTGAAAGGAAAAAATGATATAGTAACTATAATTTTTCTTATATTTTCAGTTAGGATTACTCATCTCAGAGACCCTTGAACCTTTTAAATATTTTAATCCTTGTGTCTGAAAAGCCACAGCCAAATATCACATAGTGAAGTTTACACCTCGGTCAAGCTTTGTTACAGGGAACAGCTAGCTTTCAATGATGAAGTGTTCTTTTGCTTTCAGTATTTTTTTTCTTCAGTCCTGTTTTGCCTACCCATTTATAAAATAATATTGCCGTGTGCCTTTTACATTTTTTTTTCTTGCTAGGAATGCTGTCTTCTGTTTTAGTATACAAAGGGGAACAGTTACAGTAAACAAAACTGGAAAATTCATAAAACAAGAGGGAGTTATGTGAGAGAACATATAAGACTCAGAAAGTAGATCAGCAGTCACAATGATGGTAGTTTACTAGGTGATAATCTCTTCCTTGGTAATCCAATCACCTGCCCTCTTGTTTACTAATTTGGAATGCAAATACAGTTAGCTTTTTGGAAACTAGTACCAGCCATTATGATAAAATGAACATGTACTCCTTAAACATTTACAATTTCACCATGTATCTCCTGTCAAATTCATTATCTGGGGTAAATACAAAACTCAGGATCAGGTTCCAAATCTGTGGAAGATAAAAAGTTATCTCTAGTATACAAACTATGAGAAAAGTCTGGTTTTAAAGACAGTTTTAGATGTTTCTAAATGTTTTTTTTTCCTGGTGTGGAACTGTTTTAACAAGGGAAAGGTACAGATTGCATGCAAAGGCCTAAGCACAGCTGTTCTTAACCAGATTGAGGAAGGAGGCCTTCAGATAAATACCTGATTTGAAAAAAGAAGGGAAAAAGGAAAAAAAGAGAGGAAAAACATTCAGGGAAGAGAGAGAGAATAATTTAAATGAGACCATAGAAGCCAATGTGTATTTTCACTTTCTTTGGTAAGCAATATTGACTATCAGCTTAAGTTCTATCATCCTTTCTGGTTTACACATACTGAAAACAAGAATCAGCTTCTTCTGTTGTGTTTACTTTTATTCTGATGTGTGTGTGTGTGTGTGGATTGCCTCAAATTGTGATGAAGCTGCAATGAAAAGTAGGTGGTGGAAAAGACATTTCCCCCCCCCCCTTGCTGAATAAGCAGAGGTGTATCTCTGTAAATTATGAAATGGGGGGCGGGGGAGGAGGGCAAAATCATTGGTTCTCATTAAACAGTAAGAAAAAAAATTGGCAACTGAGTAAGGAGGTGGAAATGGAGGTTGCACTTCCTTTTTTACCACACCAATTCAATGGTGGGTTCCCAATGTGACCTACCTGTTGTGGTGCACAGAAACCTAAAAGGGTTCTCGGCATTTATGCTCTTTGCACATCGGGAAATAATTTAGGATTCCTGAGGTGAATTGGAAAAGAACACTGGTCCTCTTACAGTAGGAGGGTTTCTTTCCATTTTAAACAGGAGGTTGTGTTGCTGGAGTTTTCATCCCTCACCCACAGGGACCCCCTCTTCCAACATTTAAGAAAGTGGACCCTGTCTGTAGTTTAACCAACAAATTGCTTTTCTTTAAGAAGCCTGCTGAATATTCCGCAGGACTTTGGACTAGATCCACGGTCTTGCATCGGAAAATCCTTCCAGATTTTCACCTAGCTTTTTCTTCTGTGTCTGGTTGGGCACCCCTACTTCTCTCCCCCCCACACCACCACCACCTCGTAACACTTTCAGCACCGTTATCCAATGTTCTCAAAGGAAAACATCTTTCAGCGGGTGCAGGGTTTTAGTAGCTGGAAGGGCTCCAGCAGCCGCCTGTAAATCTAAACACTGGAAATGGGTGTAGACGGCGTTATATACCTACGGAAAGGAAATTCTCGCAGGGAAGCGATCCACCAATATATCAAAAAGCAAGCGAAGGATGGTGAAGTAACAAAGCCCAGGATTTTCGTGATCCAGATCGCCACATTGCTTCGCCGTACATCGCAGTTATACAGGGGCGATAGGTTTGGGGTTGTTTTTTTTTGGGGGGGGGGCGACATGCTCGCCAGAATGTGAGAAAAAATAAGCCCCAACCGCCACCTTTTAGTAGCCAGACAACACCCCGGTTCAGATACTGAAACAGATATAATCCGGATTTCAAAAATGAGGTGTTTACCGACCTGCTCGGAAACACGACCTAGCCCGGATTGTTCCTTTCCCTCCCCCTCGGCCTCCGCCACTTGCTTCCCTGTCTCAGATATTATTATTTTTTTAAAAAAAAAAGACGAGGTGTCTTGCAGACAAGGTTTATCCCGAGATTAGAGAAACATTAAAACCAGGTTTTACTTAAAATACGTCACTTTAAGGAGTTGGAGCGGTGAAACTTATAAAATATGGCAACCAACTCGCTTTTTAAAAAATGCTGATTTTTTTTTTTTCCTCCCCTTTTTTAAAACGGTCCTTTCCCCCGTCAAACCAGTTCACCTAGTGGCGAACGATCGCCTCTGTCCGCCCAGATACCAACCTGCAGCGCAGTCCTCCCAAATCCATTTTGTGCATTGACGTTTATATTATTTTCCAACAAATTAGTAACTTGCGCTAGGTCCCCTCTGGCAGCTGCGGACGCCAACTCATTCGCCAAAGGTTCGGCCATTCCTTAGGGCGAATGACGATCGCCAACGAGCAGAAAACCTGGGCTTGGATTTGATTATCTTAAGGGTTGTTTTTAGCCGGGCATGGCCATCGGAAACTGACAGGAGCGGGGATGTTAATCTTCTGGAGTGGACCTTCTTGTAGTAAATACTCGTAAAAAAGCTGCTTGCCAGAAGCCCGCCCCTCGGTTCACACGTCATACATACTGCTGCAGCTCCGCTTGAAAAGCAGATTTCTGCACCTCGAACGCGCACAACCCCCGCCCCCCGCCGGACCTTGGCCGGGGCGCATACATTGATTCAAGCCCTTCAGAGAGCAGAGCAGACACACTTGGGGTGGGGGGACGACGACACCCCAAGCTCAGTAAGGAAGGGGAGATGGAGAAAGAGAAGAACAAGGTGGAAGCGGAGAGGTGAAAGAAGAAGGAGCGGGAGACACAACCCACCAGTTCGGTCCAGCCGCGACCTCGGGGCAGGCTTCTTTGGAAGCCGCGGGTTCCGTTCCCGATGTGGAGGGCCGGGACTCCTTCGCTCTTGACCCCGTGGAGTCCGTTCTTCGCCCCCGAGTAGCAGCCCCCTGGACGGCCAACAGTAGGAGCGAAGGGGTTAATCCAGTCTCTGCAGCCGGGGGATTAACCAGCCCCGGCGGGGAGATCAGCTGCCCAACTACGCCGGGGATGCGGCGGGATTTCGGCGCCCCCGTCCCGGGGCGATGGGCGCGCTGCAGACTCAAAGAGACGCAAAGTCGGGGTCGGTCGGGCTGAGCCCGAGCGAGAGCCGGGAAGGTCGGGCCACCAGCACATCCGAGGGGCCGCCGCATCTTTCGGCGCGCTGGTGGTTTCAGCGCGGCTGCGGCTGCGGCCAGCGTCCGCTTCAGCCCCGCCGTGTCCCCGTTGCCTCCTTCGGCAGCCGAGTTCTGTAGCGAGTGGAGCAGAGGCTGCTGCGCCCCACTGACAGGAGCCCCGAAGGCGCAACCGCCAGCCTGGCTAAAAGGCGCCAAAATAACTCTCCTTTCCCCTCAGAGCGCCGGCGGCCGGTCCCGCGAGCGTCTGGAAGCTGCCGTGGCTGGATCAACCCCGCTGATTTTTTTTTTTCTTTTTTTTCCTGCGGGCTGCTGCCTAGAAAGCCGGTTCCTCCTCCTCCTCCAGTCCGCGGTCTCCCCTTCCTCTCCCCTCCCCGACTTCTCCGCAGCTTTTTTTGAAAAGGAAAAACATTTTGAGCGCTCTTTGACTTGAAACACCCGCCCACATTTTAACGGCAGAAATTTAAGGAGGCGCCACGGAGTTCCCGGCAAAAGCAGGAAGGCCTGGGCGGGAGGACGAGTCTCCCTCCTCCTCCTCCTCCTCGCCTCTTTTCTTGCTGGGCTCTGACAATCGGTTCAGGCCGCGGAGCCGCCGTTCGGGGGCCAGTAGGCCTTGCCGTCCTTTTCCCCCCACCCTGTTACCCCGGCTGGGCCTGAGGAGATAAGCTGGCGCAACGAGAGCTCTATTTGCTCTTTTTAAGGAGGTCGCCCCCCTCCTCTCCACCGCTTTCTTTAATATTAGCCCCTTTCCAATATAGCCCGAGAGGTTATCGGTGTCGTCCTCCGCCCCCGCCCCCCCTTCCTCCTCCTCCTCCTCCTCCTGGGCGCCCTCTACAATTGTGTTGTCGCAGAGCTCCTCGTCCTGCCTTTGAGACAAAACGAGCCGAGACGAACGGGCGACACGTTTTATGCTTCTTTCTAAGTTGTGGGCGCCCGTGTGAAACGCGGTTATTATTTGTTGACGCCAACTGTGCGGGGCACCGCAGGAGAGTAAAAGGAGGCGGGCCGAAAGTTAAGGCGACGTGTAGGGACCGCAGTGCCCTCTCGTGCATCAAGGATCTCTTTCCCCGGAGTGGCAAAGCTCGTTCGTCGGAGCTGCTTCTTCACGAAGCTCTCTCCGCTCCTCTGCCTACCAAGACCGGGGGATCTTGTTTGCCTGCTCCCCCGCCCCCGCCCCAGCAGATTGGCAGAAAGGTTAAGTAAGTAGCCAAAAGAGAGGCTTGGCCGTAGGTTTTCCTACAGGTTTTCTTTCTCTCGATCTGGTTACTAAGGAGACAGCCCAGACAAGGTCACGCTGAAGGGTCAATGTCAGCTTGCTGCAACTGTAGCAAATGAAAAACTTTCTCTCCAACCCTCCCCCCACCCCATTGCACTTATTTTTAACGCACCTTGGTGAAAAGGGGGGGAAGATGGTTGTGACATTTTAAAATATCGCTGAGGCAAAAATCAGGAACATAAATACTATTGTGCTCAGGAACTAGTCTTCTTAAAATGTTGAGGAGCAAATGAGTGAACACTAGAGTCCATGAGTAAATTCCGAACAGATTTTCCACTGAGGAAAATGTGTTGAATCAGTAAACTTCAACCATACCTACCGTAGTTTATATCATAAGAATAAATCAACAACTTAATATACTGAATTACTATGTCCTTGGATTCATCTGTCTACGATGCAGCATTCTTTGTTTGATAAAATTTAATGGACTACATGAAATAGCCAATGGTTGGTCAATCATTGGTTGGTCAATCAAATATGTGGCTTAATGTTTAAAATCCAAGCCAGTCAATAATGGTTTACCCAACAAATAATGGGTTAAACCATGTATAATGGGCTAGATAAGAAAAAGAGTTTATGACAAATTTGCAAGTACTTATCTATCCTCTTTTTGTTTTATTTTGTTAGATGAATGAGATGGGTACATCAAAACTCAAATGCAAGTCAGGGCTAAGTAAGACTAAGTGTATTTTTAATATATATATTTCTTTGATTTTTATCCCACTTTCATTGTTGTTTGTGAAGAACTCATGGTTGCAAACACACCTGAAACACTTCCTCTTATTTTTCTCACACAACAACCCTGTGAGGTGAGTTGGTCTAGAGAGACTACTAGGCCAAAGTCACCCAGATGGTTTTTCTTGCCAAAAGTGGAACTAGGATGACATGACCACAATTTGCAATTTTAGTGGCATCCTCTCCATTGACTGTTTGTTGGAAGCTAGCTGTGAAGGATGCAAATTGTGATCACATGACTGGAGGATATTGTGATGGTTGTAAGTGCAAGGACCAATCATTTCAGCACTGCTGTAACTTTGAACAGTTGCTAAGCAGGACAAAAATTAAGCAAGGACTATCTGTATTCTGTAAATATCAGCAGTTATTTCATGAATGATAAGTTATTGTCATAGCTAATTTCACACATTGTACTGTGCCAGGGCTATTAACCATTTATTAAACTGGCTTATTCAGTGGTGTGGATAAAATATCACAATGATGTCAAAATTATTATGTGTATAAAGATGTCAACTATATCACAAGTTCTGATGCAAGTATATAAATAAATCATGACATGTCTGATTATGCAATCACATGCATGTTATCCTTTGTCCTCTTTGCTTATGCTTGTGATAATGTTAGTGGCTGAACCACAGAGATTGTCTTAAAAATATATTCATTTCTTAGTTTAGCTAATAGAATTGGCTGACAGACACAACAGTGATATTCTACTCCTGTAAGAGTGAATTCCAGGCAGTAGGTTACAGTGTCACATTTTAGTAGGATCTATTGAATTTCCGCTCATATAATGTAGTTTGCTAATATTAGAACAATTAACTGCAAAAATGTTTGTATGGTGTCCAGAGCCCCACCTGCTTTAATCAAAATTATGAAGACTGCATTGTACTATACTGTAAGCTCCACATTTTTGATCATATTATTTATGTTATATCACAACATGCATATACAAAAGACAAGGCCTGCAATGTGACAGTGCAATGCTATTTTTGTTGTATTGACTAGTTGGACACATGCAAACATAATAAAAGTTGGAAGGGACCTTGAAGGTCTTCTAATCCAACCAGTATAACATAGCAACATAGCTACGATCAGGAGCTTTGTATTTCTGATTTAGTTGCATTGGATTCCTTTTCAGTACTCATGGTCTTTGTACTCACAATGTGATAAACCATGGTAGAAATATGGTACACTGAATTAACTTGATTGCCTGGATTCATCATAAACTAACTCGAACTATCAAATTGGCCAAGTTTGCACATTACACATGTTTAAATTAGTCAACCACATTTTAACACATGCAATATACACTTAATATTGCATCAAATTTATAAGAATTGTGCTGATTTCTGTCACCAACTCCACTTCTGAAGCAAAATATTATATCTTTAATCAAGGTAGAATCTCAGCAGGTGGCAGCATCTTGCTGACCTCTAGACTTAGAAGTAAAGTAGGGTCAGAACTAACTAATACTTGGATCAGAGACCAGCAACAAATTCCAGGATTCTAGTCAGAGAAATTAATTAATATATATATATATATATATATATATATATATATATATATATATATACACACACACACACACACACACACACACACACAGGAAGAAAGCAGTGACAAACTACTTCCTTGTGGTTGCCAAAAAATGCCATAGTTATGTCCACAATGTCATCAGGGTATAAGCTGTGTTCAGGAGAATCTTTGTTTTTTATCAGGAATAAATAAGTTGATTATAGTAAATTCTTGAGCAGGGTAAAAAGTAGTAGTATTTTAGGAACAATGAGTGATGATCAACAGAACTTGTATTACCTGCAATCTTGTGTTTATGAATAGATCATATCTAGATAAGTATGTTAAAAGCATATAGTTTATTAACTAGAAGTCGCTATTTCTTGGTCTTTTCTGGGACCAGGCAGTTTTAATATGTTTCTTTTTGATGGGGAGTGAGGTATGTTGCTATATACAGATAGATCTCAACTTACAATAATTCACTTAATTACCATTTGAAGTTACAATGGCACTGAAAAAAGTAACTTATGACCATGTTTCACACTTATAACTGTTGCAACATCCCATTGGTCACATTATTTACATTTGAATGCTTGATAACTGACTCACATTTATGACAGTTACAGTGTGATCACCTTTTGCAACCTTCTGACAAGCAAAGTCAATGGGAAATCACTAATTTAACAACTTCAGTGATGCAAGAAAAACTGTAAGATGTGGCAAATCTCACTTAACAAATTTCCCAGTTAGCAACATAAATTTTGGGCTCAGTTATGGTCATAAATTGAGGACTACCTGTATTTATCTCTATCATTTTCCCTTTCCATTCCTAGTCTAGTGGAATAATCTGTTCTTATTGCAGAGGAATAGGCAAATTTCTCCAATAGCAGTTAATTATTTATTTATAATAATGATTTTTAATGAAACAAGATACATACATCTTGTTGTATAATATTACTATTTTACAAAATATTTTTCAGACGTAATGTAAATCCAATACTTTTGTAACCAGTTACTCAAGTTTTTTCTTTGCTAGAAAGTTCAATTTATGATCACATTTGGTACTCATTTAAATAATAACACACTTTTATTGTAATTCCATTGGCTGCTGAAAGGTAGAATATACCCACATCTGAACTACATGTAATCCAGTGTCTGATTCACACATTATGTTATTAATATGATGACCTGTAGTTATATGGCTTAAGGAATATCAGATATGCCATAGCTTTGCAATCACTGAGTGTGTATGAATTCATTTTTGCTATCACATTTTTCTATACATTAGAATTTCTGTATTGTTACTGGTTACAAAAAGATTGGATTTTTTTATCTGTGGCAATACGTTTAAATGATGTGAGGTTACTAGCATTCTTTTCTGATCTTAAAAATGCTAAACAGATTTGGATTTGCTTGGCACCTAAGAAATCTAAACAGGAAAAATAATTGGAGAGAGGAAGATGGCAGTGGCAAACTCTCCTATATTGTTGTCAGGTTTACAGTGTGCAACATGCCTATATAGTTTCCAAGAACTGAGACTGACTTGAGGGAGATTCTTCCGATACAGGTAGTCCTCGACTTACAACAGTTCGTTTAGTGACTGTTAAGTTACAACATCACTGAAAAAAGTGAGTTTTTCATGCTTATGACTATTGAAGCATCTTCACAGTCATGTGCTCAGAATTTGGATGGTTGGCAACTGACTCATAGTTATGATGGTTGCAGTGTCCTGGAGTCATGTGATCACCTTTTATGATCTTGACAATCATAGTCAATGGAAACCCTGATTCACTTATCAACTGTATTACTAATTTAATAACTGTAGTGATTCACTTAACAACTGCATCAAGAAAGGTAAAACTCACTTAACAAATGTTTCACTTAGCAACAGAAATATTGGGCTCATTTGTGGTCATAAGTTGAGGGCTACCTGTATTGCTTTAGGAAAGAGAGAACAGGGGCTATAAAAGATGACTGGTACCTCCTAAGGATTAAGTGTGCTTGAGAACCATATACTTATTATAATCTTTATATGTCTTTTGAGCTCTTTATATTACTCTCTTACAAACAATGGCAATGAGACTTTGTATAAACATTGCGAAAGTTGCAACAAACAATATTCAGTATTTACTTTAAATTATAAAAGTTTCAGAAACAATTTACATATATATCCTAAACATAAGTACTCATTTCACAGACTGTGGTTCCAACAAGATTATACAACACAAAGCCATAAACAATGGTTAACAAAGTAACAATAGTTCACATTGTGCTTTAGCATGTACAATAAATCACTCACTGTGGTTTTTTCATTGATCCAATGCATGCTTCCTTCAAAATAAACCATCTCTGTTTACATGCCATACATATATTTTATATTGCCTGTGCTCATGATTCATTCAATACAATTTGTCTCTGAGAAACAAATGCATAGGACCAATCTATTTATACACTGGTTAATTCTGATTAGTTAATTCTGATCATTTTTATTTAATGTAGTTACTGAATAAGAAGGAAAACAATTTTATTTTTTTAGTATATAGACCAAGATGGTATATATTACATGCTATGTATTATATATAAACCATATTTATTCCCATTTTAATTCCTTTATTGTGTAATTTTCCTGATTTTTTAAAACGTAACAAGAAGTCTGTCTGACCTTAATTTGCTATAGTTAAATAATACTCAATTACTGCTCTCTGCAAATGATATTGCAACATTGTGCTCAATACAACACTTTTAAAGCCTTGACAGGAACTCCATGGCTTCCACCCAATTCTCAAAACTCGCTTTTCAACTTTTTTTTTTTGCATTTATTTAAAGGGACACTTTGTAATAATGTGTGAGTGGACTTTGTTTGAGGCTAAGGATATAGCCTGACTCAAAAAACTGCAGGTTGCGAGTACTAAAGAACATGTTTAAAGCCGAATAGTGACTGATGATATTAACAATTGCAAACTGTTTTTCTAGTAGCTGTATCAACTGCAATTTAATGATTATCCAAAATGTGTTGCAGGAGCTTACATCAATTGGGTACTTGAAGATTTCTTTAGTGTCCAATTCATGTACTGGCCATTTTTTGGTGAAACTAGATAATCCTGTGACCAGTTGGATCATCCTTTAAGAGGAAGGTAGTGCAGTCTTATGTGACTAGAATAAACATAAAATTTAGGCTGACCATTTTTTTATGTCGATGTGGGATGGTCCATTGATCATCTAAGACAGGGGTGTCAAATTTAGGATGACACATTGTCATCATGTGACATATCACAACTCCCCGGTTCACTAAACTGGGGGTGGGCGTGGCTAGTGCATGATACACCTGGCCCACAGGCTGCGAGTTTGACACCCCTGATCTAAGAAGAACATTAATAAAAAAATAACTGACCTCCAAGACCTCTGATTGACCTCCAAGGTCCCTTCCAACTCTTAATTCTGTTAATTGTAGTGGCAACTGAATAAGTCAATATTCTATAATGAGACAATATTTACTTACCTAAGTAGCTAAACAGAATTACCATTGGCAGGAAAAAAAAAGCAGTGGGATTGGGAGCAACTTCCAACTTCTTGTCTGCTTTCCCATTGATTTTCCATTTGATTTTCCTTTCACATCTATTTAGACAATGATTTATGGCCGGATTTGCTTTGGGTGAGTTCACACAACACAACAAAATTGCCTTTTGGAAACTGCAAAGATTGGACTGGCAGTGTATTGAACCAAAACCAATACAAGTACACCTCTACTTACAAGCACAATTGAGCCCAAAATTTCTGTCGATAAGCAAGAGATTTGTTAAGTAAATTTTGCTCCGTTTTGTGATCTTTCCTGCCATAATGTTAAGTGAATCACTGCCATTGTTAAGATAGTAACACGGTTAAATGAACTTGGCTTCCCCATTAACTTTGCTGGTCAGAAGGTCACAAAAGGTGTTCACATGACTCTGGGACAATGCAACCGTCGCAAATATGAATCAGTTGCCAAGCATCTGAATTTTGATCAGGTGACCATGGGGATACTTCAAAGATCGTAAATGTGAAAAATGGTCATAAGTCACTTTTTTCAGTGCTTCTGCAACTTCAAAAAGTCACTAAATGAACTGTTAATAGTCAACAACTAGCTATAAACTACATTGTGGTTTACCACATACCCAGTAATGTGGCCTGTTTCTTTAAAGTCATATTTGGCTCCATTATAAACTTATAACCCCTTCATTTCCCCTGTGTTTTCCTCAGTAAAGTCTACTAGAAACAGGGGTGGGATTGTACTGGTTCTATCCCGTTCTATAGAACCCCTTGTTAACTTTCTAAGCAGTTTGAAGAACCAGTAGTTAGAAGCAATCTCCTTTTGTTTTTTCCCCCCCTTATTAGTTCTTACCAGTATGCCTAGACTTCCTGTCTCCAGAGCTTGTAAGGCTTGACTTTCTTAAAGGGAAAGAGTTGTTTTAAGATTTTTACACTGCTGTTGGGAGGAGATACTTCTCTGGACAATCAGCACTTTGAAGAAATAATTGAATAATGAAGCAAATAAAGCTTTGCTTCATTTATATAATGAAGAATAGAATAATGAAGCTTTTAGTGACAAGGAACCAAGATGAGTGGCATTCAGCAAGGCTTCTTGGCTTGATAGAAAGATGAACATTCAAACATGAGTTTACATACTCTTTCTGAGTTTTGGTGTAAACTGGTTTCTGGTGAAGGTTTAATCCTGTGTTAATTGAGGGGATAATTTTCCCTATTCAGCTTCAACAAGCAACAGCTACTGTTGTGATTTAATTATTTGTATTGTGTTTGAATTTTTTCTTGTCTCATGGTTTCTTTTTCTATTTGGGGAGGGGGGGTCTTCCTTCACTCCTTTAATATTGTCTGACACTGTCCTTTGGGGGTATATTTCCAAGAGGCAGGATGCAAGCGTGGCACTGATTTTTTTACTGCCTTTCGGGGGGGGGGGGCATGTGACCTTTTCTTAAATCTGGATGATTTCCTTAGGATATCTTGTGAGGTGAATGAGACCAGCTGGTATTTTCAAGTGGTGCAAATGGATCTAAGGATTGCTTTCCTGGGTCTGCTTTTTCTGGAGAGCTTAAATGACCTCTCTGCTAAAGGGTTTCACTTTATGAGCAAGAGTTGGCTGCTTGATAGTTATCACTGCATTTTAACTATTTTAATTCCTCAAGGTGCTCTGGCACGCTGCCTGATTTGTAACTCCGGCTCCCAGGTATTTTTAATCTAATGACTGGTATTTAGGGCAGCTTTTTGCAATCAAAGAAGCTTTTTGTATTTTTATATAGGTAATCCTTGACTTAGAACTGTTCATTTAGTGACCATTCAAAGTTACAACAGTACTGAAAAAAGTGACTTATGACCATTTTTCACACTTATGACCATTGCAGCATCCCCACTGTCATGAGAGGCCAGGCGAGGAGAAGCACCCCTTGACATGAGTGATGTCAAGTTGGCCACACCCATGCAGTCACATAACCACCTAGCCACACCCACCAACTAAGCCATGCCCACAGAACTGGTTGTTAAAAAGACTGAATCCCACCCGACTACAAACCATGTGACAACAAATGGATTTGTATACATCTTTTGATAAAAACACTAGGAAAGAAAAGATCGTCACAAATCTGATTGCAGTATTTTGTAATCAGCCAATTATTTATTTTTGAACATTGGGGTTTCTTTTCAGCGTAGATTGCACAGAGAAACACTGATGGGTATGAAGCAAATAGGCTATATTTAAATACTTGATAAAATAGTTTAGAGAAACAGCTAACTATAGTAGAAATGGCCTTCTAAAAATTTCAATAGTAACAAAAAGGTAGGGATAGGCAAAACATCTGAAATTTAAAGTGTTTTGTGTCTGAAATCAGTTGTTTTGGCTTTACCAGAAAAGTTCACATACCATTCTGGTCACTGTGAACATGTTTTGAGTTTCATCACCATTAGGAGACTTCTCGTAAGATCAGAACAGCTGTTTCAAACTAGAACAGAGCATTTTGAACTCAGAATTCTACATTTTTATCCACTATTACTGAAAAGACTTCTCATCCATTAATGAGAATCTGAATATGCGGAGTTGGTACAAAAAAGGAGACATAGTTGAATCAGTGGATGGATTTATTATGCATGCATGGTGCCTAATAGTATGCCTTATTTGGTTTGGCTTGATGTGTTATCTGATTTTAAAACTACTGCTGCTGATAAACAGTGGTTTGTGTCATGTTATGTGAACCCAGCAAATTGTGAATTATTTAATTAAGTAGATACGTATAGACTTTTCAGAAAAAAACAGAAGATCCACACCAAACAATGGGAAAATACTTGCAACAAATGGCCAGTCTACAAGGGAATCCTGTAAAGTGGTGGTGGTAGCTGCAGTGATATCACCACCAACACCACCTTTGTACTTATTTCTTCCATCAAAATAACGTAAAACTGAAAATGTAATTTCAAGATGAAGATATGAATCAAGTATTTGGTATTTCATTTATTATTGTAGGGCTGCCAAATCAGATCCAAAGAGCTGATATGTCATGTAGCTATTAAATTTGTATGCCATTTATGCTCTTTAAGTCAGTTTTGTGAAGAAACATCATTCAGCACTACAGATCTGCTAGCATAAACAATTCCACAAAATAGAATGTAAAACGTTTGATTGTCCACACTGAGAGCTCAGATGTAAAAAAAAATAATATTGGACTCACACAGAAGGTACAATAGTTTTGAGAAAACCTCAATACCATTAGGAATTATCTGAAAGGGAATTTTTTACAAGATTAGAGTTTTCAGCCAAAGTCTGTAGTGACATGAATATCCTATCAAGTACTACTTCTCTTTTCTATGCTTATATCCAGGGGTGGGATTCAAATTTTTCAACTGGTTCTATGGGCGTGGCTTAATTGGCATGGTTTGGTAGTCATGTGACTGGCTGGGCGTGGCCAACTCAACATCACTCACATTGCTTAGAGTGGTTTGAAATCAAAGCCATAATTACAAAAGCCCTTATGGGCAGCTTTAACTTTCTGTATTTTAGAGACATTTCTAATGCAATAAGCAAATTAGTTAAGCCACATATATAAATCTAGATTAATTTAGATAATCCACATTCATTTTTCCATTTATTGGATTTATTTTTAAATAAATGCACGTAGGATACAAAACAATCTCAGCACATTCCTGTATATAAAATAAACTCCACAGAAATCAGGACTCAATTAATTATCCAGCTAAAGTATTTTCCTACTATCACCAGGGAAAACCTAGAAGGGGGGGGGGAAAAGGTTTGTAACTCTTTCCAATCTCAGTGGCAAACTATATTCTTTAGGGTGAGTTCTTCATGAGTACACAGACACATACAGAAAGAAAAGAAAAAAGAAAAGAAACCGTGGAAAGGTTCTAATGAAAAAGAAGAGTCATCAGTTGAATTAATATATTTGCCCATAAGAATCACTGTTGTTTATAGTTTGTTAATAGCTATATGATTCTACTCAATAAGATTCCTAAATAATTATGCATGAATTTGCACTATACTGTAATCCTGGTTATCAATATTAGTAATAGAAAAACACTGTGGCATAATAAAAATCCTGTAATGAGTCATTAAATGAAATAGGCAGCTTTCAAATCTAATAAATTATTTGGCAAGTAAGAGATATTAGGCTGAAGCATATGTAGAATTGTACTGTTACATGAGTTTCTGCAGTGCTAATAGGCTTCAAAATAATGTAATAGGGTGAGCAAAGCCATACCCCTTTTTAAAATGTGCATTTTAAAAAGAGGTGGGGCTTGGATTGCCAGATAACAACTGAGGTTTTAAAGCCAATAACTGTAGCAGTGGACATTCATGTATATTGCATATTATTTCTACTACATAAAGGAAAACAGTATCATTTAATATGTTGCTCCAATCACTATTTGTAATAATTAAGCCAGACAATATGCTGAATCAGTACAAGGGTAGTTTGTCATGGTACTCCATGGATATGGATAATCATTATTTTATATGTTCTATAAGTGAAGTCTACTGAAAAACAAGCTATGGCGTGAATCATGATGTAGACTAAATTCTTCCTATATATTTTGTTTTACTAATTTTCTACTTTTCTTTAAATGCCATCTACCCATGCTTTAGTTGAAGAAAACTGCACTGCTCAAAAAAATAAAGGGAACACTTAAACAACACAATGTAACTTCAAGTCAATCATACTTCTGTGAAATCAAACTGTCCACTTAGGTAGCAACACTGATTGACAATCAATTGCACATGCTGTTGTGCAAATGGAATAGACAACAGGTGGAAAGCAGAGGCAGTTAGCAAGACATCCCGGATAAAGGAGTGGCTCTGCAGGTGGTGACCACAGACCACTTCTCAGTTCCTATGCTTTCTGGCTGATGGTTTGGTCACTGTTGAATGCTGGTGGTGCTTTCACTCTAGTGGTAGCATGAGACGGAGTCTACAATCCACACAAGTGGCTCAGGTAGTCAAGCTCATCCAAGATGGCACATCAATGCGAGCTGTGGCAAGAAGGTTTGCTGTGTCTGTCAGCGTAGTTTCCAGAGCATGGAGGTGCTACCAGGAGACAGGCCAGTACATCAGGAGACGTGGAGGAGGCTGTAGGAGGGCAACAACCCAGCATCAGGACTGCGCCTTTGTCCAAGGAGGGACAGAAGCACTGCCAGAGCCCTGCATAATGACACCCAGCAGGCCACAAATGTGCATGCAGCTGCTCAAAGTCAGAAACAGACTCCATGAGGGTGGTATGAGGGCCTGACGTCAACAGGTGGGGGTTGTGTTTACAGCCCAACACCGTGCAGGACGTTTGGCATTTGCCAGAGAACACCAAGATTGGCAAATTTGCCACTGGAGCCCTGTGCTCTTCACAGATGAAAGCAGGTCCACACTGAGCACGTGACAGATGTGACAGGGTCTGGAGATGCCGTGGAGAACATTCTGCTTCCTGCAACATCCTCCAGCATGACCGGTTTGGCAGTGGGTCAGTAATGGCGTGGGGCGGTATTTCTTTAGGGGGCCGCACAGCCCTCCATGTGCTCGCCAGAGGTAGCCTGACTGCCATTAGATACTGAGATGAGATCCTCACCACTTCATATGCTGGTGCTGTTGGCCCTGGGTTCCTCCTAATGCAAGACAATGCGAGACCTCATGTGGCTGGAGTGTGTCAGCAGTTCCTGCAAGATGAAGGCATTGATGCTATGGACTGGCCCGCCCGTTCTCCAGACCTGAATCCAATTCAGCACATCTGGGACATCATGTCTCGCTCCATCCACCAACGCCATGTTGCACCACAGACTGTCCAGGAGTTGGGGGATGCTTTAATCCAGGTGTGGGAGGAGATTCCTCAGGAGACCATCTGCCACCTCATCAGGATCATGCCCAGGCGTTGTAGGGAGGTTATACAGGCACGTGGAGGCCACACACACTACTGAGCCTCATTCTGACTTGTTTTAAGGACCTTACATCAAAGTTGGATCAGCCTGTAGTGTTTTTTTTTTCACTTTAATTTTGAGTGTAAATCCAAATCCAGGCCTCCATGGGTTGCAAAATTTGATTTCCATTGATAATTTTTGTGTGATTTTGTTGTCAGCACATTCAACTATGTAATGAACAAAGTATTTCATAAGAATATTTCATTCATTCAGATCTAGGATGTCTTATTTTTGTGTTCCCTTTATTTTTTTGAGCAGTGTATATCAGCAAGAAATTTGCTGTTCCCATTGCTAAGCCTTATTTCTGTTCCAACACATGCTGTCCTGATTATGCAAATGCAGTGCTGGATAGACAAAACAACCGGTTGAGTCTTCCAGCTTTACTGCCCTCTGCTCAATACATTTGCAATCTTTGCAATTGTAGCAAAAATGGGTGAATCTGATTGCAGGAGTTTGCCGCTAGGTCCCTTCTTTTGACTTTCTTCCTACATTCCATTCTATCTTAACCCAACTGAAAACAGATTAAATAAAGCAATAACCAAATCAATCACGAAGGGAGCAGAATCACAAGCAGTATTTTTATTTGGCAGTTCCCTTTTCTTCACAGTAACCCTGTGACCTCACATGTGACTGGTGCTTGTTTATATTTTCAACTCAGTGAGAAATAAAGCTTAACAGATTTTACACAACTTGAAATTGCTGCTGGATGCTATTGACTTGTAAAAGAGAAAATACTACTTTAACATCTGTTCAGCTAAGGATAATTTAAACTTGTCTCAGTCACAGGCTAAGAATAATAAGCAATAACCAGGGAACTATGGCAGAAAGAAGTTATTGCCAAAATGTACCATGGGTAAGTATAAATGGTGGCACAGCCATAGTCTAATATTAAAGCTACATCAAAGTAAACAAAATCTTTATTAAGGTCATAAATCAGCAAATCAGATTTGAATTTCCGTTCTGAGTACTGCCAGCATATTAAGTTTTGTTATCAGTTGAAACATAAAAGCCATACAAAGCAGACATATTTGACCTAAAGGAGTTACTATTTATATACCAAGTTCAGACATATACATATTTTTAAACCTCTGGTAGTGGGCTTAAACAGAAAAGGTAAATGGATGTAGGGGAAGTCTTCAATACAGAGTTAGTTTAAATTAAGGACTGAGCAATCCCTGCATTATGACTAAATAAGATTCTCCAGAGTTCCATTGCTAAAATAAAGAAGCAAACCCTGTTATTACAGAGGTGTTATTTACTATTTAAAAACAACAGGTCTTTAAAAACTAAGCTTAATTAAAGCAAAAGAAACTCCACCCATCCCAAAGCTCACATTAAAACCTCTCCATTTGTGTGACCTCACTGTATCATGGCTCCGCCTGTTACAACTCATGTAGAACTTTTTTTAAAGTGCAGCTTCAAGACATTAAAAACTTAATCCTCCTCCTGTACAATGCCTTTTTTTTTTGATTAAGCAAGTCTCTTCTGTGTCCCATACATTGCTGTAATTTGAAATGTGGTTTCATTCAAAGGTTTACTCTGATTCTACACTCAGTGACTTTCACGACTGTGTGATCTAAACTTTTATATTTTATTCAAAATCAAATATTCAGGCCAATGTAGTATCATTTCAAATTTTTAAATAATCACTTTCCCAACATATTGTTGCTATGTTATTTTCATTATCACTGATTTCCCTAGGAAAGTTCATAAGATTTGCTATTATTTCACTGCCAGCTCTACCACCTTCTATTATCACTAAAATAGCCAACTTGAGCTCAATATATTTTAAATTTAAATTTTAATACCATTAGCAATATGGTAATAGTTATTCCAAATATTTGAAGAGTTGCTTTATCTTGTACTGCAGTTTAAAACCAATGCACTATAGATCTGAGTGCCTCTGTGATCCATGAGAAAATGTTGGTGGTCCACAGAGAAATGTCACCCCCAAAGCACCCCCCTCCCCAAAGCATTAATCCAGGCTGCACAGGAACACAAGGCTGTGCCACCCGCATGTCCTGTGGAAACACAAGGCTTGCGTCAAGTCATTGCGAACAACACAATGGAGGGAGGGGAGGGGGGAAAGGGTGGAGGTGGGGAACTTGACCATTTGCCCACGTGCCTCACCTGGCCACCGGGCTGCTTCTTTCCACCATTTCTTCTGCTTTTGGCTGCATGCAAGGAAAACAGCAAATGCCTTTCTTTCTCTCCCTCAAACTCCACCAGAAATTAGTCTTTGCGCCAGCATGACAAGTCTCACAAAGACTCATTTATGGTGGAATTTGGGGAAGAAAAAGAAAGACTTCTGCTGATTCCCTTGCACGAAGCCAAAGTCTCTCTCTCTCTCCCCCCCTGAAAACGGAGCTGGAGACGGTATCCTGTGATCCCAAATAAAGAATGATCGATAGGTAAGAATACAGGGTGGAGAATTATCCTGCAGACTTTTTCTGGGATTTTCCCAGGGTCTCTGGTCCGGGGATTATAAATTATAAGTTTGGTTCCTGAGGTCCAAAAGGTTGGCGACCCCTGCTCCATATGACTTTAAGTAGTCTACTTTTATCCATATGTAATGTGTGCCAATCTTTTATAATATTGGGAACAATACCAATAATTATTGGCTTGACATCAAAAGTAACAATAGCTTATTTACAACAATGGCTTAACCTACACTGGTTCTTCCAGCAGTGTACTACAAAATCCAGACATTTTTATAAGGCAACTAGGTTTTGTGGCAAATTTCTGGATGGCCAGGAGATGGCAGATTTTTCTGCTTCTCTTTCTGGAGACCAATAGTGGTGGGTGAGCCAGATTTTTGCAGCTCTGTTCTAGTTAGGATTGTTGTTCACCATGCCCCAGGTAAGACTGCTGTTTAAAAGCAGCACACTATGAAACAATACAATTCAGTTTGCCATTGGTTGCATCTCGAGACTCCATACCTTTAGGAATCATCTGGAAGGGGCAGCTGGCCTTATAAATCCACGTAGAATAAGATTCTGAGGTATAGCAGTCAGCACACTCGCACTTCATGAAGAGAGATTGGTGAGTAAATTTAACTTCTGCCCCCAAAATACCACGATTGTACTTACTTTAAAACAATCCCCTGCCCCATTCCCAGCCTATTTTACAAGCGAAAATAGGCACGTAAATGCCATGAGGCGCGTAACCACTAACTGTCCTTTTCAGGAACAGGGTCGCAACCCTTCCATCCCAGAATACGGTTTGCAACATTTGGAATAACCGCAATCGTCTCCTTCGAAAGGGCGAGGAGGGCTTTGACGCCGCCGGCGTGGGGCAGACCACCCAAACGGGCAAAGCAGGCGCAATTTACGACACTTTCATAAAAGCGAGGCTCCGTCCATCCCTCCTCTTCCCTCCCTCATCGAAGAACCGGCGTCTGCTGAAGGACCTTTCGCGACCCCGCCGACCCCGCCCTTTTGTTTCTTTTCAAAGGGGGGGAGCAAAAAGGGCCGGTGGGGAACCTCCCACCGTCGTCTCTTTCTCTTCCCCGCAACTCCCGCCCTCGGAGTCGGCACTTTTTACATAACAGTCCCAAAGCGGCTTTCCCTGCCTCACCCTCACCCCCACCCCCACTCCGTCGGGCTTGATCGGCGGCCAGCATTTGACAGGAGGGCCAGTCACGTGGCAGCCGGAAAGCATCTCTTTTGCGACTTCAATGACAGGCAAAATGTGCGACAGCCGCTTGCTGGGCAAGGAGGAAGCGACTTAAAAGCAGCTAGCGCTTCGCCTTGTTTGAAAGGCAGGCTTGGTTGGATTGCCTTGCGTTCCCTTCAGCTGCCTTTCTCCGCCCCTCTGGTGGTCGGGACAGCGGGTTTGGGAAGAGGGAAAGCATTCGGGAGGTGGGAGCAGACCGAGGGCTTTGACCTAAGTTTGGGAGTTTAGATGAGATCGTAGCCTCCTTTCTCTTCCCACTCCCCCCACTTCCCACCCCCACCCCCCCACTCCCTTGAGCCCCTTTCTTGCCGGCAGCAGCCTCCAGGTGTCCAGTTCAGGCAGGAGGAGGGGCCGCTCCCGGCTGCTTTAGCGTCCAACATGGATAGAGAAATGATACTGGCTGATTTTCAGGTAAATTTCAAATTCCACCACTGTCATATTCTTCACCATGACCTCTTTCCCTCTCTGTCTTTCTTCCTCTTTCCCTTTCTCCCGGCTTCTCTGTGTTCTTCTTCTTTGATGGAAGGATTTCTAAGTTCCGGAATTGGCAAGCCCTGCTCCGATCTTAAGAGCAGAGCAACCACCACAACAATAATAAAATTCGAGACGATTTAATCTTTGTAACCCATAATTCAAGCCACAATCCAAGAAACGTGAATAATGTTAACTGAACATTAGTTAATGGCAGTAATGTATCTCATCTTTGTCTTCACAAAGAGATAAAGGAACAACCTAATCCCAGTCAGAGGCAAAGTTGTTGTTTTAAACAAGTACTTAAAAAAGATTGCTATCTACCATACATCTGGTTCAGTCTGACGCTTTGCAAACTTCTAATAAATTTCGCAGGACAGAAAAAAATATTCTGAAGATAACAAAAATATTTGCCTAGAACTCAAGGATTCATATCTATTGTGATAAAAAAAAAAAGATGTTAAATGAAAGATTAGAAAAGAACTTTGGTGCCTTGTACACTTAAAAAAACCTTCACATTGTCTAATAATCTTATATTTGTATACTTATAATCAGTTTCTGATTACATTATATATATATTATTATATTATTGTCCCAAGAGCTAAATTCATGGGAGAATTTTATATATATATAAAGAAATAAGAAACTGATTATAAGTATACAAATATAAGATTATTAGACAATGTGA
>BLBF01000020.1:41225782-41294748 GCA_015471245.1 Laticauda colubrina
AACTTGAAATTTTGTACTTTTTCCCATGAATTTAGCTCTTGGGACAATAATCAACATGTTAGGGTAAGATCACTATTGGGATTTAAATTGTTTTCTCTGTCTTGCAGCATTCTTGTCTGTAAGAACAGGGTTTCCTTATGTGTTTCTATGTAATATTTATACATCAGTTGGGAAATAATTCACTGGATTTGAATTCCATGAATATATGTACAAAATTTCAAGTTTAATATAATTTATGTATGGTTTTTATAAAAAAATTGACCATAGCTTAAATGAATAATTTTAGTTCTTGAGTTTCATTCTTTTTGAGCTATTAAATGTGGCATTTTCAAAAAAATATCAATATCGTACATGCATATGCATCCACTTCCAAGACAGTATTTCATAAAATGCCAAAGTTATTATGTAAAGAAAACTCCAATGCAAACTAAAGAATAATGTTGAACCCACAGTTTGTTCTTTCAGGGTTACTCCTCAAGTTCTTTTAGTATATTTCACACATAAGCTACCCCCAGAAGAGAGAGATTTTGTTCCTTTAATTTTGGGCTGCCTCACTAACCATTTAACTTCACCCTTTGCCCTCTGTTGCAATTATGATATTTGCTTTTGTCTCCCCCCAGTTTTCTTACATTGGGACTGCTCTAATTCTCTTTAAAATCAGTTCCATCTCTTCATTTGTTGCCATTTGCTTATGGCAGTGAGGCCAATTTTTTTTTTTTTAATTTTCCACTCTGGCAATTGATAATGGAGTACTGGATTCCAGGATCTTAATTTACTAATAACATATTTTGGGGCCAGTCATATTGGGAGATAAACATGGAAGGTAGCTGGAGTCTGATATTTCTCTTAAAAGGATTTATAGAGAAAAAAAAAGAATTAAATCATATGCACCAGCAGAGCACTTTAGACGCACAGGTGGAAGTATCCACAGGTGCATATTGCTGATTCTGTTTTAAGTTAATGATGTCACAATTTGTTAATTTCTTCTAACTGATCTTTTAAAATTCTATTTTTCTTGTGTGCAAATGAAATCAAATTTAATGAGCATTAGCGTTATTTAAAGAAGATACGTGAAATATACTATAGAGTGTAGAAGATGTATTCAGATATATACTTTCTAGGAAATAAGAGAACCTGCAAAGATCAGATGCTATGGTATGTAGAATCTATTTAGGCCCAGGCATTGCTCCATGAAGATCAATTACAACATCATTGAAATTTTAGCAAACTGTCTAAATCAAATTTCTTTTCTTAATTATTTGGCAAACATTATTACAACCATAGAACATTTTATATTTAAGAATATATTAATCTGTTCCTTTTTAATAAGGAGCCTGCTAATTATATTGAGAAATAGTGAGTTTTATTTATTAAATTTATAATAATCTCACCAATGTGGCATCTCTTGCTGAATTTACTGATACTTCCCACTGTTTATGAATATTTTCATAAACATTTTGAACTTGTTCTATATATTTGGCTTTAAGTTTCATACTTAATTTTTGTAGTATATATTAATAGATGTATATTTGGATACTTGTTTGTATGGTACCTTATGCATTGAGAATTTAAAAATGTACAGATGAAACTACTGACAATAGTTGATGTAAATGTTTTATAAAAGAGAAAATGTTACCTGCTTTCAGTCTGCAAAATCTATGAGGCTCTGTTTTTTGGATTAGGATCTAGTGACAAGATGAAGTTTGTGATATTTTATTACTTTTTACTGATTTTTATCAGATTTAATTAGGACTTGAGATCAAAAGATGAATTCAATAAAATGGTTGCATCAGTAGAAGAAACCATTCCTTTTCTGGAGCAGATTTACGAATACTTTTCTAACAAAAATCCAATAGGGCAGCATTGGACTCAACTGTATTCCTAATAATTTTAGATTGCCTGAATATTATGAGTTCAGAATTGTTGAGATCTTAGGTCAATTATGATTTATTACTGAATAATGTTATTTATATCCCACCTTCATTATTTTTACAAATAACCCTAGGTAGTACCACATCCAACATTTCTTCTTCCTCCTATTTGTCTCCGTAATAGCAACTCTATGAAGTTAGTTGGGCTGAGAGCTAGTGATTGCCCCAAGGTTACCCAGCTGGCTTTCATGGCTAAGGTGGGTCTAGAATTTATAAGGTCCTTTCTAGTCTGGTGCCTTAACCATTAGACAATACTGCTCAAACCAAACTGATTATATGCACTATGAATGTGCATTTGAATACTATATTATGGATCACAATCCTATGGACATGCATCTGGGACTAAGACTCATTGATCATTGCAAGATGGTTTATTTTGAATAATGGTTTATTTTGAACACATTGGATTGATCTGATTGATGTGATTTTGTTGAAGGAGGGAAAATAACAAAAAATCCATCTTTGTTGATCATCAGAACACTTTGAGATACATTAGTATTCCTGTATTCTGAAGCTAAGAATTGATGATTTCTTTAAAAAAGTCATTGATATTAAACCCAAACACGATTTACTTAGATATAAATTACATTGATAGTCATATATGTGTAACAAGATACAGTTCTACCTCAGCACTTGACTGCTTCAAAACTCATCAAATTTGTTATTAGATGCATTTTGAAGCAGAAATCTTGTCTCAGCACTTATCTTTCTCCTGGAAGTCAATGTGAACGGAAGAATTTGCTAATGTCAGTTGCCCCATGACTTGCTATTTCTTCTGGCTGAAATAGTGGGTCATGTGATAAGTCATGTGGTTTTCTTAGGACTTCTTGTTAGTACTCTTCCGGAACAAATTACCAACATGGACCAAGGTACCATTGTAACAACTTTTTGGGGTAAGTTACAATTCTATATGTATGGCTTCCTGGGTATACCGTTAGCTACATTGACGTTTTATGCTAAGTTTTTATGTAGGAATTGAATCCAAATCTTTGATGCTTCTATGCATTGCTCAACTCCTAATTGGACTATAAGTATTGTACTTTAATTTATTTGGTTTTACAACTTCTAGGATTAACATTTGTTTGATTATCATGTAGCTTATATAAAATATCATCACTTTGCAGTGGTTTTCATGATATTTCATAACTTTTGTATAAAGTTCTATTTTTAGAACTTAATTCTATAAGAGAGTTTCCAATTATTTTGTATGTAATATTTCTCCCAGGAGAGCTTCTATTTAGGAAAATATTTTTTATGTTCTATAACACTCAAGTAAATAAAGTACTAATATACAATTGAAAATACTTTCTCTTTCAAAATGCTCATTTCAGAGTATGTTTTCTGTTTTGTTTCTGCATGATGCCATTGAGATTTAAACTTTGGGCTTAGAACACTTAGTGGAGTTTTATTCATGCAAGAGGAAAATATAATAATTTCATATATTTTAAGGAAGATGCTTCTTTTCCAAAATTGAATGTTTGTAACTTGAATTTAAAAAATCGAATATTTTTTAAAATCACATGTTTACCAAAGCAAACAATGTTCATACACTTCATTTTTAAAAAATGGTATCTAAGGCATTGATCATATCTAAAGGCAAATGAGCCTTTTTATACAGAGTAAGAATCTGAAATAAGTTCTGTTTATAAATCTGTAACTGGCAGCTTTGAAAATTTGAGAAATAAGATTAAGATCTACAGGAGGCTTTGTATAATTCTATTTTAGGCATAGGAGCTTAAATATTTTTATGTACAAATATTAGAGAGCAGATTGTACTTTTCCTTTAGTATAGATATAGATCTTGATTTGATTACCTTTTGGTTTTGTCCTCTTATATGTTTTACATTGGGATGTGATTGGTAATATGTTGCTTGAATTGTAATCTTACATGTATGACCTGTTGAACCGAAACATTAGTCTGGAATGACCACTGATATTATTTCATTGAAGCCAGTATGTAGTTCAAGTCTTTGTTAATGTCACTTTGCTTTTCCATTTAATTCAAGGTTATTTGTAATCTTATCTCTCCATCTTACTGGAAATTCACATATAATGCATTTACATTTTTTTTCTGCTATTTTTAAAAGAGCAAATACAATCTTGTGAAATCTATTGTATTCAATAGATTACTTTAACAGTTTACAAAGCATTTTAGAGGCAATGCCAAATATTGTTAGTGAATTAATGACACAGATATATGTGATGGTTTTACATGAAAACAAATTCTAAAATAATATATTTTAAAAGAAATCTAGCAGCATTTTACAGCTTGCAATAGCATGTTTGAAAACTTCTTTCTCAAAAGCACACCCTGTTCCTTGCTTTTCTTGCCTTTATGTACTGGTGCTTTGATGGTTACGATTGCTGCCATCTATTTTCCAGGGGATACCTTACCCCAATGTGTTATCTCCCATCCATAGTTTGTTTTAGAGGGGGTTCTAAATACCTGTGTTACTCTATTTATAATTAAAATAATTAAAATTAAATGAAATAATTTTCTATATTACACATCTTCATCATCTTGTGACTAAGCATATCACTAGAAATATCAAGACTTCTCTCTTCTGCTTGGGAAGTAGACCAATTTCATAAGAGATAAATACAATCAAATTTTCTTTAAAAGGAAGACATTACATATAGTCTGTCTTGGGATAGATAAATAACAAAATTGGTACAAATGAGGGACAACAACTTGAGAATTATAAAATGCAAACAATGCTCCATTCAGCCCGCAAGATGTTGCTGGTTATAGCTAATTGGCTACAAATTGCTGTTTTTCAGCTAGAAGTGGAACTACAGAAGAAATAATAAGACAATTGCAATTACAAGAGGGTTCTTGTAAAATTTTATGCAAACAGATTGAAAGGATAGATGCAAACTAAGCATTAATTACCCAATTATGAAATTTACATAGAAAAATGAAGATTCTCTATATTTCTCTATGTATAAAAGAAAAAAAAATAGCAAGAAATCCTTACTTCACATTTTTAACTGTCCTTAGAGAAGAAGACTCCTTAAGAAACACATTTCCCCTCTGTTTCTTGGAATTTAGTGAATTTTCCTGAAACTGTCTGGGGAAATATTTTCCAGCCTCTAGCTAGCAATTTCTGCCTCATTTTAAAAGGAGACTCAATTTTCCTGTTTCTAGGAAAGAGGGAGGAACTGCAGGTGTATATCTGTGTCTGCTTGATAAAAAGAGTATCTCTTCCTTGTAGTTGTTTATCAGGGATATCAGCATCTGTGAAACCCTCAGCCAGTTGACTAGCAACATGGCCACTATATTTTGTTCAGTGAGACTTGAAACTGTTTCAAAACTGTTATTAGCTTCTTTTTATAGCATATTGTCAGTGTTAAATGCTACTTTTCAACTACAAGACCTGAAAAAGTGTGCAAATTTTTGTTTACTGTACTAATAAAACTATAATCCTAATATGGATTTGGAATTTTGTTTGCGCCAGCATGGCTATCTCTGCTTTTTATGTGATCTTTTCTTAATATGCATTATTGAAATGCTCTACTAATGAACCACAGCTGTGAAAAGTACACAGTAAAAGAAAATCCCTGTAATATTTAACAAGCATTTTCAATGTATAACAACAACATGGCCCAGCAGTTCAAGATGCAAAATACAATTGGCATACAGTACTTTATTTTATATTTATTCTATAATAAATAGAAATTATTTTTATTGCAGACAGATATAAGAGACCTGTTTTAAGTAGTTAGAATTTAGCTTCTTCATACAGATTATTGCAAGAAACTAGATGGCCTTGGTGATGTCAAGTTTTCTCTAACCACAGCAGGTCCATTTTTGGACTTACATGACATGGCTCTAGCCATCTATGTTTTGGGAACTTCCTGATTGGGAATGACAATGAGGGTTTAATCTAGATCATTAACCAGATTATCTCTATCCCCAATGATCTGGATATGATCTGAAGTTCTGAATGAAAATCTTTGTCATTTAGACCAGAGTCTAGACCAGGGCTGTCAAACTCCCAGCCTCTGGGCTGGATGTGTCACATGCTGGCTATGCCCACATCCAGTTTAGCAAAGAGGAAAAAAGTCCCGATACGTCACATGACACTGCTGTGACAATGTGAGTTTAACACCCCTGGTTTAGACCAGGGGTCACCAACCTTTTGGACCTCAGGGACTACCAAACTCATAATTTTAAATCCTGCAGACCACTAATATGAATTTTGACTGATGGTGGCTTGCTGACATTTTCCCAGGGTCTCTGCAGAAAGCAGCAGAGACCCTGGGAAAATCCCCTCAAAAAAGTCTGCAGGAAAATTCCCCACTCCATTTTCCTATCAATCAATCATTCTTTATTTGGGATCACAGGATACTGTCTCTAACTCCATTCTTGGGAGGGGGGGAGAGATACTTTTGGCTTCATGCAAGGAAAGCAGCAGAAGAAAGGCATTTGAGAAAGGCATAATTTCCCCTTGGCTGGATGGTGAAAAAAAACAGAGAAAATTCAAATATATCATTGCAGATCAGATCTCAGCTTTTAGCTGCCTACGATCATCGTGTTTAGCTCAAACATTGAGAGTCTTCCAACACTTTTTTAATATCATCTGGCTGTCGGAGCTCTCAAGCCCTCAGCAAGGGCTGCAAAGGTGCTACAAGTGAAAGCTAGAGTTAGCGCCTCATTAAATGGCTGTTTCAAAAAGAAACGAGAGAGAGAGAGAGAGAGAGAGAGAGAGAGAGAGAGAGAGAGAGAGGGAGAGAGATCGGAGAGGCTTCTTTACTCCTGGGCAATTAAAATCAGCTGGTTGTCAGAGCAGGGCTGTTGCGGTGTGACGAGTGCAAGCTCACAGCAACTTAAACAGAAAACAGCCAGAGGCTTATTCCCCTTTAAAGATCACCTAAAATGGAGGATTGGTACCAGCACCATTTATCCTGCCTGGAAAAGTTAATTGGAGCTAGTGGAAGTTATTATTAAACTCTTGCCAGGGATTTCACTGCTGGCTGAGTGGTTGCGCACCAAAAATAATGGTTGGTGCCATTTTATGCTTGTCCAAAATTCTCTAGTTGGATTCAGCAAGTGAGGCCTCATTAATAATAGCAGCTGCCATTTTGTTTTCCTGGTGTGGCAACCTGCAAACTAACTTTATACACATTAAAAAGGCAGCAGGATCTTGCCATATTATATAAGATATTGTGAAGAGATAATCCCTAAACAGGGCTGTCCAGCACAGGATTGCAGGGCCTTCAGCACCAGCTCACTAACCTCAAAGCTGTCTGAAGTAGGTTCTGAGTTGGCTATTTCCTCACAATCAATCCAGTCAGCAGCACAACAACTAGCACCCAGGCTGTGACCTCCTGTGCAGTAAAGCTGTTGCAGGCCCAGTATCATTTACGCTGTTGATCATAATCTGGGCTGTTAAGGTATGTCAAAAATTGGTTCTAATTTGGATTAATTTGGCTAATGATGATGATGATGATGATGATGATGATGATACAGAAGAAGGGGATTAAATATATCATATTTAGGGAGTACCTGCCCATTCAGGAGCAGGCTCCTTGGGCGTGCCAACTGCCTGTAATTTTCAAGCCTCAAACTTTAAAGCTCCTGTATCCAGGGATTACAATGGCAAGTGGAAGCTCTATTGGCTTCACTGCTTCAGGCTCTAGAGCGGCAGCCAGAAGAGCCATGGCCAGAACCCAGAATAAGACAGCAGGCTCAAAGAAGCCTTCCAAGGCTGCTGAGAGACACCAAGAGATGCCAAAATGCACTAGAAAAACATCTTAAAAAGTGCTTCTGTGAGGCGGAAAAGAACTAGCAAACATCTCCTAGAGCCGAACCTGTTCCAAGCTCCATTCCAGCTCCTCCCCTGGATCTGTCAATGCAAACCAGATGCATTAACATCTTGCAAGACCAAGCAGGCACTTCAACTGCAATACCTGCACCACATAGGGCTCCTGAGGCTACATTCACCCCTACAGTTGCTGGTCTCCGTGCAGATGAATCTCTTCTCCAAGAAATTCCTCCTTATGTGAGAGCTTGGATGGAGCAAGCCATTAAACAAGGCATTGCAGCAAGAGTGCAACAGACCTTCCTGGCAAGGCAACAGCATGCACACCCTGAACATTACCTACAATCTCCAAGGTTGCTAAGCAGGGCAGAATCCATTCAACTCCAGGTGCCTTCCCAGGGGGCAGGGAAGACCAAATAGATGAGCTAGAACAAATTGTGTCAGTATCCTCTCAAGACAAGGATTCATTTTTATCTGAGGTAGAGCAGCTAGAGAAGGACATGTCGGACGATGAGGGCTTAGCCTCAGATCCACCTATTTTCATGGGTCTATTTTGCCCACATTTACAGCTGCTTCATTCTTTACCAGATCTTCCCTAAGGTGGCTCCATCACCTGAGAGATTCTGTTCTTTCATCAAATATTGATTTGCAGATCAATGGGAATCCACAACATCAGATGCTTGGGTCAGAGAGACCATAAGATCAAGTATCTCTCTAGAATTCCTCTCTACACCCCCGAAATTTTTTATGATGTGCCCTATTTCAAGGGATCCTACCAAAAGGACTCTTATGGAGACCACATTTTAGAGATTCGCGCAATCCAATCCTTGTCATCCGATCAACAAGAGCAAGGATTTTATTCACATTTATTTGTGCTCCCAAAAAGTTCAGAGTGGTGGTGAAGAACAATTCTTGACGTAAAACACCTAAATCGCTTCCTAGTTTACAGGAGATTTAAGATGAGCTACTTGCAATCAATCCTTCTCAGTATCAGACAAGGAGACTTCCTGTCAATAGATTTAACTGAGGCGTATCTTCATATTCCTATCAGACCCACGCACAGCAGATTCCTGAGATTCTGTTATAATAGCCACCATTTTGAGTATATAGCTCTCCCATTTGGCCTGGCCTTAGCCCCTCGAACCTTTACAATGGTTCTGGCAGCGTTAGCAAGCCATCTTAGGAGTAAGCCAGTTTGGCTACAAAGCTACCTCGATGACATATTCATTTTGTCATCGTCCATCCGGCAGGCTGAACTAGATACTCAGATCACCCTATAGGCTCTCCAAGAGCATGGAATTTCAATAAATTGGACCAAGACTCATCTGACACCATCAACTCGCCTCCTGTATTTGGGAACCATCATTGACACAATGGCTGGGAAGGTATCTCTATCATCGGATAGGCAGAGTAGCATCAGGCAGTTGTCAAAAGAGGTTAGTACTCTCAAACAAGCTATTAGGAAAAATGATCTCATGCATTTTTATTGTTCCCTGGGTCTGACTCCATGTCAGAACCCTTCAATGGTTTCTGCTTCCATAACGGTCAGGAAGGAGCAATGCCATGTCCACAGTCACAGTTCTGTCAAAGGTCTTCATATTACTTCACTAGTGGTCCACAACAAACATCAACAAGGGCTACCTTTTCAAGGACCCTGACAGACAATCACAACAGACGCAAATCTGTTTGGATAGGGGGGCGCACTGTCAGTCCCTTACAGCTCAGGGTCCATGACAGAACAGGCCTGCAGCATAAACTGGCTGGAATTGAGGGCAGTCCATCTGGCCCTCCGCAAATTTCTACCACTGATCTCGGGAGAACATGTTCTAATCCTGACTGACAACATGGCCACAAAGGCCCATATAAACAGGCAGGGGGGCACGCATTCAAGATCACTAATGAAAGAGACAGGGAGACTGTGCCGCTGGAGGAACACAAAGTGGAACACATCTTGGGACAGTCCAACATCCAGGCAGATTGGTTGAGCAGGGCCACTGTTGACCATTCTGAATGGCACCAGCACCCTAGACTGTTCCAGAAGATGTCATATCTTTTCAGTGGCAATGGCATCTATTAGATGTAAGATGTGCACTCTGAATCTACATTGACAGGACTGCTTCTTTGAGGAAGACAGAGGAAGAAAAGTCACATCATCAACAGTTGGCAGGTGGCTGCGAGCCACAATTGCAAAGACTTACGAGACTTAGTCATTGCACATGCCTACAGGTATTACAGCGCACTCAACTAGGAGTGCTGCAACATTGGCCGCTTGGGCTAGCATCAATCTGAATACATAGAGTGGCAACGTGGGCATCACCATCACCCTTCATAAGGCACTATAAGCTGGACATTTTTGCTTCCACAGAAGCAGTTTACAGAAGAAGAGTTTTGCAACGAGCCAACATGTAACAAGGGGGGACTCCAAACCAGACGGAGACCCTCCCATAGGACACGCCAAGCTTTGGTATGTCCCATGCCTGGATGCTCTGAACACCTCATCTGAAGAAGGGGCGTTGGTGCTTACCTGATACACCCATTCTCTGTGAGATGTGAAGAGCATTCAGCCCCACCCAAAGTCCGTCTGGTGTGGGTCCAATTCCGGCCAAGTCTAGAGAGCAAAGGTGAAGGAGAATGACGGTGAATTTATCACTTCGACTTCACCAAAACTGGGGACACTTAAGGAAGAGCCTCAAGGACGAGTTTCCTCAGAAATCAGCTCAGCTTATTGGACAAGAGACAGAAGCACCTCCCATGCCTGGATGCTCTTCACAGCTCACAGAGAATGGGCGTATCAGGTAAGCACCAACTTCCCTTCCTGTCTCTATTTGCATGAAGTGTCATTCTCTGCAACAGGAAGTGAGGGTGGATGGCTTTCTTCTTCTCCCTTTTAAAAGAAAATAGGGGTGATTGCTGGTTTTTCTTGTATGAAGCAGTTTGTATGAAAACAGAAAGTAGGAGTATGAAAGTAGTTTGTATGAAGTTTGTATGAAACAGAAAGTAGGAGTAATTGTGCTTTTTCCTCTGATATAAAGAGATAGCATAGAGCACTTTTGAAATTAGACTGGAGGAAAAGGGCAAGGCTTCTGTCTGTGCCCCTGGCTGTAATAAATGCTGCATTATGGAAGTTTTCCCATCCTTGTTATAATAGATAATAGTTAAATAGCAGGCCTATCATTGAATCAGTTAAGTTTAAAAACTTCAGTAGTATAGAATTTGTGTACTAGAAAAACAACAAGTGTGTTAATCTAATTGTCACCATTTCAGTTTTAAAAGTGAAGTGCTTGGGACCTTTCTCCCCTTTAAATAATCATGCCAAGGCAATCGGGTGATTAGTAGATGGTCAAAAAAATTGAGTGATTATTATATTGCCAAGTTCTGCTTCCTAGCACCAAGAATTCACAAAGTTTGTGAGCTTTGTAATTTTTTTGATATTTGCATCAGATAACAGGAAAAAAGTATTTAATGACATCATTGTAAAGAACACTAGTGTGTCCACCCCAAAATACCTCGCCCAGAACATTTATTTCTAGTTCTGTGTCTTGACTGAACATATATGTCTAGTTGAGCGCATGGGTTTTGGTATCGGTGTAGACATTTGAATTGGCTTTTTTTGTTCATTGATTTCAGGGTTACTAAATTATTTTTGAAAATTAATGCTAATAAGAGATTTTATAGAGGTAATTCAGATCAGTTAATAATTTTTGTAGGTACCTATTGTTGGAAGATTGCCATAATTAGATTTTCAGATATGGGCTGCAAAAAAATAGGTCAACCATTAAAAACAGCAGAGATGAATAGAAAAATATAATTCTTTGCTGCCATCAAGTGGCTGTCCATAGTTCTACAACATACATGCATACATGCATGCATACATACATACATACATACTCGTCAGAAAGAGCTGTACAATGGTGAAGATGGTCACCTCTTAAGAGTTCAATCCCAGGGAGTGACAGATGTTTCCCTATCAGGGCACAAAGAGAAAATATCTGCTGCAAACTCTGCAGATGTCAGGAAGGGCATCTGACCAGTAAATGCTCAGCTCCATTTAGTTGTTGACTCCACCCCGATAAAAGGGATTGCAGGATCATAAAAAGAAAAAAAATAGTGTTCAGAAATGTTTTCTATAGTTGCAGGTGTGAATCCATGCAACTATTGCTGCCTCATAAAAATGGAGAAGTGTTTTGAGAAGTTAGCAAGGAATTTGAGCAAAAATAAATTGGAAGGTAATAGGTAGTTGATGTTCACTTACTACCTATCTATTATAATAGTTCTTACTACTTAGTTTATAAAGAGGGCCAGCATTGCAGATTGTGCTGTGGTGTTCAACCTTTTTAAAAAAAAATATCCTGCTTTATTACTTTATATATAACTCAAGGCGGGAAACATACATACCGTAATACTCCTGCCTCCTATTTTCCCCACAACAACTTGTGAGGTGGATTGGGCTCCTCCTTAGAGAGCATGACTAGCCTGAAGTCACCCAGTTGATTTTCATGGCTGAGGTGGGGCTAGAATTCACAGTCTCCTGGTCTCTAACCTGTTGTTTTAACTACTGGATCAAATTCTCTCATTCTGCAGCATGGTGTATGAACTATATTTCATCATATTTGTGTTTAGAAGTTTATATGTTGATCCTTGGTTTTGTAAGGAAGCTTTGTCTTGCTTTTTTGGTGACACAGATTAGTACATATATTCTTCTACACTATGTCGGTATATGGGCATTTTGGGCATAGATTAAAAAAATTGTTATCAAGTGTTTGTTTACTTAGCTTTAACAAGACTTTGCTTTAATAAGTATGCCATGTTTCTTTTCCTTTGCATATTTGTTAACTGCAGGATGAATAGAGTTTGTTATTATTTGCCAAGAGCACTAAAGTTGTCCCGGACAGTTGAAAAGCTATTTGCCCTTTTCAGACAACTTGCTTTTTTCTACATTTATTAGGCTGAGTTCAGGCTGGCTACTGTGCCACTGAAAGGGATTACAGAAAGGGAAATAGAACTGACTGAATTCTAGTAAACAAATTGTGCTGCAGATAACATATTTTTTCTTGTGTAATTATGGTAAGCTATTGCAGTGCATCTAGATTGTTACAAAAGTAGCCAAACCTACTTAAGGGATGAATAGGGAAATACAGCACTTAAAAATATTATTTTTTCCAACTACTTCTTTTCAGACTACTCTGTTCAATCAGTAATTTGACTATTTAGCAGTACTACTTTTTAGTGTGTTGAATTGAAAAAAAATATCTATTTTATTCTCGAGCTGTGGGTGAACTTGATAAACAAACTTTGATAAGACTTTTGATAAGAGTACTTCCAAAGCTCAGTAGCGTTGGAAAGTTTATCATGAAAGATGATTTCAGAGCATAGGGCAGGAAAGAGTATATTTTCCTACACGTGTTACTTTGTATATTGGAAAAAAATTACTGTATTGCTTACCAGCTGATAACTAGAATTGTTGTACTAACCTCCCTGCTGCATAATAAGCTCCCTGCCTGAGCTCCTTAACTCCATTTCTAGATTGGCTGTGGAATTCCCCAGATTTCTGGTCTTGGGAAACTTCAATCTTCCTTCTCTGGGTCTGAAGTAGTTTAATAATTCATGGCCACAATGAGGGCCACCAGCCTGTCCAGGCATCCAGAGGCTGATAAGGGACGGTAGTCATACACCAAATCTGGTATTCCTGTCAGAACAATCACTATGTGATCTCAAATTGGGAGAGATTTTGGTGTTCCCCTAGTCATGATTAGATCACATTTTATTACTGTACCTTTGGATTTCATGGTACCACAAACCACTGAGGGAGGCTTGGCTAGATTGGTCTCCCTCTGGTGACGAATGGAACTGGGTGGGTTTCAGCAGGAGCTGGGGATCGTTCTTGCTGCTCTGCTGCATGGTCCATCTGAAGTCTTTGGAAACACTTGGAATAAGAAGGCAGGGGCCTCTTTGGATCGTATCGTATCTATGCACCCTTTCACCTTTCGTGATCTGTCATTCCCTGTGATTTGCAAAAGAGCTAAGGGAGTTGAAGCAACAAAAGAGATGTTTAGAGATAAACTTGATTGCATACAGATGAGAGCTATGATGAAGGCCTTAAGGCAATGGTGACTAACCTTTTTGGGCTCCTGTGCAAAAGATTGTGTGTGCGCTTCCATGCTCACACTCGCATGCCAGCACCCAGAAGACAATACACACACCACCACGCCCCCTACGCATGTATGCACAATCCCCACCCACTCATCCCCCACTGCCCCCTTACTTGCACTGCGCCTCACAACTGATTTTCGGCCAGTTTGAGGCCTTTTTTGGCCTCCCAGAGGCTTTAAGGCTTCTACAGGCTTTTCAGGATGAAAACTAGGCCTGTTTTGTAACTTGTGGTATTTCTGGAAAAGCAGGAAGTGATGAATCGGGCCTAGTTTTTGGCCTGAAAAGCCTGCAGAAGCCTTCCTAGAGCCTCTGGGAGGCCAAAAAAAGGCTTCAAACTGACCGAAAAATCATCTGTGAGGCATGCGCATGCACAGTGAGATAGCTTTGCCTGCAGCTCGCGTGCCAACACAAATGCCTCTGCAAGCTACCTGTGGCATGTGTGCCATAGGTTCACCATCCCAGCCTTAAGGCCTTATCGCTTGGTAATAAGGATGATGAAGTATTGGTACTTTTCTGTCTATTGCCATCCTGTGGCCATGTTTCAGGTAATGCAGGCCCTTTTAAGTACAAGGAGCTTAGAGAAAACTTTGCAGGGGTGTGTGGAAGATGAATGGATGAAGGAACTAGGTATGTCTAGCACTGGGATGGTGAACCTATGGCACATGTGCCGGAAGTGGCCCTCAGAGCCATCTCTCTGGGCACTCCAGCCATCACCCATTACTCTTCCAGTTTCTGGCATGTGCATGCACGCTCGAGAGCTGCTCTTCCAGTTTCTGGCACTCCCATGCATGGCGCGCTGGGGAGCTGTTCTTCTGGTTTCTGACGCTCCCCTGTGTGTGTGTGTGCCAGGGAGCTGCTCTTTCTGTTTCTGTTCCCCTGCACACGCGCGCTCCCATTTCAGCACTCAGTGCCAAAAAGGCTTGCCAATACTGGTATAGCCTATTAAAGAGTATAATTAGAGTGAACATGATAACTTTATTCTTGTACTTGAGGGGCTGTGACAGAGAGCAGACAATTGATTTATTCTCCAAAACACCAGACGGCAGGACAAGAAGTAATATGTGGAAGCTTGTTGAAGAAAGCTCTAACCTAGAAGTAAAGATACATTTTCTAACAGAACAATCAGTGGAATAGTTTACCTCCCAGAGTTGTAGGTACTCCATTACTGGAAGTTTTAAAAAATAGACTGGACAGCCACTTACCTTTGATGACATAATGTCTCCTGCCTTGAGCAAGGGTTTTGACTAGAAGATCCCTGAGGCCTCTTCCAGCACTATGTTCTGCCATTGAGAAGTATATATAACATACATTACCGTAGCACTCTGAATTAATGAGGATTAATATAAACTTTCTTGTTCGCTTGCTCACTCACTTAGATTTTTATGGTGCAAAATGTTCAAAAAACTGGGATAGAATTTGGAAACAAAACTGTAGCTGTTTGCCACGTGGATTTTTCATAGAGTTACAGGAACTTGAACATACAACTGTTTTTATACATGGATCAAAGAGAAAGTATGTTTTGCATATGAGAAAAAGAAAAATCCAAGAGAAACTGTGTTTATTGGGTAGGATATATAATATGAAATCTGGTTTTAATTTTTTGCTTTAGATATTGTTTGCCTTCATGAATTACAAACAGAAAATTTATTATTAGTGGAAGAAGCTTGATTCAGCAAAACAATACTAAAGGAGAAATTTTGCCAGTCCCCCTCTCTCTTGTGGCCACTTGAGTTCTTTTCCTCTAAAGCAGGGGTGGGATTCACATTTTTTAACAACTGGTTCTGTGGGCATGGCCAAATTTGAGGGTGCAGCTTGGTGGTCATGTGACTGGCTGGGTGTGGCTTGTATGTAAATATTATAAATATTTATGTAAATATTGAACTTTTTATAAAAAAAGAGCAACTTTTACCCAAAATCAGGCAAAGCAGGCAGGCAGATTGGGTTGCTTGCAGAATCACAGATTCACTCAGATCTATCTTTCTGAAATCTACCTGAATTTGTCACATAAAATTTGCTAGCAAGCAAACTCACAAAATTAACTTACAACACACCATATATGTAAATTTTGATTTTTTTTATAAAAAAAGAGCAACTTTTACAGAAAATCAGGGAAAGCTGGCAAGCAGATTGAGTTGCTCACAGAATTCCAGATTCACTCAGAGATCTATCTATCTGCAATCTGCTACCTGAGTCTGCACTGCAAAATAGATGTTTCAATCCTAAGGAAGGTTCACCTCTGCTTTTAGATTAGCTAGAAAGCAAGAAATCCAACAATTTCCTGCTTTCTAGCTAATCTAAATCTCCTGGCACAGTAGAACAGCTGATGGTCTGGGGGGGAGGAAAAATAGCAACTTACCAAACACAGGCAAGTTTGATGGCGCGCATGCCAGGTAAGGAATGAGTGGGCAGGGCAGGGAGGGAAGGGGCCAGCCAGTGGCATAATTTGCTGGTTCTCTGAACTGCACAGAATTGTCCGACCAGATAGAATCCCACCCCTGCTCTAAAGAGAATTTTGCTTGTGGAATCTTTCAGCCCTTCAAAGTAGATATTTGAAAAAAGTGCAGATCAACTCTCATTCCCTTCCATTGGAAGGAGTGAAATATGAAATAAATTTAATGCATTGGTATATGTGTCTTTGCCCTTACTATGCAGATATTATTTTTACAAGATTATTAAAATTTTCCTTAAAAAGTAAAGGGCACTTTAAAGTGAAAAGTTTCCTTTGCTGCAGATAATGAAAAGGTTTCCTATTCAAATCTGCTTCAGTCTCAATGATTACTAAACTCTGCTTTTCACAATACACATTCAGTGCACATTCAAAATACAGGTACAATTAGTTCTCAGCTTAAAATTATTTGTTTAGCATCCCAAAGGTGTTTTTTCAAGAGGCAACTGGACTTTCTGTTTTTTCTTTGAAGACATTTCACTTCTTATCCATTCTTCAGCTCTTGACTGGATTGTGGGGAATGAAAGGATTTGTCAGCTTTGAAATTCAGCTGCCACATTTTTTAAAGAGAGTTGGAGGAGTTGAAAAGTTCAAGGTTATTCTGTATGTCATATTAAGAAATTCCAGTGGCAATTGGTTCTTGTGATTCATGAAATGTAGAAATGGGAGGAGAGAAGGGAGGATAGGAGGCAGATTCTGTGTAATGCACAAAAAATTTTCACTTTGGGAAATTGCCTTTGACATGCCAAATCTGTAACTAAATAAATCAATTGGAGAGAAAGTGTCTCAGAGTGATTGATATCATGGACACTTTTTGGATGCCTTACATTTATTTCCCAAAGTCATCTTTTATTTTTTGAAGGGGGCTTGGCTGTTACCCCGGAGTTCTTTTCCCAGAGATGGATAAAGATCAACAATCAGCCGAAGTTGGAGATGTGCAGGGGGGAACTTGTGGGGTCCCTCCCTCCGGAGCATTAATTGAACCTGCCAGCCCTTGTTTGGAGGAGATGATGGATGCTTTCGGGATGGCAGTAGGAGAAGGAGATTTGGGAACTATACCGAAGCGTTTTAACTCAAGAAGTTGTTATAACCCAGATGTAACCCAGCTGTCTGTAGAGAAATTTTTTTCTAGCCCCAGGCATATTGCTATTCTGCCAGATTGGAGGGAAGAGAGTCAATTGGGGTCAGAATTCTCTCAAGAAGACACCCCCAAGATTTATCATGGAAGTCCATCAAGGGCAGATTTACAACAGTTCCAGAATTTAAAGGTGACAGGGTTGGTTTCACAGTCTGTTTGGACGGGTGGAAGCTTGAGACCACCCATATTCACTTACTCAAGTATCGTGAGGAATGAGGAGACTATGCAGATGCCAGTTGGTGGAAGCCAGAAAGAAGCATCAACTGAACGAGGTATGTTGCAGCCTTCAAGGCAATCCCCTTATTTTCCAGAAGGAATTTTGCCCCCTGCAGAGAGTATCCCTCCAGGGTGGGGATTTTATCCAGGCCAGGGGTGGATTCAATGCTAATGGCAGCCAGCACCAACACAGCCCTGGCCTGAAGGAGGGGTTGCCCAGAGAGCAGACAGTAGCCACACCCCCTCCACCCAACCAGGGAACCAGGCCACACCCATCTTCTGCCTGGCAACCACAATTGCAGCCCCAACCAACAGCGAGACCACAGGGACCACTATTCCATAGAGCCACCACCCAGCCAGGATTCAGGGGGCCTACCCAGTCTACATACACCACCTGACCTGTTCCATTCCAGTACAACCTGCAGGGGCCTGGCATGTGTCACCTCCGCAACCACGACCCAGGCCGGACCAAATACTCTTTGAGGCCTTATTCGATGGGTGCCGTGAACATTTCAATTATTTCTTCACTCACATCCGATCCCATATAGAACAATTTTGAGATCAATACGCCACAGAGCGCGATTTGTTTATGACCATAACAAATGGGATGAATGAAGGAGATGCTTCAGACTGGGTGGCCCAACTACACAACAAACAGACCCCCAAATTATACAATGTAAACAAATTTATTCAATTATTAAGACTCAGATTTGAAAATCCAGACAGGGTAGCAGAGAATGAAGAGAAGTTAATGGAAATGAGGCAAGGCAAGCAACCCTTCTCAGAATTTATTTGAGACTTTAGAAGGGTTGCAAGCCACCTCATGGATTGACCTGAAAGAATGACTTTACACTATTTTTAAAAAGCCATTGATCCAGAAGTAAAGAAGGCCTGTGAAATTAGGGGAATCCCAGAGACCTTACAATCGTGGTATGCCAGCTTCCTCAGCTTAGATCGCAACATCAACCCACACAGGAAACCCCTTCTGGCAGCCCTGACTAGGATGATTGTGGCGAGGAGACCGCCGACCGAACCAGCAGAAACTGCTCGTACCCGACTCACCAAGGTACTGAAATGTTACTGATATGGCCAAGCCGGTCATAGGGCAGCAGACTGTCTGGCCCTGGCTTCTGGACTACAAGCTCCGCAGTCGAAGCCCAATACAGCTGTTAGAGGTCGGAAGAATCAAGGAAGACCTCCAGGCAGGGGCGGGTTTGCCAAACACAGCTGGGAAAGCCACCTCTCCACAGATGGGAGCAACGGACCACCGGACCAACACCACGTCCCCGAGAACCTGACCTGCGAAGACGACCCAGTGGTGAGTGACGCCATCATACCTTTTACAGTTAAGGTCAAGTTAGTGGTACCAAACATGGGGGAGGCTGGGGAGTTAGAACCTATCATTGATACTGAGTGTTCTTGTCAGACTCCCCATCATTGAACAATTGGGCATAAAGACTAACCAGCTAAAACACCCAATCAGATTTGAGCAAGTGGATGGAACCTTAATTGGAGAGGAAGGCAGCCACTCAAATGACAGAATTGATCAAGATGGATTTAGGACCCCATCATGAACTCATACTCTTCATAGTGGCCCCCAAGATGTCAGAATCAATCATACGGAGACTTGCTTGGTTAGACAAATGGGCCCCAACGATCAAATGGGAGGATGGATTCAGAAAAATCCTCATTGGACCGGGGCCATTGGCCCCTCTTCCACCCACTACAAAGCCACCAGTCAGCTTGAATCCAGAGCATGAGCCAGCATCCATGGCATATCACCTTCTCCCAGATAAACCCCAGGTACCCGACCAATACAAAGACTTGGCTGAAGCATTCAGTGAAGAAGAGTGTCATGTTTTACCTCCCTATCGAGCCACTGATTGCGCCATAGAATTAGAGCCCGGGACAAAATTACCAAAACCAAAGATGTATTCCATGACACCTGCTGAAATGACCAAATTAAAGGAAACACATTGACACCAATTTGGAATAAGGTTTTATTGAGCCTGCAAAATCAAGATTAGCTGCCCCTGTGTTGTTCAAGGAGAAGAAAGATGGTGGGTTGAGATTTTGTGTTGACTTTGGAGGCGTGAACGCCGTATGCTTCAAAAACATGTATCCTCTCCCTCTTATGAAGGATTTGTTGAACCACTTGTCGAAGGGCAAAGTATTCACCAAGCTAGATCTCAGCTTACTATTGGGTCCATATCAAAGAGGGAGATGAGTGGAAAACTGCTTTTAACTGCCCTCTGGATAGCTTCCAATTCAGTCATGCCTTTTGGACTTCAGGGGGCTCATGCAGTCTTTATGCAGCTCATCAATGAGGTGCTACACTCGCACCTTTACTGGGGGGGTCCTCGTGTACCTGGTGACATCCTTCAGCGAAACCATGGAAGAACATGTTCAATTGGTCCGACATGTTCTAAAAAAACTTCTAGACGCCAAATTATATGTCAAACTCTCAAAATGTGAATTCCACAAAGAGTCGCTGGATTACTTAGGCTACCGAATATCCAACTTGGGGATTGAAATGGACCCCGGAAAGGTGAAAGCAGTGTTGGACTGGCAACCCCCCAGAACCCGAAAACAACTTCAAAGTTTCTTGGGGTTTGCCAACTTTTATAGATAATTCATTCCGTCCTTTGTTGAAGTTGCCCTCCCATTGATAGAGCAATTAAAAATGGGCCCATTTTCCACCAAACCAAAGCTGAGTCAACCCCTGGCTTGGACTATGAACTGTCAGAAAGCTTTTGAGACCTTAAAACACCTCTTCGCAGCTGAGCCCATCCTCCAGCACCCAGATGCGACCAAGCCTTTTATTGTCCAAACAGATGCAAGTGATGTAGCGGTGACAGCTGTTTTGCTGCAGAAAGACTCTCAAGGCCAACTGATGCCATGCACTTATGTGTCCAAAAGGTGACAGACACAGAGCAAAGGTGGGCGGTCTGGGAGAAAGAAGCATTTGCCATACGATGTGCTTTATTGACTTGGAGGCATTTTTGAGAAGAGGTGCCAGAGACCTTTGAGGTATGGGCTGATCATAAGAACCTCGAGGCTCTAAAGACTCCTAGGAGATTATCGCCCAAACAAGTCCACTGGGCTCAATATTTCAAGCAATTCAATTACAACATTAAATATATCCAGGAGGGAAAAACGTACTGGTGTACACTCTGTCCAGAAAACCTCAGTTTGATAGTCGCCGAGAGGAAATAGTACAAGCCTTAATTTCAGATGCTCAGTCGGCAGGCCAAGTGACCATTCGAGCCCAAGCCAACCGCAATCCCAAATGCCTGGAAAATAAGCTGACTGCGGAATTGAAAACAGACCTATTGACCAATCCTTGGTTCCTGGACCATCAAACTGAGTTGACAATGAATGATGGACTCGCTTGGAAAGGGACTAAGCTTTATGTACCCACAGCCCTAAGGCTACTGGTACTAAAGTGTAGCCACGACTTCTGGCTGGGAGGCAACTTCGGATTCCTAAAGACCCTACATTTACTGAGAAGACAGTTCTGGTGGCCAAAAATGAAATCTGATGTCGACTATGTAAAAAGTTGTTCAATTTGTGTCACAATGAAACACAGAACTGGAAAACCCTCTGGCCTCCTGCAACAAGTCGCTGAACCAACCCAACCTTGGGAAGAAATCGCAATGGACTTTATTGTTGAACTACCTAAGAGTGAAGGGAATACGATCATTTGGACTATAATTGACTTCTTCTCTAAACAAGGCCATGTTATAGCCTGCAAAGGACTTCCATCTGTGAAAAAACTTGCAAAGCTGTTCATGAAACCTATCTATAGACTACATGGAGTACCTCGTAGACAGAGGGGTACAATTTACCACAACATTTTGGAGGGAATTCCTGAAATCCATTGGTTCCTCTCAAGGGTTATCCTCAGCTTTCCATCCTGCTTGTAACGGAGCAGCCGAGAGGGCTAATGCCATGATTGAATAATACATTAGATGCTATGTAAATTATCAACAAGAAAATTGGGCTGTGTTGTTATCTTTTGCAGAGGTTGCTTACAATAATGCAGTACATAGCAGCACGGGATTGACTCCATTCCAAATCAACACTGGAATGGATTTTGTCCCAACGCCAGAATTACCTAGACGACCTCCCTCATCCATGTCCTTAACAGAATGGATGAATTCATTAAAGAAAGGGTGGGAAGGTACAAAAAAAGCTTTGAACGAAGCTGCAAAAAATTATAAAAAACAGGCGGATAATCGTAGATCCCTTCAACCGCCTTTTAAAGTCGGGGACAAAGTATATTTCTTGACCTGTATCTTAGTATCTTAGGCTGAAACTGCCCAGTAAGAATCTGGGTCCAAAATTCTTGGGCCCGTTCCCAATTTAAAAAATAATCAATCCAGTCACTGTCCAATTAAGTCTTCTTTGACTGTTGGGGAAAATTCATCTGGTGTTCCATTGTAGTTTACTAAAACCAGCTACTGCATCAATGATGACTATTGCCAATAGCTCTCCCTAAAGCGTTAATGGTACAGTGGGAAGCACTTTATGAGATTCAGAAAATTCTCGATTCTTGATTACACTGTGGCTGATTCCAATATTTGGTCTTATGGAAAGGATACCCCCTCTCAGATGCTCGTTGGGTAAAGAGTTGGGATGTTTGTGCTGATCAATTGGTTAACCAATTCCATGAGGATTTTCCCCACAAACCGAAGGGTCCTCATGGGGGGGAGAGGGGGTTAAGGACAATGTATTAACCCCTGTATGTGTTTTCTTTGTTTTTCTTTAGAAGGAGGAGTTTTCAAAGGGGGACGCCTATCAGCTTTGAAATTCTGCTGCCACATTTTTTAAATTGAGTTGGAGGAGTTGCAAAGTTCAAGGTTATTCTGTATGTCATATTAAGAAATTCCAGTGGCAGTTAATTGGTTCTCGTAATTTATGAAGTGTAGAAGTGGGAGGAGAGAAGGGAGGATAGAAGGTGGATTCTGTGTAACATGCGAAAAATTTTCACTTTGGGAAATTGCCTTTGACATGCCAGATCTGTTTCTAAGTAAATCAATTGGAGAGAAAATGTCTTGGAGTGATTGTTATCATGGATACTTTTTGGATGCCTTTCAGGATTTATACTCCTTGCAGACAGCTGGTCATTTGCATCCTTTTAGCAAGTCATTAAAGTCATCTCAGGATCACCTGAGCGTTGCAAATGGATGAAGAGACTACTTAGAATTGTTGAAAGGACTGTGTTGTAGATTGGAGATAAACTTCCAGGTGATCTTGCAAATGGCCCACTGTCAGTGAGGAGTATAAATCCTTCTATTCCCCACCATCCAGTCAGAGCGGAAGAAGTTTCTTGGATGAGGAGCAAAACCTCTTCAAAAAAAAAACAGAAAGTCCAGTTGCCTCTTGACCTGGATGACTGATAATCCCCATAGATATTAGATGTAATTTACTTACAACTGGTTCTCACACTTAGATCGTTGTAGCATTCTCATGGTCATATGATCAAATTTCGGGCAATTGGTAATTAGAATTTGTATTTATGATGATTGCAGTATCCATCTATAAGCTAGGTGACATTTGCAACCATTAGTGTCCAACAAATAAAGTCAATAGGGGAAGCCACATTGGCTTAATGACCTTGTGATTCATTTAACAATGATTTGTATAAAAACCATGACAAAAAGGTCCTAAAATCAGGTGCTTTGTTTAGCAATAGAAATTTAGGTCCCAATTGTGATAATCAGTCAAAGGCTGCCTGTTTGCAGAATAATGCAAGCATGTATTTTCTTTCATAATTAGTTTGACATGGAATAATATAGCAACATAGAATTTTCTTTCCTGTATATCGTACAGATATCTAGGATGATGACTTTCCTATTTGTGGTTATTTTTATTTCCTCTTTCATTGTTTTTAAACTTTGCCTTGAACACTTTGTGTGTGAAAAGATAGATATAAACATGGTTAAAAATATGGTGGTTCTCCTTTTACTTGACTATATGAACAGCTGAATCTAGGACGTCTTGCATGCAAAGTTAACACTTAGTATAATGGTCTTAGCTATATTTATGGAACAAGCTGTGATAGGTGATACCTCTTAATTAAATATATATTTGACAACCATTGCTTAAAGAACTTGCTGAATATGATAGAATAGAGATCTTTTGCTCATAATAAAATGGGGGTGGCAAGAGTATTGCTTGACTATTATTAAATCTTTTGCAAATAGGAAGAGTTACACACTACTATACTACTGTATAGCTATACTACTGTAATCTATTAAAGTATTAAAATAATCTATTAAATTGGATTAATAAAATGAACTATAAGTTTGATAATTCTTGGCTTATCAATTGATGTCTAAATTTTCTGAACTCATACAATAGAATCTCCTACATTTAATCTATGTTTATTTCTCAAGATGTCTAGATATCAAGAAGTTGTGATCTTGCTGAATTCAGCTTTTAACCTGTAGATTTTTAACAAATTATTATTTTTGGCAGTTTTTTTTCAGCTGAAACTTTGTCATTCTTTATTATTTTAGGCATGTACTGGAATAGAAAATATTGATGAAGCTATCACCTTACTTGAACAAAATAACTGGGATTTAGTGGTAAGTATTTACTTTACTTTATGTGTTTCATGCTTAAAATCAGAGGGAAAATTGCTAGAATTCTGGCATGGCAAGCTGGAAGACTGAGTGTTCAAAAGATATACAATTTAGTGCAGTGCTGCGTCAAATCTACCAGCCCATTTTCAAATCACAGAAGATGTGATGTTGTGATTAAAGTGTTCGACTAGGAGGAAGAGAAACCTGGCTCTAGTTTCATTAAGAGATTTTGGGGAAGTCACTGTCTCTCATCCTGACTAACCTCACACGCTTTTTGATGCGGGGAAAAATAAGAGGAAAGAACAGAACATAACCTGCTTTTTGCTCCTGAATGAAACCAGGTTAAAATCCTTAATCAAGAAATATATTTTCAGAGTACATATTACACGCAGTTGTGGGATTCAAAATTTTTTACTACCGGTTCTGTGGTTTTAGCTTGGTGAGCGTGGCATTGCTTGGTGGGCATGGCTTGGTGGGCATAGCGGGGAAGGTTACTGCAAAATTCCATTCCCTCCCCACCCTACTAACCTGCTTTCTAGCTCCGTGTGCAGGGCAACAAAAGAAGACCCAGCCGATCAGCTGGGACTCGGGAGGCAGAGAAGAGATGGGGCAGGGCCAGTCAGAGGTGGGATTTGCCGGTTCTCTGAACTACTCAAAATTTCTGCTACCAGTTCTCCAGAACTGGTCAGAACCTGCTGAATACCACCTCTGACTATAAAGAACAATAGGCCTCTCACTTTTGGAGGAAAAATGTGATTTGGCATTGCAAGAAGCAGCAACCAAAGTTTTCTTATTGGCCCAATTGAATGCAATGTTTTCCCATTGCATTTGATGTGGAATGAGGTTACTCTTGATGTAGCTTTGTCCTTTTTCAGAGTCTTGGGGCAGGGATGGAAGTTCCTCCTTTTACATCTTTGTAAGGATTCCATTTAGTTTTGGACATCATGACTGTTTTCTGACTTTACTGGGCTGTTCATGGTGACAAAGCATCAGTTGTATTTCCTTACCTTTGATCAAGTATCATATGTCTCTGCGCTTTCATGGTTTTTTGAGGTGTGTATTGGAAATGAAGTAATGGTAACATTATACAAGAGTATGCTTCAGGAGGATACAACTTTTCTTTCCAAATTACTGGAGAGATGAGGTATGCTATAATGAAAAAAGAAATTCTAACATCCTCAAGGCAAGTTTTTTTATTTCAATCTTATGGCTACCTATTGACAACATGGATCTCTAGTCAAGTCTGATTTGGATTCCTTTCAGGGATCCATACTAAATGTAAATTTCATGGATTTTTAAGAACAGGGTCTGCTTCTCCTGAGGGAATTCAGTCCTAGGCAGATTTTTATTAAGATCAAATTTTTCAGATACGCAGGAAAGTATGATATATCTGCAAATGCATGAGTTTATAAAAGTGAAACTATGTCTTGTAAGAAATATTTAGACTCTGAGGGGTACAATAAGCTTGTGTTAGCATCTATTTGTAACTGTACTTCAATTTTCAACAAATCTTTGCCAAAATGTCTTGCCAAAAATTCTCAAATCTACATACTTGTGCCAATAAAGATAATGCATTTTCTGGGTCAAAGAAAGGTTAAATAAAGAAACAGAATGGTATAATGTTTCATATCATACAACGATAGAAAAGAATTTAGTGTCAACTAATCTGTATTAGGAGGTCACATGTTCAGAAATACATTAAAAAGTTGAAAAATTATTGGAAATCTAGTTATCTTTGTATGCAGAAGAAAGTGATATAATATTGACACATTGAGAAAATGACACTTTTCTGAGTTTTTCTGTTTTGGAAAGAAATGGTTTGGATAATACAGGTTTTTATCATATATTCAAAAGATGATAGAATTATCTTATGCTTTTACATTTTAAGATTTAATACATTAATAATCTTTAATATAAAAAAAGTGTTGCCAGTTTTTATTACTTTGTTAGTAAGCTTCAGCAGTGCAGGGCTTTAAAAAAGACATTATTGAGATTGCAGATTGTCTTATTCTTATTTTAATAGCTGGAAGATGCATTGATGTGGGCCAAGAAGATTAACATATTTTAAATTCAGATACCTAATCCTGGATTGTGAAGATTCTCTTGTATTCTTAGAAACATGCTATTTTAGCATAAGTACAGATACCTTCAGTCACTAAAAGTCAAAAGTGACTCATTGGTACATAATTATAAACCAAAAAACCCCCCCAATATTCGACACCTTTTAAATATTCAGTATGCCACATTTCTTCATTTTTTAAAAGGATACAGCCTGTATTAAGGAAAGCAGCTACTGAAAGAGATAATACTTTTTTGTAGTGGGTTTTATATAGATTATATGAGGCTAAAGAAATGCAAAATTGTTGTTCAATTACTAATTTAACAAATTGATATTTTTTTATAAAAATAAAAACCCACACAAGTTACTAGAGCTTACAGCTGTACCACTCCAGATGTAGATCATGAAAGAGGGGATATGGTATTTCACTATTTTCAAAAATTAGGCACTCTGGAGTCTTCATTTTTAATAATAGATTTATATATGTGCAATCTCACCAAATTGTGCAATCTCACCAAATGCAACTTCAGGGCTCCCTATATCAGAATGTTTGGGTATGAAGGAGATGTTGAAACAACCCTTCAAATTTATTTACAGTTCTTAAGAGTCAAACTCTAAACATTTTCTTTAGAATTCAGTTCCAAATTTTAATAACTCATCTGCTTGTTACTAGTTGTTTATCTTGAAGACTTAAAATACTCAGATGAGCTCAGAATTTTAATTCCAGAATCAGTTCTTTTTTGATCAAGTTTTCCTAGAAAGTATTCATTGTTGTATTTCTATGTATCTATTACAAGTACAATTATCATATTTTCTTGGAAAAAACAAAGGACAAACCCGCAAAAGAGGGCAAATCTAAAAGACGTTTGTAAGGTTATCAAAATATAGTTTTAGTTTTAGAACATTTAGAAAATTCAAAAGCAAAAGCAAAATAAATAAATAAAATAAAGTTAAAGAAGAGCTTTTGGAAATAAATCACATATGGTCATTATAATTGCAAGAAATGAAAAGTGATAAACTAGATAGTGTGTGTTCTGGAGAATATTAACATAAATAACTTTCTATGTAATGTAAGTTTTGATGTTAATAAAATTTATACTACAGATTTTGCTGTGAAGTATAGACTATCTCATATATTTCCTGTATAAAATAGTTTATAGCTTTTAACTCGCCTTACTTTGTATGAAAGTTTAGCAATGGCGTTGGAGATATTTATAGAATTTTATTATTTTTCTATTGGAAAATTCAAAAAGCATATTTATGCATTTAAGTTTCCAGGCTTCTTTTGCTATACAGTTTCTGTATTCTTAATTGACATACAAAGAAATTTGATTTCAAAAGCTGTATCTGTTTCAAACTATGTGCACCAGTAAAAATAAAATCCACTTTCATGCCAGAAAAGTATATCTATATCTTTCCATTCATGTACTCTACAGTTAATTGAGAAGTACTGAGGCACTAAAACTGAAAAGTACTGAGGCATCAAAATAATCTTTGGAAGAAGTGATGGGTGTGCATTTGGATGTGGGGGGCAAGCTAAATGCTTAAGGATGCTGCTTATCTGGCCTACTTTATAAAGATAATTTTAATTTGGGTTTTGTTTTTTTTTTACATCTGCAGTTGCTTGCCAAAAAAATGAATAAATAGGAACATTATAATAAAAAGTTGCTTGTAGAATTTTTGTAACTTAACTTATTCCCAATTTGCTACTAAATATTATGTTTTGTATGCAGGAATTTGTAGATATAAAATTCAGTAATGCACAGTATCAATACAGAAGTGAGCCTTTGGTAAGGCTTGATGACAAGTTACGAAAGTAATGCAAGTGCCATATGCAACCTTATCTAAACAGTAGTTGAAATTTCATTACTGCAGTAATGAACTCTTTCTACTTCTATTATCCTTGCTCAGCTGCCAACAAGAAATGCAGAGTCATCAAGTGAGCGGCAAGGCTAATAAATGTCAATTTCTTTTCATGAAGAAGCTACTCTATTTCTTGTAATAGAGAGTCCTTTGTACTCTTCGTCCACACAAAAGGCAGCACCTGAGAGGACAGAAGCACTTGGCACTCTGACTAAATTCCCCCCCCCCCCGTTTAGCATTTCTTTTCACAAATTCATATTTTCAGGGTAGCAAATTTAAACTTAAGGTAGGAGGCGTTTTATATATTTATGCAAACTATAATTACATTGCTTTGAACAATTAAAAGAGTAAACTAAAAATTGAATTAAAATGTTGCCCCAAAGCAAAAACTAAACTAATTATGCAAAGAGTTCAAAATTTCAATGATTTTAAAGCTGATTGATGCTTTCGGCTTTTGGAATATAGGAAATTTGTTTAAATTAAAAAAAAATCAAAACGAAAAAAATTTCACCTGCAGCACCATAATTCTATTTTTTTAACCCCAAATGCCCACTGAATGAGATTTAACACACAAAAATTCCTTTTGCTTACAGTGATGCAGTGGTTTCAATAACTCCCTGTACCTTTTGAAATCATAATAAAACCATAAAATAAATAATTATTATAGGATAGTATAAGTAGAAGTACACATTACCCATCTTAGTGTTATTTGGATTTTGCAGCAACATTTGGTCGTAGATTTAATATCTTCAGAATAACACAGGCCACTTGAATTCCCCCCCCTCCTATTTTTTTTTCTTATAATGGTCTCCTCTTAACCACATTCTATCTACATAGGGATGCTTCTGGGGAAGAGATTAGACCGATTGCTGCTCCTATTGCTTTGATTAGAACCTCACCATCAATTTTCTTTTATCTCCTGCAACTATTTTACCAGTAGTCTCAACCTGATCATGAAATTTGTAAATAACTAAACCAATGCTTATTCTGTTCTATCCGGAGGCCTTTTCTATTAGAAGCAGATGGTTTTAGAAAACACTGTTGTGATGCTTGGAAATTTGGAAAAATTAAATGTTTTTAGAAAGAATAAAAAGATTTTTATTAGGAAGAAAAATATGCAGAGGAGTGCATTCTCAAAATAGCCTTAATTTGCTTTCATTATGAATGAGACCAATGCCATTACGGTATTTTTTTAAATGGTGAATGTGACTTCTTATTAGCAAGAATGATTGCTTTAAGATTTCATCTCAGGAAAACTGAGATATCAGAGATAATAAATATGTCGTAGACTCTACTTCATTGCTTTAGGCTACTGGGAATTATGAGGGGGGAAATTGCTTTTCCTCATGTGTTAAGAAATGCAAATAAATATTAATTCCCAAGGATCATTAGAATGTTTAAAAACAGTGAATGATGAAACATAGTTGACATCTGAATGGATGAATAGGAAGCAATAAAGTACGTATTGTTTAGTAATTAATATTGTTTATTATATAATATATATAATATATAATATAATTATATAATTATAATATAATAATGTTTCAGTTCTCATTTTAAGATTCATTACTTGTATAAATTTGTTTGTTGCCTTCTACAAAGCCATGTGGGGTTATGGCATGGAGTAAATATATTCCTTGACAAGGCAGATCAGACATCATTTTAGTTAAATAGATACGTTTTACTCATATCTGACTAAACCAACTGGGATTTACGTTAGCGATAACTAGTTTCAAATGATTTCAGAGGTGTTATTTTGCAGTGTAAATGACTGAGTCTGAATTTAATTCATTAACAAGAATTATATATTTGAATTTATTATATTTCCAATTCAAAATGTTTCTCAGCAGCTTCAGTATGAACAGACCTGAAATGCATTTTATAAATCTTTTTACAGTTATATATACAATGTTCCTCACAAAATAAGGCCAGGCCTTATTTTTTTTTGACCCCCGAAAAAATGGCTAGACCGTCTTTTTGGGGGTGACTTAATTTCTCCCCCCTTGCATCCACGAGCGGGAGGGCAGCGACCGCTTGGATGTTGACCTCGGCGTTGGTGGGGCACTTTGTATCAGGAGACCTTCCGTCATCATTGCTTTCCCTTCTCCCCGTGCTGCTGTGGCATTTAGGGCAATGCCGCGGTATTTGGCGCAGCCACTTGGCATTTGACGCACCCATGCGGGGCTGGCCAGGGCTCCTCCCTGCAACTGGAGCCCGGTGGAGACACTCGGCTTCAGGCGCTCCTGTCGTCGCCTTCCTGGGCATCGTTCAAAGGCAAAGCCCATTCTTTTAAAAATGACACCATACTACAACAAAGCCTCCCCTGCCTGAAAGGGCAGCCCAACCCCACATGGAAAGGCGAATCTCCCAGGGCCGCAGTGCAGGATCATCCCACCCTAGGAGAAGCGCCCAGCCACCATCCCTCCCTGGCGCCGGGCAGAGTGTGAAGAGCTTTGCCTGGGGCGCCTAGTGCAACTGACAGGCGGGTCAGTTTTGCAATATTCTATTAAAACAACAAGGTCCTATAATACATATCAATATAATGATTATTAATGGTCCTGCCAATGCAGTTAAAAAGGTTGTAAGCCATGGTGAAATAGAAAACAAGCCTTGATACCAATTATACATGTTTAACCTTTCTTTTTCTCTATCTTTTAAGCGTTTTTCTAATTCTTTCATAGATTCCAACACGATCCCCCTGCTATCAGCATAAAAACAACATTCTTCTTTAAGCGCAGCACACAATCCCCCTTGTTTTAAAAATAACAGATCTAAGCCTCTACGATTCTGCAAGACCACTTCCGAGAGGGACGTCAAGGAGTTTTGCAAAGCTGTAATTGATTTCTCAGTTCGTAATAAATCATCATCAATGGCTGAACCCAGAGCTGTAATTTTTTGGTCAGAGACAGCTAGTCCTGCAATGCCCGTGGCTGCGCCCATGGTGCCCAGAGCAAGCAGTAGACCTAGATTGAGAGGACTAATAATTTCCCGCTTTGCTCTGAGGGGGTATTCCATGGGTGCCTGTAGGGATATAAAATCATCAGAGTTATACACGTCAATTTTTGGTACAAGCCATACTTGAATGCAAAATGATTTGGATTTAATAAGTTCATCCCCGTAGACACATGCTGTGAGACCGGTGGAACAAGCCCAGACAGAATTATTGCCAGGGATAAAATACATTCCTTTCAGGCGTGATGTTAAATTTCCTCCTGAAGTGGTGTAGACTGCAGAGTATCCTCCGATGGTGTGGGTGCGGCCAAGGCGGTTCTTAGGAAGATATACATTACAATGATAGCCATTAGAAACATTATGACAATATTGTGAGTAATTGGATGGAATATTTCCTAAGCAACAACCAACCCCAGTGATGGAAGAAACAGTAATAGTGGAGTTCCTCCAACGGCAACGTTCGTCTGATGTGGAATTAGCAATGGATTCTTGGGAAAAAGATTCTTCGTAAAAAGGTGGAGAGGCAGAAACACAAAGCCAACATGTGGAGGCAATTGATGAGTTTGAAGAGTTCAGCAAAGCATAGGAAGCTTTGATCAATGGAATCAATGGGTTAACTCCCTGTGTTATGGGTTGCAAGAATGGGAATTTAATAACCTTTTCATGTGGTCCCACTGGGTTAGAGCGAGGGAGTTCAATGTGACGTTGAATGTAAAAAATATTTCCATAATGCTTTTCCGGCCAGACTCCTTTTAGGCGGGCACCCCATTTCAAGCCAGTGTCCCATAGGGTACTTTCCTTGCCTTGGTCCGTGAACCTTATGGTTACCGGGTTGCATTTGGGCAATTTTTTACCACTGCATGGAATATCCCATGTGGTGCGAGTGGCAGTAATGAGATCACCCTTAATGCCCAGATCCCAATAAATATGTCCAGTTGAAACACATGACCAGGCTTTGCAAAAGTAATCCGACGACCCCCCGCAGTCGAGAAGTCGTTGGGCAGGGGACTGAGTGTTGGAAACGGGCTGTCCGGGGTATACATAAAACCTATATTTATTTCCAACTCTATGACTAGGCTCCGTTGGATGAGAAGGCGAGTTGTAGGCGGTGGAGCCTACAAGCATTTCTGCCAAATCGAATTGAAGTGGTGGGTAGAAGTCTTCTATGCGAAAAGAATTGGTTGTAGAGGTTAAACGAACGCCTTGAAAGTCAGTTATTGTCCAAGTAATATTATATTTTCTATGAGGCTTCTGCGGATCGTCATGGAAAGTTCTTTTGAAGCGTCGTTTGTTGACAGGATCAGAGTTCGGGTATATAAAAGCATCACAAGTAGGAGAGAGGACTATGGACAAGTTAGTTGTGGAACATTTACGAGATGAGAAGGGAATGCAATTAGTAGAAAAAGGATAATAATTACAATAATGACAATGAAGATTAATTTGGTCATTCATCAAGGATGTTAATTGGGTTGGAGGAACCCGTAATACAAGAGAAGGACATTTAGGTCCCCCTATATCTAGCTTGAATAGAGGAAAAGATTTTAAGGTTCTTTTCCATAGGAAGAGTAAAGAAGGAACAAAAGAGCGAGTGATAGAGTGTTCTGTAAACAAAACAGAAGTGACAGAGTGAAAGCTATGGGTAGCATTTTCATGACGTACCCACATGGAACAAGTATAATAGCCTTCTGTTAATGAAGTGGCTTTAACACGAATAATCTTTTGACAGGAAGCATAGGTTTTGTTGAAGTATGTGTGAATATAAGGAGATAGATTTATGGGAAGATTATTATGCCAACAAACAATAGGACAGTCACTATCATAATTAATAAAGCGAAATTCTAATGTGGTCCAATGACCATGTTGAACAAAGGTATAAGTAGGATATGAATAAGGTAGAAATTGCAAAGAGGATATAGGCAAGAATATCAGGAAGAGTTTAAGATGCAGATGTAGCGGAGGAATTCCCATGATAGGGTCTTACCGCCCGACCAGGGACCCAGCAAGTGGTTTTGTCTGGTAGTAAAATCGCAGCGTAGCCTCGTCCCCAGGTGAGAAGCTCAGCGGGACCCTGCCAGGCGGGATCTGGCAATCTGCGATAATGTACCAGAGGTCTGTTAGGGGGGGGTAAGGGGGAGGAAAAATGACGTGAAGCAGCAGAAGTGGGAGGAATGCCAGTTAAATTAAGAAAATTTAAAGTGTAAAGACAAATGTTAAGAGAATTTTGCAATGCTGGGAGGTTAGGGGGTTTTTCCCGCAACGAATATCGATCAAGAGCACGTTTCAGAGATAAGTGAGCTCGTTCCACAATAGCCTGCCCCTGGCTGTTGTAGGGAATCCCAAACTTGTGAGTTACATCCCATCTGTTACAGAAGTCCTGGAAAGCAGAACTCGTATAGGCAGGTCCATTGTCTGTTTTGATTTCTTTTGGACGTCCCAGCGAGGCAAAGGTACGAATTGAATGATTGATGACATGTTTTACAGTTTCTCCCCTTTGAGGAGTAGCCAGAATAAACCCTGAATATGTATCGATGGAAACGTGCAAATATTTCCAAGGGGCAAAAGGTGGATACTGAGTTACATCCATTTGCCAAATTTCACAAGCTTTTAATCCTCTAGGATTTACTCCTATGGGAATGGAATGTCCTTGCTTACTACATGTGGGGCATTGTTGAATAATGGCAGCAGCTTCTGCCTGAGTTAGAGAAAATTGTTTTTGTAATGCTTTTTTATTTTGGTGAAAATAGTCATGGCTTTGGGCTGCTGTCAGATTGCAAATTGATTTACCTGATGCAGCTGCTGCAGCTGCGTCTGCCACCTTGTTTCCCTCCTGTAATATACCAGGAAGAGGTTGATGGCTCCTGATATGTGCTACAAAGAATGGATGCGTAAGGCTGTTGATACATTGTTGTGGAGGAATCATCAATTTTAACAAAGAAACAGATATGCTAGGAGATAAATAGGCTTGATATATATATTTCAAAATCTGAAAAACGTATAAGGAATCTACTATTAAATTAAAAGGAGGTTTTTGAAACTGTTGAAACGCAATAAGAGATGCAGCAAGTTCTGCCTGTTGAGCAGAAGATTGCGGAGGGGTAATTTTAGTTTTCCACTCTCCCTCCTGGTACCATGCACAAGCACCATACATTTTCCCCCCATCTGCATAAAGCGTAGGTGCATCTACTAATGGAGATATTGAGAGGGGGGATTGCCATTCAAAAGGGAGAGTTTTAAGAAAAGTGAAACGTGAGTCCGCTGGTAAATGGCAAGAAGTTTGCCCTGGCCACTCTTCTAAAGCGTATTGTAGTTCTTCTGAATTACACCATAGCATTTCCCACGTGGTCAGTGAGCAAGGAGTGAATATTGAAACAGGCTCACATCCCATGAGTTGTTTACATCTTTGTCGACCTTTAAAGATCAACTGGGAATATGCAGAGGTTTTACTAGTGATTGTGGTCCGTGGGGTGTGAGACAAATGCAGCCCTTCTAAAATCAGAACCTGTGTCTGATGAGATTGCATAATAACAGCTGTTGGTCTCTGAACAGTATTTAGTAAGGCAGTTGATAAAGGGCAATTCTCTATAGCTCGATCCACCCATCGAGTAGCCAGTGAATGGGAAACGTCTTTTAATGCCTGCAACTGCTCTTTATTTAGAATGATAACATCAGACGGGGCTTTACCTTGTGTGAGAGCATTAAAGAGAGGAGCTAATGTAGCTGTGGTCAAACCCAAATAAGGACGTGCCCAATTTAAGGTTCCTAGGAACTGTTGTAAGATCACAAGTGTGGGTTTCGGGGGAAGTGTTGGGAGGGGAAGGGAAGGAACAGCAGCTGAAGCAAGTAACTTGTGACCTAAATAGGAAAAGGGTGGTTTGGATTGTACTTTTTCTGGGGCTATTGTGAGACCTGCTTTACCTAGAATGGAGGTCAGGCACGGCAGAGTTTTTAATACCGTGCCCTTTGGGCCAGGTGCAGATACCAATATATCATCCATGTAATGATAGATTAAAAAATGAGGATATTTGTCCCTGTATGGTTGCAAGGCTAAATCCACAAAATATTGACACATAGTTGGACTGTTTAACTTGCCTTGCGGTAAGACTTTCCATTGATATCGTTTGGTAGGTCTCTGATTATTTAAGGTTGGTACTGTAAAAGCAAATAATTTTCTATCTAACTGGTGTAATGGAATGGAGAAAAAACAGTCTTTTAAATCGATAATGATAAGGTCATACTCTTGAGGAATTATGTTAGGATTTGGAAGACCACCTTGCAGGGGTCCCATTGGAAGGAGGACCGAATTCACAGCCCTTAAATCCTGAAGGAGGCGCTAAGCGCCGTTTTTCTTTTTGATAACAAAAACTGGGGTATTATATGGACTCAATGAAGGTTCTAGATGACCTCTATCTAATTGTTCTTGAACAAGAGAATGTAAGGCTTCAAGCTTTATAGAAGGGAGAGGCCACTGATCAATCCACACAGGGTTATTGTGAGTCAAATGCAAACGAAGCATGGTTAGTGGAGGGTAAGTTGTGCATTAAACTGTGACATAAGGTCTCTTCCCCACAAATTAGTATACAGAGGAATTACAGCTGGTTTAATATAAGCAACACATTGAGACTCAGGGGAATGGGCTTTTACCCAGTTTCTGCTAATGCGAGTCTCCTGGAGTCCCCCCACTCCTCTCACCGCTGGTGCCACATCTGCAGGCCAGGTGTTTGGCCACTCAGCGGTTCGGATGACGGAAATGTCCACTCCAGTATCTAAAAGACCAAGAAAGGATCGACCATTCAATAAGAATGTTACCGTAGGTTTTGGTTGACTAATTGGTCTTTCAATTGCATAGAGTTGCTCTTGTTGTTGGTCTAAGAGCACAATCATTTTTGCCACAACATCCCCCTCATTTATAGTAACTTCTGTATTAGCTAGTACAGACAGACAGACATCAGACAATACAGTGGGGTCATGCAGAAAAGGAGAGGCAAGAATACCTTGTTCAGCTAAATCCCTTACAGGAAAGACTAGCACTGGAATATCGGGGGGCATATGAAAAGGCTGAACAGGACGTACAAAGAGAAAGTCAGCGACACCAGGAAGATAAGTAACAGTTTCATTAGCAACAAGATCGTAAGCGAAAGAAGAAAAGTTGCAAGTTTCAGCAGCCTTTGTTGTGGGGCTGGCTACCTGCCCCGTTTCTAGTTTCCCTGATTCAAAAAAGGTTTTTGAATGATTGCAGGGTTATTCTGCTGTTCATTCTTTTGGACTCTGCACTGATTAGCCCAGTGATAGCCCTTTTGGCATCGAGGGCATGGCGTCTTTGGGCGAGCTACCTGGTTTCTTGACATATTTGCTCCCCCGCCCGGGGCTCTGCATTGGCTCTTAAAGTGACCTGGCTTGCCGCAATTAAAACAATTGCCCATTTTGCGAGTGTTTTGTTGGGAAATGGGAAGAAGAGAGCCCATGTTCTGCTGCATGCCTTCAGTAATGGCTGTAGCCAGAGTAGACATGGAATGGGATGTGGTTCCTATGATTCGGCAGGCTGTAAGATAATCTGCCAGGGTAACATTTTTCTTATTAATTAATGGTTGCAAAACTTTCTGACAATCAGCGTTTGCGTTTTCATAAGCAAGTTTCAATTTTAATTCATTACAAGCCTCCTCATTATCAATTTGTCTCTCTAAGGCTTCTGTGAGACGGTTTATAAAGGAGGAAAAAGGCTCAGAAGGTCCTTGAATAACTTTAGAGAAAGATTTGGGCACGCATCCCGCATTATCAACCTTTCGAGCAGCGGCTAAAGCACAATCCTGTAATATAGGGAAAGCAGCTACGTCTGTGGCAATCTGCTGGGCAATGGTAAACATGGTGCCGGTACTGTTAAGCATATCTAAAGTGACATTTGCCGGCAAGCCTCTAGCAGCTGCGGCTGCGCTACGTTTATGAAATTCTGACTCCCAGACCAAAAATTGTGCAGGCGTGAGGATCATGTTAAATAATGTATGCCAATCAGCATTTATCAAGTCAGCTCCTGGTTGGGTTATTGATCCTAAAAGACCCTGTACATAGCAAGATTGAATACCATTTTCCTTGCAAGCTGCTTTTAAATCCTTAATTATTTTGTACGGCATTGGGGTATACTGAGGAGCTGGAGGATTGCCGGTTTGTATGAGAGGATAAAGGGAGGCAGCTGCAAGGGTGTCCTCATCCATTTCTCCTTCATAAAAGGCTTGTTGAATGGCTTTTACAACACCCCCCCCCCACCTCGGGAGGGTGGTGGAGGACACGAGGGCTCTACATTTAAGGAAGCGGATTGAATGGAGGGAGGCTCCCGTAATGACTTACGATCATCGGGAGCGGAGGGTTGAAGGACAGAAAAGTTATCATAACTTGGTGGGGGAGATTCAAATACACTCCCTGCTTCTATTTTATAATGGACTTTTAAAGCCTCCATAATTTTCCTCCAAGTGACCAAAATGCCAATAGGTGCACGAGGAGGACTATGGAGATATTCACCAATTTTTTGCCAAGCAGAGATTTTTAAGGACCCTTTCTCTGGATAATTGGGACAACGTTGCCACACATAAGTCAATAATGTAGCAATAGGTTTCATTTTTACAGGCGAGCCCTTTAAATTAGCAGAATATTTAGAAGAAGAGGCGACTAACTCCCTCAATTCCTTCAGATGCTCTGTCTGTTGTTGAGAAAAGTTTCCGCCCATACTTACGAAAGTCGAGACCGTGTTTCAGATCCGATGATGTGCAATTCGCTTCGGGCCTGGCGATTCACAGCTCCCATCGAGCGGGTAAGATATGAGCGCGTTGCAACGTATCCCCCTTAGGGAATCACGTCGGGGTCACCAGAATGCTGTATCTGCTATCCCGCATCAGATGGGCATCTCATGATAGGGAGCGAAAGGAGAAAGAAACGACAGGAGACGAAGTTCCTCAGGATGAGTGCACCCAGAATGTCTGGGTACACGCTCTTTTATTATGCTCCTTCAAAAGGGGGTGATTGTTTTTTCAGAGCCTAGGTTAAGCCCAGGTCAGACAGGATATGCAAGATTTACAATAGCTCAGATCAGGCAAGATACCAGGTCAGACAGGATTGCGAGATTTATAATTCGATCAGGATATTCCTTCTTTACAAAGCTGCATGCCAGACAAACTACTCACAATGTAAATAAGCTTTATCTACAGATGTTTAGCTCCTTGTCCCTTGTACGTGCCCTGCAAAAGGTCACTGAGGAGACAGAAGCTCAATGACTACACGTGAATGATACAATGTTGCAAATGCCTGAACGATACATAGTTGCAATGATACACAGTTGCAAACACATGAATGATACATAGTTACAACACTGCACCATGTCCTCCGAGCTGAGTCCTTCCGAGTGAGTGCCTCTGCCCATGCTGTTGCACCTTTTGGAGCTGCTGGCTCATTTGGAAATGCATGGGGACAGGGACGGGCTGGTCGAGGGGTGGAAAGGACGGGCGGCTTCGGGCTCTCTCCGCTGGACCAGCCAGGGAAACAGTGTTGCCATTGCCTCGCCTCCCTGTCCACGGAAAGGTGGGCGCTATCACTGCCTCGGGCAGCCTCTCCCATTGGCCCCTTCGGGTTCGGGCTAGAGGGACTTGGGAAGCCAAGCTCGGGTCGGCCTGGATCTTTTGCTTGGCAGGCAGGCACGCACCCGTGGCTCGCTTTCCTGGCACTGCCCAGCCTTCCTGGCTCTGGCATGGCCCTGGCAGGATGAGTGGGGGGGCCGGCAGGGAGGCGTTCGATGCCTTGGCGAGAGCTCCACCACCGGGCAGAAGGGCCCGCCTGTCAGCTGCACTGGGCGCCCCAGGTAAAGCTCTTCGTGCTCTGCCCGGCGCCAGGCAGGGATGGTAGCTGGCGCTTCTCCTGGGGTGGGACGACCCTTTGCTGTGACCCCGGAAGATTCGCCTCCCCACGTGGGGTTGGGCTGCCCTCTCAGGCAGGGGAGGCTTTGTCGTAGTAGGGTGTCATTTTTAAAAGAATGGGCTTTGCCTCTCGAACAATGCCCAGGAAGGCAGCGACAGGAGCTCCTGAAGCCAAGTATCTCCGCTGAGCTCCGGTTGCATGGAGGAGCCCTGGCTGGCCGTGCATGGCTGTGCCAAACACCGAGGCGTTGCTCTAAACATTGTGGCAGCACGGGGAGAAGGGAAAGCAACAGTGGCGGAAGGTCTCCCGATACGAAGTGCCCCACCAATTCCGGGGTCAATGCAGGCAGCACCATATCCAGGTATGCAACAAAAGTACTTCCTAATGGCAAGCCCCCGCCATCATTTCCCCCCATTTTGCATATTTAATATAGGCCTTAATTTGGGGGGAGGGGCTTAATTTCATTTTATGACTATCAAACATGCTGGGACTTCCTATTGGGAGAGGCCATGTTGTTGGAGAAACACGGTACATGTGCTGATATGCAAATACCCAATTTAAGTATTAGAAACCCTCCAAAGAAGAAAGAAAATACTGATGTATGTGATATAAACTGGATTTAATAACAGTCTGAAATTTTGATCTATTAATATAGACTTTTCAAATCTAATATTTCTAAATGTGCAGAATAACAAGCCCCACAATCCTCATCCATCTTTGCCATTAGGCTACTTGTAAAAATGAAATGTACAGCCATGGCCAAAAAGGGAGGAATTAACAGCTTGTCTTTAATTGCCTGATGGAGCCATTTGAAAAGATTGTATATTCCTGTTTGATAATCAAAAAAGATTACCTTAAATATCTAAGAGTAAAACGAATCTTATGTTTTATAGCTGAATTTAATACATTTAATGTTATTAATTTAGACTGCTTCTGTGCCCCACATTGTGTGGTACGTATGTAGCAATTGTATTACTATTTCACATGCTTTGCATAATTATCTCTTTTTAAAAACCATATGTAATGGCAGTTAAATATTAAACTCTGGTCTAGGAAAGTTAATAGTAAAACAGAAAGAACTAAAGTTCTTTCTAAATATATATTTTAGAAAGTGAGCAGATAGGAATAGCATATTGGATATTGAATCTATCCTTATGTCAGTAAATATGTATAGGAATGGAAGGAAACAATGAAACTGGTTATCTTTGGATTTTCAGAATGCTCATAGCGTGTCTAGAAATTAGAAATAATAATATAGAAAGACTCCTGGGAATTCAGAATGGTTCATATTTTTCTTTTTAATAATCCTTGTTACTTTCGAGTACAGAAGACTAGTGTTGTAAGACTGAATAACGGTGGTGGTGGGGGTGTCTGAGGCTAACCTAAGTGAATCTCTAGATATGACAAGTTTTTTAAATGAGATTGTCCAAATTTTAGCTTTAAACAATATGTATTGATTCTTTATAGATAACAGAAAATATTACTTTGGAATAATGGTGCCCATGTTTCTTGGCCCAATTGTATTTGTTAGAATTAAAGTTATCTATTGCTATTTTTAAAAAGGAATGGGTGGGAATAACATCTCAGAGACTTCAGAGGAAAAAAAGTAGGCCTGTGGCTTCTTGCACATCTGTTTTCAGTTTTTAAATTAGCAATTGGTTTCTGCAAAACATTTGGAAAGACACTTTGGAGGCACCCACTCACAGTTTATTGCTTGGATTTTGATTCAATTTCTGTTGGAAATTCATGGTAAAACCTGCTGGTTTTGATACCAGGATATTTGAAGGGTGTCATTCCAAAAAAAAGTCTGGGACCCATGGATTACATGGATCAGGGTTCAATCGCTTAAGTTTTTATTTTTTTAGAGGCAGTCAATTTAATTTCACCTACTTGGAAAAAAATATTTAAATGGGGCAAATAATGAATTGGCATAATTTGTCTTATTTAAATCTTCCTTCCTTTCTACCTACCTCTGTAAAATATGAATAGTCCTCAACTTAAGACCACAGTTGAGCCCAAAATTTCTATTGTTAAGTGAATCACTCCAGTTGATAAATTAGTCACCTGGTTGTTAAGTGAATTTGGATTCCTCATTGACTTTGTCAGAAGGTCACAAAAGGGGATCACATGACCCCAGGACGAAGCAATGGCTATAAGTATGAACCAGTTGCCAAGCACCTGTGTTTTGTTCGGAAAACACACGAGGTAGACCGGGTTCCAACAACAAAAGGCTTTGTTCAAACTAGTCAGTAACAGGAACGCTCGGCTGAAACCGAGGCCAGCCTTTTATACAGGCTGGCTTGCCGGCTCGTAGCCAATGGCATTTGTTTAAATTTGCCGCTTTCCAGCAGCTCATTTGATTGGTTCCTAGTGAACCAATCCAATGCATAGTTTATTTGACCAATCAGGTTTGCATATTTGGAGTCAACCAATTTACATATAGAACACCCCTCCCCTCTTAGCTCAGTCCTACGTGGTGACGTAGTCTCGCAGGTAGGCGGGGCTTTTCCGGACTCGACTTGACTTGCGTGGTTCATTCTTAGTGAAGTCTTCGACCGGTTCGGATGGGGCTGCCGTGTCGTCCGTTCTTCTCCCTGGAACCGTCTGAAGGGTGAGTCAGCCATTTTACCACCGCCTGAGTTTCTTAGGCTGGCAGTTTTGCCGCTCCCTCCCGTTTCCTCTGGGCAGGTCGAGCTGGCCTGGCTGGCCCCTTCCGATGGGCTCTTCACGCAAGTCTCTCCAAACAGTGAGTCTTTTATTTGCTCTTTTTGATTATATGTTTCATTGGTTTTGGTTTTAAAAAGTTCTTTATTTACTTCTCGCATTTCCCCCCCCCCACCTTGGTTTGCAATTCGTCGGTTTTGTCGGTGAATGGTTGTAAGTCTGTGGTTCTTTCTATAATTCGGGATCGAAGCTGGTCTATGTGCCACTTCCATTCCCTGCCATCCTCTACTGTTAACCGGTAGGATTTGGGGCCTGTGATTTGGGTAATCTGTCCTGGTAGCCATACCGGGTCCCCGGTGAAGTTTTTAGCGTATACTAAATCGCGTATTTCGAATTGTCTAAGCCGTGTAGAGGAGTCAGGGGGGTTTTCTGGAGTAAAATTTGGGTGTAACCTATCAAGGTGTGATCTTAACTTTCGCCCCATAAGTAATTCTGCTGGGGACTTGTTGGTTATGGTACTGGGCATTATGTGCTGGAGTGTGAGCAAACGGTTTACTTTCTGTTGGACATCTCCTGCGTCCATTCTTTCTAAACCTTCTTTAGTAAACCGGACCATTCTCTCAGCTCTGCCGTTTACAGCCGGGTGAGCCGGCGCGGATAGGGCATGTCTTATACCTAGGGAGGCTAGGTATTGCTCAAATTGTATGCTGGTTAGCTGTGGCCCATTATCTGACACAAGAACGTCCGGTATGCCATGGGTGGCAAAAAAGTTGTCCAGTTTTTTAATTACAGTTTCTGTTGTCGTTGATGGCATAACTTTTACTTCAAGCCAATTAGAATAGGCATCAACGACAATCAGAAAGGTATGCCCCTTGGTAGGATCCGTGAAATCAATGTGGATTCTTGACCAAGGTCCCCGAGGGGTTTCCCAGTCCTTAACGGGTGCTTTTGGTGGGGACGGTCTAATTCCCTGGCATTTGTTGCACGAGCTTACCCAATACTCTATGTCCTTATCAATACCCGGCCACCAAACATAACTTCTAGCAAGGCTTTTCATCTTAACCATTCCCGGGTGCCCTTCATGTAACAACCTAAGTACCCTGGGTTGTAATTTGGCAGGAATTACCACCCGATCACTCCACAACAAACACCCCTTTTGGATCGAAAGTTCAGTCTGTCTGGACCGGAAAGGTTTAAAGTTTTCAGTTTTTTGGTTCTCCGGCCAGCCTTTACCTACCCAGCTAAGAACGCGGGCAGTCAATGAGTCTTTCTCGGTGGCTCTGGCGACATCATAAGCTGATATGGGTAGATCGGGGCAAGTCTCAATTTGTAGTGTTGTCATCGCTGGTGCCGGGTCTTCGTCAGTTGCTGGTAAGGGTGCTCTGCTCAAAGCGTCCGCATGGGAAATTTGTTTCCCTGGGCGATGTGTCAGAGTGTAGGAATAAGCTGCGAGGAACTCTGACCATCTAGTCATTCTTGGGGACAGTATATTAGCTTGTTTCCCGCCAAAATCCCCATCAGCGGTTTGTGGTCTGTTATGATTTGAAAGGTCCGCCCGTATAAGTACTCGTGGAAGCGTTTCACTCCAGCGACAATTGCTAGAGCTTCCCTGTCCAATTGGCTGTAATTCCGCTTGGTTTTGGATAGAGTCCTAGAGTAATATGCGATGGGTGCTTCTCTGCCATCAGGTAGTTGGTGGCTCAGGATGGCACCTACTCCGTATGGTGAGGCATCGCAGGTCACGCTTAATGGCAGTGTGTTGCTAAATTGGATGAGAACGTTTGATGATGTTAGCAAGCTTTTAATATTTTGGAAGGCTTTCCTTTCTTTGTAACCCCAAGTCCAAGTTGCCTTCTTGTCTAAAAGATGGTGCAACGGTTCTGCTATAGTGGCCTTGTTTGGCAGGAACACATTATAGAAATTAATTAGTCCTAAAAATGCTTGTAGTTCGGTTTTATTTCTTGGTTCAGGTGCGTCTTTGATTGCTTTAACTTTTTTGTCTGTAGGGTGGATACCCTACGTCTATTGAGTAGCCCAGGAATTCAACGCTATTCTTAATTAGGCAGCACTTTTCTCTTTTTACCTTGAGGCCAGATTCCCTAAACTTAGTTAATACTTCTTTGAATCTTTTCCTTAATTGAGTTTCATCTCTGGCCGAGATTAGGACGTCGTCAAAATAGGGAACGACTCCTTGTATGCCATTTAGGAGGCGTTCCATCAGACTCTGGAAAACGCCTGGGGCCACGCTTACTCCAAATTGGAGTCGGTGACATTTGAATGCGCCCTTATGGGTGACTATAGTCTGTGCTTCTGCTGTTTCTGGGTCCACTGGGAGTTGTTGATCGGCTTGTGCCAAGTCGAGTTTAGCAAAAACTTTGCCCTTTCCCAGGGAGTGAAGCAAATGCTGGACTACTGGCACCGGGTATGCACTTGGTTGTAATGCATGGTTCAGGGTAGCCTTATAGTCACCACAGATTCTAATGGACCCGTCAGGTTTTATGGGTGTGACAATAGACGTTTCCCACTTGGCATGGTCCACAGGTTCTAACACCCCCTGGGCTATTAGTTTGTCTAGCTGTTCCTCTATCTTTGCCTTTAGTGCAAAGGGAACTCGCCTGGCTTTTATTCTTCGTGGGGCTATTTGGGGGTCTAGACTGAAAGAAATGGGATTTCCCCGATACTTGCCAAGTGAGCCGTCAAAAACGTCCTGGAACTCGCGGATGAGGTCTTCTTCCCAGCCGGTTGTATTCACTCGATCGACCCCGGTCATCCCGATGCCCAATGGCGCGAACCATTCAATGCCCAGGAGGCTTGGTCTGTCTCGGTCGACTATGGTCAGCGGTAGTATTTTGACATGTTGTCTATAGGCGACTCGGAAATGTCCCATGCCGACTACAGGGATTTGGTTACCTTGGTAGTCTTTGAGGGTTAGGTGCTGCTTCTGTAATTTTTTGGGTTGGATATCTGGGACTAGCTGTTTTATTGTGTCCCACGATACCATAGAAAGGAAGGACCCTGAGTCCACCTCCATCTTGCAGGGTTTCCCTTCGATTTTTACTGTGACTTTAACCTTCTTCCCACTTTCCGTCTGAGCGCTCTCTACAGTGACAGTTTGGTGTGTATTGGCTCGCTTGTATTGTTGCCACTTTCTTTCAGCTCGTTTAGGCTCAGCTTGTATTGGGGAATTTCGGCGTCTCGTTGGGCTATAGCTTTTCTTGTTTCTACAGACTTTCTCGATATGCCCTCGTTTCTTGCAATACCTGCAGATAGCGTCGAGAAATCCGCATTCGGCTCGGGCATGGTTTCCTCCGCAGCCAGCGCACTCCCGCCAATTCCTTCTTTCGCGCTCTTTTTTGTTCGCGAATAAACGGTGGACCTCGTCGTCTTCTTCGCTTGACTCGATTGCCTCTCCCGACTCTTCGTAGTGGGTGGTGGTGATAGGCTGTTTTCTGTCTTTGGCTGGGGTTGTTTCTTCGCTGTGTGTGTTCATCTTCTTCATTGTGACAGCCGATTTTTTCGCGGCTTCGGCGGCTGTGGCTTCCGCGATGGCTTCGGTTACGGTGATGTTGGGCTTGTTGAGTAATTTACTCTGTGCAGTAGAGTCTCTTAGCCCCAACACCACGCGGTCCCTCATCGCTTCATCGATGTTCAGGAAATCACACTCACCCCCTATTTGCCTAAGGGCAGCAACAAAATCGGCGATGGTCTCTCCCTCTCTCTGGTCTCTGCGGTAAAATTCGTGTCACTTTATTAAATTAGACACCACCGGAGCGTAGTGTGCTTTGAGAATTCTTTGCAATTCTGGCCACGTTAGTTGTTTAACATCTCGGGGCTTTGCAAGGGCCTTTGCCATCTTGAACACCGTTGGCCCGCAGTGAGTTAGGAACACAGCTCGCTTGCGTTGCTCTGAAATGCCTTCCATTTCATTGCTCTCCAAATACATTTGGAAGCGGTCTGCATAGGACTCCCAATCCTCTTCGTTAGGATTGAAGGGTGCGGACGGTGCGTTGTTTCCAGGCATCTCTGCTGTCACCTGGCTTCTTATCACCGCGTGCAGGTTTCGCATTCAGGACAATCCCATCCTCGTCGCCAGTGTTTTGTTCGGAAAACACACGAGGTAGACCGGGTTCCAACAACAAAAGGCTTTATTCAAACTAGTCAGTAACAGGAATGCTCGGCTGAAACTGAGGCCAGCCTTTTATACAGGCTGGCCTGCCGGCACGTAGCCAATGGCATTTGTTTAAATTTGCCGCTTTCCAGCAGCTCATTTGATTGGTTCCTAGTGAACCAATCCAATGCTTAGTTTATTTGACCAATCAGGTTTGCATATTTGGAGTCAACCAATTTACATATGGAACAACCTGAATTTTGATCACATGATCATGAGGTCAAAATTGTAAAAAATGGTCGTAAGTTACTTTTTTCAATGCCATTGTAACTTTGAACAGCCACTATATGAACTGTTGTAAGTCGAGGACTATTTGTACCTCCGTAAAATATATCTAAACATTCTTTCACCCAGTCTATTAATGAGCTTTAGCAGAGAGTATTGCTTGGAGTTCCCTATTTAATCTTGTACTCTGACCAGGGTCACATTTCTTTTCATATATTATATTGTAATTGATAGAATAGGGATAGAATATGGTTTAATATGTTTGAATAAGGGTGACTCATAGTAGCGCTTATTAATTTACTTATTAGTAAAATTTATAAGGCTGCCAATCCCATGAAGGCTGGGCAATAAATACCACAGTTACTCTGTGGTAAGATGGGTGGCCAATAAATAATAAAATAAAAATAAAAGTAAAGTAAACCGCATTAAACAAATCAAGGCAAGAGACAGTAAAGAAAAGAATTTTGCATATAAAACAAGAAAAAATTCAAATTAACATGCAGAATCCTTTAAAAGGCTTATCACCTATCCTAGCCCAAGGCTTGGTGGAGAAGCCATGGTTTTAAATACCTCTTTAAAAGCATTTCAGATAGGAGCTATACAGATATCTGGGGATAATTTAAAGAAGGCAGGTACTGTGACAGAAAAGACTAGCTTTCTGGGTCCCATCAGTCATGGTTTAATCAATGGGGATGGAGAGCATGCTAATTCTCACTGACAAGATGGGTAGAAACATTTGCTAAATGTGTTTATTTATGTAAATAAATTAGCTTTTAACAGATTAACTTTGAAGAGACAGAATTCCAAAGATATGGGGCTGTCACCAGGAGGCTCTGTCTCAAGGATTCATCAGCCACATTTTTCCTATAGAGAATAAAGCCTCAGTACTATATTGTTCTTGTATATTTGCATACCCTAACATCAGTAGTAAGGAACAGCCATTTACCGGTAGCTTAAGTGTATGGAAGGCATTGTCTATAACTCCAGTAGCCATAACTGTTTTTGAACACTGAAATAAAGCAAGATTATTCTATCTAGTTCTCTTCCTTCCTGTGTGGTTTGGAAATTATTGTTTAAAAGACTCCGATAGTTGGGGAAGAACTGGAACACTATATTTCATTGTTACTTGGACAACTTCCTTTTGATAAACTTCTTTTTGATAAAGTTTGTTGAAGTGAGGACGAGAAGAGGACTGAAGCTGACGGAGAAGAGATAGCGCGGCGTTATACGAGATACTGAGAAACTCCGAAAGTACTGTTAAAAATATATCTAATACTAACTGCTTAATAGATCTTTCAAAAGACCAGTGGGAGAACATTATTCCAATCGAGGAGGTGGTTGTATTTGGAAGAAACCAGGAAATTGAATTTAGGAACATTAAAAAAAAAAAAAGTAAATTAGAAGACTCCGAAAATACGGATTAACGGTCGCTATTATTCAGCACTTTTTACCTCCCCACTTCCGGTATGTTTGAAGGGAGAAAAAAAAAATTCCAACCAGAGACGGAGAATTAAAAACTGACTGTAAAAATCTTTTTCCTATTGCTATCCTTTTTTTTGCATAAATTTGCTTATTTACTTATTTTCTGGTGTTATCTCTCGTTTTCTATCTTCTCTTTATAACAAATATAAATTTGTCTTTCGAGGGAAGGAGTATTGATTTCTGTATTAGAGTGTTAAGTCTTTGAAGTGTTAAATATTTGAAGTAATTTATTTGATTAATTTATTAATAATAGAGATAGTTACATTCAGATTAGATACACAGGGAAAATAATATAATTACCCTATTTGGGATGAAAATAACTTTGATTTTGTGTAAGATTATTTGTGTTTAAGAATATTTAAAATAAGGTCAGATAAGGTAAGATAAAAACACATTTATATTTAAAATATTTACATTCTTATCAAATTTAAAACTCAAACTTAGTTGGACTGGACATCCTATTTATTATATAACATATTTATTATATTTATTATATATATTTATCATATAGATTGTAGTATTGTCTTGTATATTTTTGCATAGAGGTTGAATATAGACCCTATAAAAATTAGATAATTGACTTAGAATTAGGATTTTTTAAAAAATACATTTATACACATTCTAGCAATTAATTAAGAATATAACTATTCAGTAGAAAGGTGGATAAAATTAAAAGCAGAAATGAAAGCAGATATCTCTAAAGTAGAAGATAAGATTGGAATACTACAACAGGCCTTGGGAAAAAATGAAGCAACAATAAAAGAAGTAGAGAAAAGGACTGAACGAACTGAAAAGAAATTAGAAAGAGTAGATGAAGAACTAAAAAATGTGAGCAAAGAAATGGAAGACTCATTAGCCTTCTTAGAGATGGACAAGGCGGCTACATACTTGAGATCCAAAATGTAGAGGAATCCAAGGAAGAAGATCTGGAGCAATTAATGGTGGAAATATTGGCGGGATTATTGGATAAGGATAAAGATGATTTATTAAGGGAATTCAATGAAGTACATAGAGTTAACACAAACTACGCGAGATGCCATAAATGCCCAAGAGAAGTCCATATATGCTTTGCGAGAAGGAGCGTTCGTGATATTATATTTAGGATGTCCAGGGATGGAATAATTAAGTATAAAGGCAAAGAAATTTTGATTCTCAAGCAAATCCCAAGAAGAGTAAGGGAAACAAGAAGAGATTACAAATTTTTAGCAGCCTACTTAAATAAAAAAAGAATTGTATTTAAATGGTTAATCCCAGAGAGGATGTTAGTCTCATGGAAAGAAAAAAAAATTAAAATAGACTCTATGGAAAGGGCCTAAGAATTATATGAACAACTAGTAGGCCAGGACGATCAAAGTAGTAAGGAGGAATTGGAAACAAACTCACAAGAAGATCAAAGTTATTATAGAAACAAAAAAGAGGGAACTTTAAGAAACAAAGGGACTACTTACTTACACCGAGAGAGAGAAGAAACTACACCCCAACAAATACAAGAAGAGACCGGAGTTATTATGAGGCAAAAAGCAAAACAGAACTAAATGGAAGAAGAAAAGAAACTTCTATCAATTAAATAAATGGCTTAAATTCGACAATAAAAAGGAAAAGAATATTAACTAAATTAATTAAACAAAATGCCGATATAATATGTTTACAGGAAACTCAGGAAAGTAAAGTAAACTAAAGGAAAGTAGATGAAAGATTTTTAGATTGCTCGATATTAGGGAAATTATTTACTGCACCAGCTGATAAAGGGAAAAAAAAGGGGATTGCAATATATGTTAAAGAGGATTTGAAATCAGAGTTAGTATAGTCAGATGCTGAGGGAAGAATCTTGGTTTTACAGATCTGGATTAATACTATTTCAATTTTATTAGTGGTAATTTGTGCCCCAAATGAAGACCAGAAAGAGTTTTTTAAACATTTATATCGAAAAATAATAGGATTTGAAAAAAGAAATGTTTGTATAATAGGAGATTTCAACATTATTGAAATCAATATTTCTATTGCTGATTATCAGAAAGACCATAGTAATGGGGGGATGAAAAAAAAGGGGAAAAGAGAGCTCCCTAAGATATGAAGGAAATGATGAAGGAGTTAAATTTGGTGGATTTATGGAGAAGATTATACCCTGAGAAAAAAACAATTTACATTCTATTCTAATCCACATAAAATATGGACACGAATTGACATGGCATGGATGAATGGAGAAATAGCAAATGAGATAAAAGGAATAGACATTTTACCGAACAAATGGGCAGACCATAATCCAATTCAGATAATATGGAAAGGTAGGAAGAAACCTATGAAAAGATGGACATTAAATACTCAATTAATAAGAGAAAAACAATATACTGATAAACTTAAGGAGGAATTAAATTATTTCTTAAAAGAAAATGAAAATAGGGAAACTACGAAACAAAACATTTGGGATACAATGAAGGCAGTAATAAGAGATATAACAATTTCTTATAATGCTAGGAGAAATAAAGAAAAATATGCCCAACAAAATAAATTACAACAACAAATTAAGGAATTAGAAATTCAATTACAGAAGACCCCAAAGGACTCAAGAGTGCAAAATCAGATCCTAATTGCTAAACATAAATTGAATTTAATCGACCAAGAGAAAATGATTACAAATTTGAATATGACCAGACAAACCTACTTTGAGCATGCTAATAAACCAGGAAGATGGTTATCTTATAAACTAAAGAAAAAGAAAGAAAAGAGACTAATATATCAACTAATAGATGGAAATGGCGACACACAACAAGAGATAGAACAGAAAAAAGAAATTATACATAAATACTTTGAAGAGCTATACAAAAAGGAAGAAATTAATGAGGATAACATAAGAAATTACTTAGATAAAATTAAAGATAAAGTAATTGGAGAAGAAATGGTAGAATTATTAAACAAAGACATTACTTGGTCCGAATTGAAATCAGCAATAGAGAATCAGAAAATAGCATAATAGCAAACAGATTAAAACAAATTTTAAATCTATATATACATGAAGATCAAAATGGATTTCTCCCGACTAGACAGATTAGAAACAATTTAAGAACAGTAGTACATATTTTAGAATTTTATGAAGCCCGCCTTGGAAAACAAATTGCACTTATGTTTTTAAATGCAGAAAAGGCCTTTGACAATTTAAATTGGCAATTTCTAATTCAAAAAATTTATAATATGAATTTAGGCGCTAAATTTGAAAATATTATAACGACTATTTATGAGATACAACAGGCCAATATTATAGTAAACGGGGAATATACCTGCCCAATAAAAATAGAAAAAGGAGTCAGACAAGGTTGTCCACTCTCATGCCTGCTCTTCATATTCTCATTAGAAACATTATTAATACTAATTAGACATAATTTAGAGATAAAAGGATTAAAGGTTAAAAAAGAAGAATACAAGTTGCAAGCATTTGCCGATGACATGTTTTTTTTTATTGAGGAACCAATAGAAAGAGGACAAAAATTGATAAATGAATTAGAACAATTTGGAGCGGTAGCAGGACTCAAAATTAATAGGAAAAAAACAAAATTTATGACTAAAAATTTAACAGAAAAACAAAAAAAAGACTTAGAAGAAGTTATGGGAATACAAGTGACAAAGAAAGTTAAATATTTAGGAATATGGTTGACAAGCACATTGTAAGACGCTTAAAGAAAACAATTATGACAAATTGTTGCTACAGGTAAAGAAAGATTTAGAATCATGGGGCAGATTACAACTTTCATTACTGGGTAGGATTGCTGCCATTAAAATGAACATTCTTCCAAAATTTTTATACTTATTTCAGACGATCCCAATCAAATTACATAATTTTTTTTAAAGAACTTAATAAAATAACTCATAAATTTATTTGGCAAAGGAAAGAATCTAGAATAAATCTAAAGGCAATGCAAGATTTGAAGAGCAGGGGAGGATTGGCACTCCCAAATTGGGAATTGTATCTTTTGCTGCCTCTTTAGTATGGTTAAAGGATTGGATGAATTTAACTAATAAGAGAACTCTATTTTTATAAGGTCATGATCTGCAGAGAGAGTGGTACGCTTTTTTATGGGATGCAGAGAAAGTTAGCCAGAAATATTTTCATAGACATTTAATTAAAGACTCATTATTAACTAATTGGGAAAAAATACGGAAACAACATTATTTAAAAGTACCAATCTGGATATCAACAATGGAGGCAATGATCCATCCAAACAATTTGGATATTACTAAAATGCGGTATCTGCTATCCCGCATCAGATGGGCGCCTCATGACAGGGAGCGAAGGAGAGAAAAAACGACAGGAGACGAAGTTCCTCGAGATGAGTGCGCCCAGAATGGCTGGGTACAAGCTCTTTTATTATGCTTTTTCAAAGGAGGGTGATTGTTTACTCAGAACCTAGGTTAAGCCTAGGTCAGACGGAATATACAAATTTAACAATGACTCAGAAAACAGCAGGATATCAGGACAGACAGGATGGCAGGAATTATATTTGATCAGGATATTACTTCTTTACCAAGCTGCCTGCCAGACAATGTAATCCCAAGTGAATAAACCATTTCTTGCAAATATTTGACTCCTTGTCCCTGTACGTGCCCTGTAAAAGGTCACTGAGAAGACAGAAGCTTAATGATTACACGTGAAATGATACAATGTTGAAATGTCTGAATGATCCATAGTTGCATTGATATACAATTGAAAGCACATAAATGATACATAGTTACAACACTAAAATGATTAAATATAAAGATTTATTGGATATACAAGGAAATTTGAAATCGCGACAAAATTTACAAGAACAGGGATTTAAAACTGATCAGTGGATATACCTCCAAATCCACAGTAGATATAAACAGGATAGGAAAGAATTCGGAATTAACAATAAACCCCAGCAATTAGACAAAATTTTATTAGGACCAGATAAAAAAAATATAACTAAATTTTATAGTTACTTATTAGAAGTAGAATTAGAAGAAGAAATAGTTAAAGGGAATATGATAGCCTAGAGTAAGAATGTAGGATGTAGCATCACCTTAATAGAATGGGAAAAGATCTGGGGTAGAAACAATAAGATTACAAAATCCGTAGTATATGAAGAAAACACTTATAAAATGTTTTACAGATGGCATCTTCCTCCTTCGAGATTGGTGAAGATGTACCCCAATATGAGTCCAAAGTGCTGGAAATATATAAAAAAAGAGGGAACCTTTTTTCATATGTGGTGGTCCTATATAGAACCCCAAAAATACTGGCAGAAAATTAGAAAATGGTTGGAATATATAACAAAATAACAGATTGAGTATAAACTACAATCCTTCCTGTTAGGGATTTTTGATAAACAATTATCAAAAAAAGGGAAGTATATAACAATACATATACTAACAGCGGCCAGATTAGTTTTTGCCCAATGTTGGAAGCATCCCCAAATACCTACAGAAGAGATGATTATTCAAAAATTTTCTAATTGCGCAGAAATGGATAGATTAACTCTAGCACTAAATAATAAAGATACTTCAATATATTATAGTAGTTGGAATAGTTGGTATAATTGGCTAGAACAAAGATAGATTTTATATTATAAGGCAAAAAAGAATAAGAATAAGATAAACTCATATGAGTGATATATAAACACTTGTAAGGACAATGGTGCGTATATGGCATAAATTAAGGGAAGAAAAGATCTCACAAACTGTTGAAAATGAGAATGCTTTTAACTGTTTTCTATCCTTTCTTTCTTTCTTTCTCTTTTTTCTTTTCTATTCTGCTTTTTCATTTGTGTATGTGTTGTTGATGTGTTTTTAATTGTAAAACCAATAAAATTTGTTCATTAAAAAAAAAAAGAATGTTGCACTTTCCTTGAAGCATTACAGTAGTTGCTACCTACAAGGTAAGGACAGCTGCTCTGAAGCCTTTCTCCCAGGGGTGGGATTCTATCGGTTCGGACTGATTCTATAGTTATGATTCTGCACAGTTCAGAGAACTGGCAAATCATGCTCCTGGCTGGCCCCACCCCTCTCCCCCCACCCCTCCCTCCCCAGTCAGTCCTTATTGTACATGCGTAACATTGCACGCATGCCCGACATCACTGACTGCGTTCTTCCCCACTCAGTCACTCCTTAAGGTATTTCTTTTTTTCCCCCTCCCAACATTCAGCTGTTCCTATGATTAGCTGTGCCGGGATTCCCCTCACTTACTTACTGCTTTGCCCAGGAAGCAGTCGGTAAGTACCTCTGTCCCTCCTCCATTTTTTGCCTTCCTGAGCCCCAGGGAAGCTTTCTTGGAGCAAAAATCATCCCCTCCTGTGCTCCCCTGAGGCACAGGAGGCCCCAAAACAAAGCACAGGGGGGGTTCTGTGTGCCTCCCTATACTCAGTTTTTTTCCTTCCTGAGCCCCAGGGAAGCAAAAACGCCTTCTGGGAGCAAAAATGCCCCCCCGGAAGGCTCCCGTGAGGTGCAGGAAGCCCCAAAATGGAGCACGCAGGGGTGCTGTGCACCCCCCCCATACTCAGTCTTTTTCCTTCCTGAGCCCTAGGGAAGCTTCCTGAGAGAAAAAATGCACCCCCAGGAGGCTTCCCTGAGGCCCAGAAGGTTGAAAAAACCAGGGGTGCTGCTGCTGCAAAAAAGTCACCCGCCCACCCAGTCAAATGGCCATGCCCATCTAGTCATGCCCACAGAACCGTTTCTTACAAAATTTGAATCCCACCCATGTTTCTCTGGTTATCTATCTGTTTGTGTGCATGTGCCTGTGAACTGCTGGGGAAAGCCTTTGCAATAGCTGTATTGAATTTTCTGGGGTGGGACTACTTTAAAGCTTTAAAAAGGGTACTTTGCTTGGACTAATAAACTTTCTGAAGAGCTTGTTTTAGATAATCTTCATAGCCTTAGTATTAATCACTTGGCAGACAATATATTTGAAGACTTCCTCAATTTTTTTAAAACCAGCTTTCTCATCTCCAATTTCGCCATTTTAAACTTCACTTCTGGTGTGTTTAGGGACACATCCATATGTCAACAGGCAATGTTCCATTACCTTGGATACTAAGCATGATCAGGTTGATGAACACTTGGTGGGATTCTTCCTAGGAAAACCAGAGTTGTAGACTTCATTAAGAGATCGGAAAACATTCCAGCATGACAATAGCAATCCACATTCATACTGTAGTCACAAAACTAGACAGTTATCATTGTTGTCTAGAAAATTAAATGCTCTGTGCTTCCTTTTCAGGCAGCCATCAATGGAGTTATACCACAGGAAAATGGCATTTTAGAAAGGTAGGTGGAGTTTTTATACTTATATCATTCTAGAAGCATTGTGAAATAACATGTACTTAAACTGTTAATTGTTTTCTGCAGTTGAGTTTTAAAATACATTTTAATCATTAAACATGAAGCTTATATTTAAGCAATACAAGAAATTAATTTGTCAATGCTTAAGTTTCGATTAATTTAAGAAATTCATCTACTTGTAGTTCAGATGCTTATTTGAAGTAAACTCTTCTTCCAGTGAAATTATTATAATTGTTAGGGATAACATTGTTTACCCTAACTGGTTTAGGTGAAAAAATAACTATGAATCATAGTTGTGTATGTTAAAGTGTCTGCAGCTTTAACTGTGGGATAGTAATTAAGGGAGTGGTTATGAAAACACTTTAAAAGTAGCAAGACTACAGCTTGCTCACTCTGGCTTTGATGATCCCTGATTACTGCTTGGAATCAAGACTGCATTGCTCGAACGGGAGAGACAACAAAGGACTGATTTGTAAGTGAACTGACATAGGATATTCTACATGGACTTTGCTAACTGAATATCCCTGAATGAACTGACTACTTGATACATGACTATTGGACTGTTATTTGACTATGCCATGAACTTATAATGGAATAAACTATATTCTTGATAGCACAAGCGTATCTGTTATTTTTACTGTATGTTAATAAACATACAAGCTTAGCTCATTCATTTATCTGTGTGCCTATCTGACTAACGCTGCACATTCTGTTTAGCTTGTCTCCCTAACCCTGGTTGGGGAACCCAGGCTTCACAATAATAATTAATGAACACATTTCCCAAAACCCAGATTGAAACCAATTAGGTTGAATATAAGACAAATGTTCTTAGGGGTGTCGAACTCAATTTCATGGAGGGCCACATCAGGATTGGATTTGACCTTGGAGTTCCAGTGGGTTGTGGCTTTGATGGTCATGGTCATGGTGGAAGTGACACGGGACCACACCTCCCCAGACATGGTTTTTTAAACTTATAAAAATAGGGAAGCGTATATTTCTGTGATTTTGTTTTTTTAATACTTACTTGATCTACTTGATCACCTTATGAGAGAAAGAGACCAGATCAAGAAACTGACTCCATAGGAAGACTAGAACTACAAAATTGTTGACATAGGCTACAGTAGCAGAATCCTGCAATCCTGAAAGGTAAAATATTTTACTTTGCCTCCTTTTATAACCTCCTGAGTCGAAGGCCGTGTTTTGGGCCTGGAAGGCCTCCTGGATCACTCCAGAGGTTCCATTTTGGGCCCAGAAGGCCTCCTGGACCACTCTGGAGGCTCCTTTAGGGCCTGGAAGGCCTCAGAAGGCCCCGACCGTGCCCCATTTTTGCTAGCAGAGGCACCACGGGTCAGTCCTTTGCTATTTCCAGACTGGCTCCAAGGGCCAGATCCAGCCCGCAGGCCTTGAATTTGACACCTCTGTTCTCAGTAATAGACCAAGAAATTTAGTTCTCTTCTTCACTTTACCATTTAATTGGTACATTTAACTCTAATCAGTAATGGCTTAGACAACAACTTTTTTCTCCAAAAAGAGGCATTATTTATATCAGTGGAAGGACTATTGTAAAGTTCCCCCCAAAATGAAAGCCTGAGGACTGAAATTTGGAGATCCAAAATCTCTTCCACCGAATTCCTTATTGTTATTCCTGCTTTTTGATACTGGAGAGGTAGCATCTTTGCTAAGAGGGAGTTATGAAATCAGACTTCTCTGAGATTTAAACTTCACCTTTTCTTCAGAAGGGGGATTTATATTATTGTTCTTGAAATGTCTCTTGTTTGCTATAAAAGTGTATCTCTAAAAAAATGTTAATTATTAACATATAGCATTATTTTCTTAGGACTGTTTAAGTTTATTCACTTTATTCTTGCATATTCTGTTGAATGTTTTGTTTCCTAATTTCTTTCTTTGTTGATTTGTAACTATATGGTCCTGAAAACCAACCAATTGATATTATATATTTGTCTGCATTAATATATTTCAGCACTTTAGAATTGATCTGAACAAAGATTGGTTATCTCTTGATGGAATTAACAACTATAATAGTCCAGGAGTCTTTCAGAAAATAAATTCCATTATGTTAAGTTGCTTTTAAAGTAAGACTAATTTTGCTATACAATAACGCATCTCAAAATGGTAAAAATAAAATCCAGTCCAACTACTACATCCAAGGTCTCATGCATAATCTATGCTTACCTGGATATTTAGGCCTTTTAATTGTGCTATATACAATATACTTCAGAAAGTTTCTCCTAAAGATTAGCATTCAGTTTGTCATAATTTGTAAGAAACTACAGCTGGCAATTTATGCACGAAGAAGCAATTTCAGATATTATGAGATTGTTGGGTCTCAACTATAGTAGCGTATGCAGGGGTCTCCAACCTTGGCATCTTTAAGAATGATGGACTTCAACTCCCAGAATTCCTCAGCCAGCTTTGCTGGCAGACCCCTGGTCTGCTGGCTGAGGAATTCTGAGAGTTGAAGTCCATCAGTCTTAAAGAGCCAAGGTTGGAGATCCCGGCGTATAGCAATAGATAATGTTTATTGAGACTCAGTGAAAAAACAGAAATTGTTCAAAATGTCCTAAATTTCCCCATTTCTAGCACTTTAGCCATCAAGCCTCACTAATGACTGCATTTTCCCCTAAAAACTGCTGACATTCACTAAAAACAATAAAAGAATAAAAATTGTCCAGGTTTTATTGGGACAATATGTAAACTGGAAAAATACTGTCCATGTAATAAATGCAAAAGAGTGCTGTGTGGAGAAAGAGAATTGTGCTTGCAAAGTCAGGCTGCTTGTGTTGTGTTCCTGAATTGCAGATTTACGGGGACACGCACAAACTCAGACAGAACCAAAAACAGGGATCAGTGTGGTTTGGGAATATGAGGACTGACCCCTTTCCTCTTCTGCTTAGTTTTGAAAGCTAACTGCATTGACCATCTGGCCGGAAAGGTCTTCACAAGCAGGAGTCTTCTTGCTTCCCACTCCAGCACAGAAAAATCTCTGAATTGGGGCCAATATATTTTTGCATGGAAATGTATACACCTAAACACAGCACGCCCATTGTTCATCTTAACTCTGAAACTACCCATGGCTTTGGAGCTGAGAATTACCCTTTGTTCTTTCTGATTAGCAAGAATGAAAAGGGGGTTTTGTGTAAAAAAGAATCACGGTATTCTGTTTTTTGTTTCCCCTTTACCCAAACATAATTTGTAATGGAGAATGATGCAAATTATTGTAACTGATGGTTAAGATGACAAATATTCTGATATTAAAACTGCACAGATTTGTCAGCAACAGTTTGCTGCCATAGTTCAGATTAACAGTGACTGAGTGATTGTTTGTAAGCGTTTGCCTATCATTTTTGCACTGGATGGATGGATCTGAAAAACCAGAAGCTCAATAAAAGCTTCCTATTTTGAAAAACAGATAGGAGAGATGACATTTTAAACTGTTGGTACACTTATTAATATAGCAAGGATTTTAAATTCAGAACTCATGGTTCTGTAACAATTAAAATTTATTTGGGTTCTTCTTGTGGGGAAAATAGGAAAAAGAAGGTCTGTTGGATATGTTCGTTCGCTTGAGTTATTTGTAAAAATAATAAAGGGGTATAAATAAGATTTATTCAATTTGCATGGCCACGCATCTCAACAAATGAATGTGGGCAGTGAACAATCTTAAAATATATTAAAAATAATTCCTGTCACAAATACAAAAGTTATAATACATGGGAACTGAGGAAGATGTCACAAGGCAGACACTAGTAGAGCCAAAAGTCAGGACCCTTCACACACTCAAGGCTGGGCATCAAACCAGGTTTTAGGGTCTTACAAAAGACCAGCAGAGTCTAGGCCAGTGGTGGCTAACCTTTTTGGGCTCTTGTGCTAAAAATTGTGTGCATGCTTGCATGCGCACGTTCATGTGCCAGCACTCAGAAGCACTCCCCCCATGCCCCCCACATATGTGCATGCAATCCCCCACATTGCCCCCTTACCTGCACTGCGCCTCCCAGCTGATTTTTGGCCCGTTTGAGGCCTTTTTCGGCCTCCCAGTGAAGAAAGCTTCTGCAGCCTTTGTAGGCCAAAAAGTGGGCCCATTTTGTCACTTCCAGTATTTCCGAGAATACAGGAAGTGATGAAATGGGCCTATTTTTTTGATCTGCAAAGTTTTTCCTCAAACCTCCAGGAATCCGAAAAAGGCCTCAAACGGGCCGAAAATCAGCTGGGAGGTGCACCTATGTGCAGTGAGCTAAGTTTGCCTGCGGTTCATATGCCAGCACAAATGGCTCTGCGTGCCACAGGTTGTTCTCCATCACGGGTCTAGGCAATTCTCATTTCTGGTGAAAGAATGTAATTAGCAAGAATTATGGCAGAAAAGGCATACATCCTGGGCTCCAGCAACTGGCATTTTTGGCTCAGATTAATATACTCAGATCATGCCCATCCTGCTGGATTGGATTTGCCTGAGAGAAACAACTGGAGAAAGATAATCCTTCAAGTAACCTAATCCCAAACAGGAAGAGCTTTAAAGGTAACAACCAGTACCTTGAATTGCACCTGGAAACACATGGACAGTTCGTGTAATTCATGAAGTACTGATGTTATGTATGTCAAGTAAGATAAAGGTAAAGGTTCCCCTCGCACATACGTGCTAGTTGTTTCCGGCTCTAGGGGGTGGTGCTCATCTCTGTTACAAAGCCGAAGAGCCAGCGCTGTCTGAAGACGTCTCCATGGTCATGACTAAACGCTAAAGGCGCATGGAGCACTATTACCTTCCCACCAAAGTGGTGTCTATTTTTCTACTTGCATTTTTACATGCTTTTGAACTGCTAGGTTGGCAGAAGCTGGGACAAGTAACGGGAGCTCACTCCATTATGCGGTGCTAGGGATTCGAACCACCAAACTGCTGACCTTTCTGATCGACAAGCTCAGTGTCTTAGCCACTAAGCCACCATGTCCCCTTCAAGTACATTCGACAGTACTATTTATTACTTGGGTAGCTACACTCTGCACCAATTGAAACATCCAAATGCTCTTCGGAGGAAGCCCCATTTAGAGTGCAATGCAGTAGGCCAAACAGGAGGCCACAAAGGCATGAACAGCAATGAGCAGGTTATTCAATCATGTACCTTTTAAAAAAATTCTTCCCAACCCAAAGTGTTGGAAACCATATATGTAAAAGGTGGACAGATCGGTGTGCCCTTCAGCCAAATAACTTTTCAAAAGCTGAAAAGAATAGGATCGCATATGGTGTAATGCAAAATAAAGACTGGGTTTAAAAATGGATTGGGTAGAAAATGGATCGGGTAGAAGAAAAAAAACTTTCAGGAGATCCTGTTATGAGAGGGAGTGGGTAGAAGCTCAGAATGCTGTTGAATTTTCCATCCTGTATTTCCTTCCTTTCTCCTTTCTGATCACATGACCCAGAGGAAGACTTCCCATGCATAATAACAAGCAATGTATGGCCACTGTTGGTAAAGGATTGGAAGAAATTCCAGAAGCTATGTTTTTCATGGTTTCCTTGCCATATAGGACACTGCTGAAAAATCTTTTTTTCTTTTTTACAATTTAGAAATAGGAGGAAAAATATTTAAATGTCTTTTCTGAATTACAAATATAATCTCCTTGTGCCCTGTGAAAAATTAATAATAAATAATTAATTGTTCAAAAATAAATAATAATTGTGCCCAAGTGTCTGTCTTCCTCCTGCTTGCTTTCTTTGTTTTCAAGGAAAAGGGATTTGCAAGTAGAGCTTATGTGTGTATGTAACCATGATGGTAGTTTTTTCTCATTTAGACAGAGAGACCAGCTGGTATTGCCATGACACATCAGATGAGAGCATTGCAGAACAAAGGGAAGGAGAGAGTCTCTAATAGATAATTGGGTTTAAGCTAAGAATGTGCAATGTTTCTTAAGCATTTGAGCACACATACCACGGTATTTCCTAACCCTAACCAAAACTCCTTGGATAAAAAGAGTGGACAGGAACAGGACAAAGCTACGGTACTTTAAAATATAGCAATATTAAATGCAATCAGTGCAATTAATTCCCCCTTATATGGCATGAAAATTAGTAAGTTTTGAAGAGGTTCTGGAGTCTGAGGGGCTGCAAATTGTATATCCTTGTTCAAACCCATTTTGGCTTTACAAAATTTAAAAATGTTTGAAAAACCAGGAACCTAATGTAGCCTTTAGTGGATGGGATGTGTTTTGTATTATCAGTGGAAAAGAAGAGGAAGAAATACTGCATGTTTTATTTGTATACTTGCAAATTGGATCAAAATGATTTCTATCATTTTGTCTTATCAGATGTTTTACAGATTTGTTAATAAACAAATCTGAATAGTGAATTACAAAAGTCAGTTATTGTCAGTGGTGGGATTCAACTGGTATAATAACCGATTTGGTAAGCACATGCTTTGCGCAGCATATGAAAATCACCCATTTTCAGCACTAAAACATACCTTCTGCTGCAGCCCTATTTAGTAAAACAGCTGAGGCAGGGCAATCCGCTGTGCCGCACAAAATATAGGACAGAGTAAGGCAGGGGCAGGTGGGCAGGGCCAACTCATCACCGGAACTCAGGTTTGTCCAAATCAGTAGCAAACCACCCTTGGTTATTGTGATAAATACCACCATTTTGCAGTATCTGTACTTATTTAATACAAATTTATTTAATAGCCAGATTGATACTACATTGCTTTCAAATACAAAGGCAAATTTGAAATTGTTTTCAGTTTTGCATCTATTTCATTTTATAATTATAATTTTGCTTTTGAAAAGCATCTAGGCTAAAACAGATAGTTTAAATCCTGACAACTGTTAAGATTATTGCAGGTCAGGATGTTAGCAGAATTAATTGGAGGTCTATTTATTTATGGCAAATAATTCTGAGAATCAAAAGGCTTTTGTTAAGGAACAAAATGCTTACCAACTGTGGCTGCATTTCTGTACTGTTCATGGAAGTAACCTAAAATGTTCATAAAGTAAAACCAGTTTTTTGAAGAACTTTACTTTCTAAGAGCTACACAAATTTATTTAACAGATTCTCCAAACAAAGCAAAATAATCAAGTCATCTTTGCAGAAACTTTAGGGTAACATATCAAGATATGGCAAAATTCATATACATTACAATACCATTTCATTTGTATGAGATATAACTGAGATGATATAAAATGTGACACACAAGCAAAATGGAACTTAATATTAAATTTAATGTTAACTATTATCAGGCCTCAGTCAGTCAGTCTGCGATAGACATTCATGTCATCAAACAATTGAAGCTAGCCCAAAGCAAAAATAAGACAGAGTAGGGAACATGGGTTGATCTTCATCTGTAACTTGATTGTAAATGGAATCTGTTTAATTCTTAGACTGATTATTTGCCCAGATGAATAGAGAAGAAAGGAGTAGAGACTTCTCTATATTCAGCTGCCCCATGTTTTGTCTTTGGCCAGCTTCCAAGTGTTTAGTGTTGACCTGTGGTTTATATGTTTTTTTTTTTCATATATGGCAAGAAGTCTTGCTTTAGAAAGTCTTAGTGGTTGCCAATTACATCATTATTATTGCCACTTTGTTTTTTGGTATTTTACAAGTTTGCTTATTTTCACAACCTTTTATAAGGCAGTTCTTTTACCAACTATATAAGGACATCATGTTGTGTCTATACAGGCCTTCTGACTGATTCCATTAAGGTCTTCTGATTGATTCTTGTCCATGGGCTGGTTCAGAAAGAACACTTTGGTGTAGACTTAAGTATCACATTCTGCTGATATTTAATACACTCCAGTACAGTTCTCTCTAATCCAGTGACTTTTTAAAATATATTCATTTTTAGTTTTCAGCTTTTTGTCAACTACTTTGTGACTACCTCAGACAGTTCTGTTAATTCCTTATGCATAGTCTAAGTGGCTTGTGCAAATCCAAGCCCTTTGCCATGGCAAGTACGTCCATTTTACATCAATACATGTAAGCATATAAGCATGCATAAATTTGGAAAATTGTCCTTATTTGAAACCAAACTGATATGTTTTTCAGTGAATATAGTGGCGAATCTTTACAAAGGCCTGCCTATGTTCCTGCTAGTCATCCTTCGTCATCATCTTCAGCATCTTCCTCCTCTTCTGCATTTCGTCCCGTAGTGCCATCCAGACAAATAGTGGAGAGACAACCCCGAATGCTTGACTTCATAGTGGAATACAGAGATCGAAATGTGGATGTGGTGCTTGAAGACACTTCTACAGTTGGTAAGAAACTACTGAGGGGCAAAAAAAGACCACACTTAAGTACTAAATTTAACTGTAATACAAATATGTGTAAGAGCTGAAATTGGCAGAGCTCTAGTAAGGCCAGGGAGAACTGATTTGTAAACACACAACAGGTGCATTCCAGTCTCAAGCTTGGGAAAAGCAGGGCCAAAGGTCCATTGACCTGAAAGGACAAGAGGAAAAGTTTTACAATTTCACCCTGAGGGTGATCTCAGTGTGTTCTGTAGTACCCAGGTGCTTGTACACATGACTCATTTGTTTTCTGCAAGGAAGTAGTAATCTAGCTTTCTGTTGGTGTTGGCAATAGTTTTTATGTTTTTTAATAGTGTTTTATTACTGTCTGTGAGCTGGCCAGGGTTATGTTAAAAATATGGGAGTTATATAAATCTTTTAAATAAATGAATTGCTCAAAAATTTTTTCTTTTTTGTTATCTAATTTCTGAAAGAGTAGAGATTTATTCAGCCATAAGTGACCTGAAGTCTGATGTACATCTTTGAAGGGGAAGGGAGGGAAAAGCTATGTAAAAGCAGTACTTGTAAAGTTAGTCATAGTCTTGGGAAACAAGGACTGGGGAAAAACATGGTTGTGTTCTTTAAGTATTTAAATTAATACTTGTATGATGGGCCAAAATAATGATCTAAGATACCAGAACCTATGTTAATGCAATGTATAATATCTCTGCTATATCAGGTTAGAATCACAGAGCATGTATGCTTTTAAATTCAGCTTTAAAGATTACAAAATGTTGTGCTTGAAGTGGTACCATAATTAAGAGAAATATCACCGTGACAAAAAAAGGGGGGGGAATTCTGCCCTCATTATAAAGTCATCATGGAATCATTGATTTACAAAATGCAGTGATTTCTATAATGCTGTAAACTATACTATTACACTTTTCAGACAGGGCGTTTGTTGTGCTGGAATTAGTGTTATGTATCACAGCATCTGATTTTCCTGTCTACAAATCTCATGTTACTTACATATTATTTTGCTCTCTGGGGAAACTAGGTAGAAGAAGATGCAACTTTATTACAGTGGTACCTTGGTATTCAGCTGCTTTGAAACTCATCAAATTTGGTACTCAACATGTTTTGATGTGAAAATTTTGTCCTGGTACTCATCGTTTGTTTGGAACTCAGCACACAAGCTAGAACTTGTCAATGTCGGCTGCCTTGTGACTCACTATATTATTCCTTCTGGAAAAATTATGTTTGGTACTGATTGGTTTTGGTACTCATTGTGCCTCCCAGAACCAATTAACAATGGGTACCAAGCAGTGGTGGGATTCAATTTTTTTTGCTACCGGTTCTGTGGGCGTGGCTTGGTGGGCGTGGCAGGGAAAGGATACTGTAAAATCTCCAGTCAGAGGTGGGATTTGCCGGTTCTTCGAACTACTCAAAATTTCTGCTACTGGTTCTTCAGAACTGGTCAGAACCTACTGAATACCACTTCTGGTACCAAGGTACCACTGTATTTGTTTAAAACAGTTTTGCCTACTCTATATGATCTGTGATATCAAAGGTCTCCTTTGAAAATCAGTGTTTGTTTAGTTTATTTATATTTCACATTTCTGAACCATTTGCTTCTCTCAAAGAGGGACTTTGGATGGTGTATTTAGTTTAAAAATGCAATATAAAAATCATAAGCATATTGTGTCAAATGTTTGTCCAGAACATATTTTTTTAAAAAAAGAGTTTGTAATATAAAATCAAAGAGTGACACCTAGTGGCACATATGTGTTTTATTTGCTAAGCAGGTACTTTTTTGGCTTCATATCCATTATTATGCTCAATTCTTCACTGGGTTGTGTCTTGTTTTGAGATTGATTGAAATTCAAGTTCTCAGTTTCATTTTTGATTTTGCACAGCTTCAAATAAGAAAATGATATAAATGTTTTAAAGATAGATTAATAAGATGCTCATTTTTAACCAGGCAGAGGATTTTTATATTTTAATAGATTTTTTAATACAAGTTGATGATTTATTTTCTAGAACTAGCAGGATTTAAGAGACAATTGTGTTGACATGAATGAAAGGGTGAAATATGATACCTTCTGACATATATGTATCATGTGAACAAAGTATGCATTTTTCCTTCTGAAAAATTTTTTTCCAAGGAACTATATGAAAACATTATCTAATTATCTAATTAGATAATTAATTTATCTAATTTTGCTCATAATTCCATAATCATCTGAAGTAGTTTTCTATATGTGCAAATATATTCTGAAGATAAAATATATATGAACATGAGTTACATCTCTGGCGTTAAGCAGGTTATGTTGATTTACATGAAAAAATAAATATATATTGAGATAAAGGTCATTAAAAAAATCTCACCAGACTGCATTCCGTTTTGATATCCTAAGTTTCACTTTTTACTAAACTAAGGGCATACTTTCATTAAGTGTTTCAGTAATATTTTAATCCCTTCCATCTGTCTCTTGCTCAGGGTCATTTCACATATTATACAGTAGCAAAGCTGGGTTTGCCAACAACTATGCATGCAATGAAACTATTGCTAGGCACCATTTTAAAACTATTTTTAAAAACGTTTTTAATAATTATTTGATATATTCAAGTCTGTCCTTTTAATAGCAAATTTAACAACTTCAGTTCACATTCCTGCAAAAGCAGCTGTGGCATGAATGTTTCTCTCAAAGTCAGATTTTAATTTTTTTTTTCTAGTGATGCAATTGCATAAAATGCCCACCAGATGGAAGGAACATATATCATGTGAATAGAGAAATAATTAAAATCATCCGGAATTTGGATGGCGTCGGCTCTGGAACATGAGACTAGTGTTCTGCATTTGATCATGCTATATTTGCTATTGAGCAATAGTTGTACATTATTGCTCAGTTGGGCTAATTCAGTGCTTGAAAGGGCTTTGAATATCCAAACAAATTATGGAGCTTAGAATCAAAGCAGTAATTTTGATCTGGAAGAGAAATACAAAGATTTTTAAGGAAAGAATTCTACTCTAATTTAGCCTTTAGCTCTGTTAACAGCAATAAAAACAGTTAATTAACATTATCTGTGAGTGATGTTGAGGACCAAATTTTAGTGATGGAACAGAACACATTTATGTAGAAAAGCCAAGAGCTGGTCTTCACATACTTTCTTTAAACTTTTGAAGTAACAATCATAGGAAAGAAGGAATGCCATTGTGGAATATGCCAAGCTGAAAAAGCATTTGGTCTCAATAAGCAGCTGTTAGCTAAGATGGTAAATGTATAGTTACATTATGTGTAAATTTTAAACATTTCAAACAATTTAGGAAGATTTTTAGAGCTCAAAGCATATATCATAGAAAGCAAATTTCTAGTGCAAATTGTATACCGTAAACATACCAAAAGATCCATTTGTTTTAATTTAGAAATGAATTCCTTTAATCCATTTTACATGAGATGGGAAAAACCATATCAAAATTCAGTAGCATTTCAAGTAAAATCTATTATTATTTTTCATTTCTCTTCTTTATATCCTAAACATTTTTCAGTATTCCATTTTTAATGCTATTATGTATGAGTTTATGGAGATAAACTAAAATAAAAGACATGTTTAAAATAATGCTTGGGATTCTTAGACTTTATTTCGCCTATGCTTTATAAAGATAAATCATAAAAAGCAGAAATGTTTTTGATGATTCTTCTTTGTGTTTTTTTTCCAGGAGAGATCAAACATATTTTAGAAAATGAGCTTCAGATTCCTGCACCCAAAATGTTGCTAAAGGGCTGGAAGATTGGGGATGTAGATGATGGTGTAAGTTTTTATATTTCTTACAGGATTTTTTCCAATGGACCACCTAATTCCAATTTTGCCAACTAATGCTGATATGTTAGGAATGTCTAAAATATTCTGCATTAAGTGACATGGTTGCTTGTACAATGAAGGCACAATATTTACAAAGGATAACATTTAACTTGGACAGTAGTTATTTTGGACTTTATTGAGGGCAGTATATTGTGCTCCTTCACTACAAGTTTTCTCTTTTAATATTCTATATCTCAAGATTTCCAATAAGGAAGACATGATACCTTCTGGTGGTCACACACACAAGATATGCAGATAGTCTTTGACTTATGATCACAGTTGAGCCCAAAAATTATGTTGATGAGATATTTGTTAACTAAGTGTTGCCCCCATTTTATGATCTTTCTTGCCAAAGTTGTCAAGTGAATCATTGCAGTTGTTAATTGTTGTTAAGTGAATCTGGTTTTCCCATTGACTTTGCTTGTCAGAAGGTCACAAAAGGTGATCACATAATCCCAGGACACTGCAGCTCTCATAAATATAAGTCAGTTGCCAAGCATCTGAATTTTTATCACCTGACCCGGATATGCTACAATGGCCACAAGTGTGAAAAATAGTCATAAGTCATTTTTTCAGTGATGTTGCATCTTTGAATGGACTACCTGTACACTGTGTTACAAACAGAGAATTCCACATCCCTACCTCAATGGAAAGGGGAAGAAAACATGTAAAACCCTCTTCATGGGGCATGCCATGATATGTCATCTGTATCTGTATGCTTTTAGAGTTTAAGAAATGGTGGACTCTGTGTGTGTGTGTTTGTGTTTGTGTGGGTCTCTCTCTGTGTGTGTATCATTCTAATAGCACTTCTTTTAATGTAATATTGGTGATTAAGAAAAGCTTATAGAAAACAGATCTTTTCAATTATCATCTTACAACTTCTTTAGTTCCTATTCCAAGTAGCAATAGAAATATTTCAATAGAAATATTTATATCTTATTATAAATACTTTTTTATCTACATCATTCTTTATATGGTATTCATTTATTTATCAACATTACATAAGTTGCCGACGTCTCAAAGACTTTGGGTTGTCTATGACATCAGACAAAAATAATAATTAAATCCAAACTAATATTAAAACAAAAATGAACCACAAAAGGAAAGCAAAAATAGAACCTGTGATAAAATCCAAGATTGATTATTCATAATCTGCCAACTGGAACTTAAATCACATTAACTAGCTATTACTCAGCTATTTATCAATAGTGGGGGCTGCACATATTTCTGTGGGAAGAATATTAAAGAAATAGGGACAGAAGTCATCAAAACCAGCTGGATCAAGTAATGGTTTCCAGAATGAGCTGATAAGCATCTCATTCAAAGCAAGAAGCATTACCCACTCCTCAAAGAAACATTAATAACCTTCTTGATCCACCCATTGGTGTCCTATCTAGCTGCCTTAAATAGTCAGGAAGAAATGGATCCAGGGCACAGGCGGCAGGGAACTTTTTCCAGTTCCTTGGATTCCACAAACTACAAAGAAGCCCAAGTCATATCACAAGACTGTACCTTCTTTATCATCATAGATTTTGCCCAACTGATATCCACTTGTAAATAACTCAGTGAAAACAACCATGAAATGGCATTCCACCCATCTCCTGAATGGCATTTCCCACCTATACTCTAAATTGAAACCAAGCACTTTTTAGCACTGTGTGTGCAGCTGAGTGCTCCTATTGATTTTCTGATAATCCCACCTTTCTCTGAAGAAAAGAAGAAGGAGTTGTAGCATGCCCATTTTTTAAAGAAGCATTAAGTAACATCGAGAGCAAGTTTGGTGCAGTGTTTAAGGTGCTGGTCTAGAAACCTGGAGGCTGTGAGTTCTGGTCACTCTTTAGGTATGAAAAACCAGCTGGGTAATTTTGGGCCATCATTCTCCCTCAGCCTTGCGGTATCTGCTATCCCGCATCAGATGGGCGTCTCATGACAGGGAGCGAAGGAGAGAGAAACGATAGGAGACGAAGTTCCTCGAGATGAGTGCGCCCAGAATGGCTGGGTACAAGCTCTTTTATTATGCTCATTCAAAAGAGGGTGATTGTTTATT
>BLBF01000020.1:41299748-41324888 GCA_015471245.1 Laticauda colubrina
GCATTGATATACAATTGCAAACACATAAATGATACATAGTTACAACACAGCCTGACTCACTTTACTTCATAAGGTTGTTGTAGGTGAAATAACAGGAGGATGAAATATTGATAAGTTTGCACCCTTGAGTTATATATGAGAAAAAAGACAGAAAAAAAAATCTAAAATAATGAAGATTGTGATATTGCCTTGGTCCTGGTAATATAACAATCAAGATTTATCTTTTCCAGTGTATTATTTACTGAAATAAATTTATGTATTCAAGTAGAAACTGAATGACAATTCATTATCAGTGCTGTACTTCCATTCCATGGTGAGATAGTGGTTGTGGGGAAACCTTATTTCAGAAGTGCCTTTGGATTCATGATTCATAAATCATGCATGAAGGTGCAGCTCCAGCATATATCTCCACCAGTGACATACAACATACAATTCATTTGCTATAAAAAGGATCGCAGAGTAGACATATTTATAAGTGGAAGATCTTGGGTTTAGTCTTTGGGATCTCTAGATAAAATGTAAAACAGCTCTAACACTGGAATTTTTGTCAAAGATCTGTGATCTGGATAGACATAACAAAACTTTTTGGACCCAAGGACCAGATAATCCTTAGATACCTAAGGTGACAGTTTCCTATTAAGTGAACAGAGTAGGTTGGTTTGCATAGCCATCTGCAGAGGCCATATTTTCTTGAAGTGGGAACTGCACCTTTAGTCTTGTGACACTGCATGCAAGTTCATAAAGGGCGGAGCTTTTGTGTTTTTGATAAAGTCTGAACTTTCTGTAGAAGCCCTTAAGAATTCAGAAGAGTAAAATTTATGGAGAGCTTAACAAACCAAGCCTAGAATCTGGAAAATTATAGGCATTTCTCAATTTATGACTAATCATTTAACGACCATTCAAAATTACAGTGGCCTCAGAAAGGGTGCTTTTGCTGAAGATTTTAACACTGTGTCCCAACAAAAGATTTCCTGCCATGGTCTCTCCCAGGGCCTTCCCAACTCTCCCTTCCCCCAAAGGTTCCCCAAATTGCACACCAGGTCTATTTGGGCCAGTGCAGTAGTAAAAATGGGAAGGTCCAAGATCCCTAAAGCCCAAAGCCACATGGTCTTGCCAAGTGTAATGATTTTAAACAATGATTTTAAAACATGAAGGGAAGAGATGATTCCTGGGAAATTATCAGATGAGAGGAAGGATCTCCTAGTGGATTAATGGTCAGAGAAAGAAATTTAGGAAGGTCCTGTCCTAATTAATCTTATGATTAAAAGTGGCAACAAGAGATTTGTACCTTCAGATTTGCAAGATATTCTCCCCTCCCCCTCCAAAGTGTGGTCCTGGCCCATTTTCCTGGCCTTCTGTAAAGGAGTTAAAATATGGTTCTGCCTGGCAAAGAAAAGAAGCTGTTTGGTGTTGTAATGATGAGGCAATCAAGTTGATTGATCATGAACTGGATCATGATGATCTTTATTGGAGTCTAGTCTTATATTTATACAAATTTTAAGTTATCCTTTATCATTGGTTAACTTTGGTCACTGCTTAACTTTCGTTACTGTTTAGCACAGTAATCCATACAATTAATTATCTCTAGTTAAAGACTATATTTATTTACTTCCCCTCTCTAATCCTCCTTTAGATTAGTGATTTTGTTTGCCTGAGTTGTATTTACTTGGAAACATTCTTTATCTGAGGTTTGCCATCCAAGACTGGAACATTCCTGCAATTACAACTCTACAGTTTGGTGCCCTGAGAGCACCAAATCCATTTGCCTTTTTAATCAACTTTTAACAGGGCTTAATTATTCTTGCCTCCTTCTGAAAATGTTAATTTTGAAATTTTACTACTAACCTTTTAATTTTTACATACTGTTTTTATATTTTAATGTGTTTTGTACACTACCCAGAGTTCCTCTGAGGGAGATGGATGGTTCAGAAATGAGAAAAACAAACAAACAAAATAAGATTATGGTAATGTAGTCTTACAATAAAATAGAATTTGCTCACCTGGTCATGTTTCCTGTCTGATTTACCTGGGAGATTCAGTTGATGCCTGTTGTTTCCCATCCATTCCCATCCAATGCCTCCAGACAATGAATTTGATCAACAGCATCATTTCGATACTGGTATCAGTGAATACTTGTGAATATTTTTATATTACAAATGCCATCCAATCTGGTCAGAACAGAACACACGTAATAAGCCTAATATCTGCAAGGTGGAGTTTGGTCTTTACTGAAAAAGTGGCAGTGGGCAGGAGTTCTACTAGGTAAAAATGTAGCAGTGGATTTTATTAGAAAATAAGACAAGCCTGACTGCTACTTTTTTATATTACAGAAACATCGTGATTCATTGAAGACTAAACCTGTACAATATTAATTAGCTTCATGACTGTAAGACTTTTTACTATAAAGAAGGGCTGCAGTGTTTCTTTGGAAATTAATACAGATATTAGCGATAGAAGAAAGCTTCTTGATTTCTTTGGTAATAGTAGAAAGCTTGTTGACTGGAATCATTTAAATTGTACCTTATGTGTTACATGCAGTTACTGTATATTGCAGTGAAACCCACTAAGGGCAAGACTGAATAAAATATTTAAATACGACCAATTATTACTACCAATGGGATTTTTGCGTGTGTGTGTGTGTGTGTGTGTGTGTTTATGGGAGAAAGATTTTCATCAGGAGCATAATAAGGTTCCTGTTGTGCTTGTTGTTAATTGTTCCTCCTCACTTGTGTTTTTTTAATTCACAGAATTTTGGTTGCTAACGATATATGAAATTTTGCATCAGTTTGGCTTTATGTTTCAGATACAGACACCTAAACAGAAACATTTTGACACTTCTAATTCTACATATTTTTTTCTGTAGACTATTCTAAAAACTCTACACTTGCCCAAAAACAACAACCTGTATGTCCTAACGCCCGACTTGCCACCACCATCTTCATCAAGTATGCCAGGGTAAGTCACAAATAAATTTGAATGTAACCTATAGGGCTTCATATTAATAGTATATTTTAAGTTATCCAAACTCTATACATTTTACTATTTTTAAACCACATATATGCAAAGGCCAGACAGAGCTCATGATAAATTTTAAATGAGCATTTTTCAAAGCATTGCTATTACTAGATTTTTAAGCTTTGTTCTAAGAGCAATTAGTATTTGGATGGAGTAAATTGATGGAGAGGTAGAGGTTGCTGGTAGAGATGAAAATTGCTGGTAGAGATGATAACTCTGCCTTAGAATAGGAGATTTTATTAAATAATTGTAAAATCTCTTCCAGTACTTTTCATCCTACATTTTCTAAAGTGGTCGGGCTAAGGATTTTTATTTTGTTTTACAAGTAAAATAAAGAGCATACGCCATGTAGAAATGATTGCACATTCCAAATTATTTCAACAGAACCAGCAGTTTTTTATAGTTAGGGTTTGCGTTCATAGCTTCTCCAATTACATTTGACAAAGCATGATTATTGAAATTGCCAATAATAAAAAACATTGGTTTAGGAAATTTGTGGTACAAGATAAAATCCATTTACAAATCTGTAGGACTCGAGTGATTAAGAACATTCAATAAATGTTAAGATTACAAGAAATGAAGTTTGTGCCTGCAGCCAATTCTCTCATTTGTATGAAGGTTAGAGAGTTGTGAGAATTCTGAAGCTAAAGCAGTTTGGAAAGAGGTGTGCTTGCAAAGCAAAAAAAGACATCTTGATTAGATGGCATTAACTAACATTTACTCAAACATTATTTGGACTACTAATCAGTTGTTTTCGCATATACCATGGCACAAAACTTATTCTTTTCAAATTCAAAATAAAGGGAAAGTAAGGGATTTAAGATACTTTTTTTTGCATGTGATCCTAACTGAATTGTTCTTTCAACAGTTTGATGAGGGGAATATGTGGCAGTTGGAGACTTTTTGATGTGGTTATTTTCATGCATTTTGGTACATATGGGATGTACTGGTATTGAAAGATCTTTTTATTCACTAGACCTTCCAGCATTGTTTCTAGACCATTTATCACATTAACTGAGGTTTTAGCATTATTTATATATCATATTAAATATTACCATTTTTCCCCCATAGACGAATGGTTTGTTTGTTTTTTTTTAGATAAATCAGCTTTCTTTATTTGCTGTTACTACATTCAGTTGTAAATTTTATTAAATGCCCAGATACTCTATGTTGCTGTTAAGTGATGTTTCATGATGTTTTCCCCATTCATGGAGCTGGGGTGGGTGTGGCCTGTGTGTGATGCATCTGGCTGGCAGGCTGCTAGTTTGACACCCCTGCTCTAAATTAAGCAGTTGTAGTAGTATCCCAGGATTGCATACAGTAGGCTAGAGGAAAGATTTTTTTTTATCATTCTAGATTCTAGAACAGTAGTATGTCCTGATAGATAATGAGCTATTTTCAAAACTGAAAAGAACTGCTTTTGAAATCAAAACATAACTTTACATATTGTAGAGGCTAATATATTCCAGTGGTTGAGAAAATACAGAATTTATTCCCCTTAGGTGAAATAAACTAATTAAATGCAGGTCAGTTCTTCTAAATTTATATATTTATTTAATTTATCAATTTTATATAGCTACCATCTCAGAAGAATTAGTCCCTCTGAATAGTTTAGCATTCAGGATATAAAGTAAACAAAAGCTTTCTGATTGGTTGCTGTTTTAAACTAATTTGCTATTGCTTGCTGCATTAGCTACAACAAACATTGCATTTACATAGTGACTTCATATTTTGTTTTAGTGTAAATAAACTGTAATTACAGCAAATTTGGATGATTGTCAACACAAGCTTGTATAAATTTGAATGTTTGCAATAGAAATGTTAATTATTATGTTTCATGATATTTTGTTAAAATGTAGATGCTTGGTAAGAAAAAGGAATTGATATGATGAATAATGGATATTTTTCTACTGAAATTCATGAAGAGGCTCTCTGGGATTAAGCTGGAATAATAATGTAATATATACTAATTGTCTCAGATTAAAATCCATTGAATTCAAGATAATTCCCCCCCTCACACAATTGTATTGCACTAAATATTAATTTAAAAATACAGCTGATAAAATACTTTTCATTGTGGCTTCCAATGGAATAGGATAGAAAAAAGATAAGCACAAAGAACTAACTCCATGGGAAAAAATTTTTTTTTCTTCCCATGGAGTTAGTTCTTTGTGCTTATCTTCCATACAATTTCAGAGTGACTCGTAAACAATTTATTTTTTTAGGGAGAAAATATAGGGGTATCTGGCTTGCTGAGTGTGCTAAATTATTACTATAAGAAATGATGGAAAATATACCTTCATGTAGAGGAAAGAAGGAAACAATTCTTCTGCTGAATCCTCAAGTTTAAACAGTTTTGTCTTTTGATTCTCCAGAGGTCAAGGTTATTTCAGATAGGATTCAGGTTTTTTAAAGCAAACTGCGGAGAAACATATTGAAATAATCACCTCACAGTTTCACCACAGTTGTGCAAGATTCTCTATTTCTTGCCTACAAAGATAATCTCATATAATATCAACACATGGAGGAAGGAACGTTTTGATAGAAGAGTAAGCTTTTTTTTTTTTTATAAGAATGTAAGTTCTAAACTGGCAGTGATATTAATAGAAGCACAGCTAAATATTATTATTTTGGGGATGAGGGTTGGGAATGAAATTAGAAAAAACTAGGTTGCAGAAGCTAAAAATCTGCAGCTCAAAATATGTGGGGTTTTTTTGCTAAATTTCAGTTCAGTATCTGAAGATTTTAATGGTTGTAAAATGCAAGTAGAAAGATAAGAAAATATGTTTTATTGGATCAGAGGTAAAGAAAATAATTTCTCATCCTCATTTTTCTGTGGATACTATTTATATAAGAAGATCTATGCATGTGATCTGTTTTAATATAATTAATATGCTACATTTGTTTCAGTCCTTAACATACCTTTTTCAGAAAGTCTGTTGACATTAATTTCCTGTTTGAGAAATTGAATATTGAATGCCTCTTGAATCAAGCTATGTATTAATGAAGTTTTAGTTTTCTGACACCTTTAGTATCTTATTTTTATTTTTTAAACTATCCTACAAAGTTAACATTTATATGTAAGTTGAAACTTGATACATATAGTAGAGCAAGTAAAACAATTGATTCCAGTGATTTGAACAAATAGGATTCTTCTGTATGATTTTGAACAATTAGTTATTAATTTGACAATTAGCAATTTTGATAATGAAGAGAGAGATGGCAAAGACATATATAGTTTGCATATATTCTAATATTTGTTTTCCATGCCCCATATAAAGAAGATTTTTCTACTGCTATATATATGGTTTCCAATTCCATGTTTAGAACGATGCAGAAAATCTAGATTTAAGATCTAATCCTGAAGATAATACCATGGAATAGTTTGTGAGACTTATTGTCCAACAAAAACATCTTATTGAAACTAGCTTCAGTAATTTTCAATACAGTACTTGTTAATAACTAAGTGTTTTCAAATGTTTTGTACTTCAGTAGAAAAAAATGGTTAAAATAAGGTAATTAATAAATAGAATTTTACTGGAATTCCAAATTATACATTTCTTAATCTAAAATTGTGCATATATGTGTGTGGGCACTCACGTATCTGCGTGTGTGCATCTGTATCCATTTCACCTGTAGTTATAGGTATCCATTGTCAGCTGTGATAAGTCTCAAGAATATAGATAGTAAAAATGTTCTAAATACTTGAATTTAATATTCAATGAACTCTGGTTAAGAAGTATCTGATTTAATGAGTTCTTTTATTGGAATCAGATTAATATTTCATTGGACAATGTACTTGTAATAGAGATTTTTTTCAAGCAAATTAGAGTCTGATCTAATTTGTTATGTTTTCTAACGAGAATAATGTGTATTAATGTAACTGTGTGAAGAACCAATTGTTGTTTTGCTTTACATCACCAGAATTTATGTTGGAAAGATGTGTCACTGTTAACTTTAAATACGAGGGCTATCCACAAAATAGATTATGTTTTGTGATAGAAAAAAAACAAAGTGTAGGAAAAAAAATTTATTATATACACTTGAAAGTGACATTTAAATACTACTTTTCAACATATTCACCGAACAAATTGAGGCACTTATCATAGTGGTGAACAAGCTTTGTAATTCCATTGTCATAAAATTCAGCTGCCTGAGATTTGAGCCAGTCAGTCATGCCCGCTCGCAGTTCCGCGTCATCGTCAAAGTGCTGTGTTCCAAGCCAGGTCTTCTCAGAAACAAGTGGTAGTCGCTTGGTGCAAGATCGGGGCTGTAAGGTGGATGAGGAAAAATCTCCCACTTGACAGCATTCAGGACTTCTCCATTGCGATTTGCTGTGTGTGGTCGGGCATTGTCATGCAAGAACAAAATTTTTGAGCTTAACTTTCCTCTACGCTTGTTCTGAATTGCTTTTCTTAATTTTTGCAATGTTTCACAATACCTCACAGAGTTTATTGTTGCACCATGTTCCAGAAAATCGATAAGAAGCACAACTTGCCTATCCCAAAAAACAGTCGCCATAATCTTCCTTGCAGAGAACGTTTGCAAGCATTTTCTTGGTTTTTTGGGGGAATTTGTGTGTCCCCACTCCATAGACTGCAATTTGATCTCGCTGTTCACATGTTTGACCCAAGTCTCGTCTCCAGTTTTGATTCGATCAAGATATGAATCTCCCATCTTTGTCGTAAGAGTACAGAAATGTCAATGATGTGGCCATACGCTGACTCTTGTGGTTTCCTGTCAGGATTTTTGGCACCCATCTTGCACAACATTTGTGGTAGCCTAGCTTTTGTGTAACCATTTCATGCAACAAACTGCATGAAATTTGTGGAAAACTAAGCGAAAGTTCCGTTACCGTGAAACGGCGGTTTTCACGAATCTTGTCATCAACTTTCGTGACCAGTTCATCAGTCACATTGTTCAGCCGTCCACTCCGCTGTTCATCATGAACGTTAGTTCTTTCATTTTTAAACTTAATGCACCATTGGCGCACTCCACCTTCAGTGATGATGTTGTCCCCGTACACTTCACACAGTTGCCAAAAAATTTCAATCGGTTTATGTTTTTTTGCCAACAAAAACCTTATCACTGATCGCATCTCACAACTCGCATGATTTTTAATTGCAGCACACATTTCAACGTTTGCTGTGAAATAACGAGCAACGATATGAACCTCCCACTAGCACGACTAGATGCAGACTAAATGGCGGATGCACAGACCAAAGGTGGCCACACTAGCTCCGCCCTTTCTTGCTATAGACAAAAACGTAATCTATTTTGTGGATAGCCCTCGTATATTTGAACCATTTTATATCACATTTAAGTAGCAATCTTATGGACAATGATTTCTGAGTGCATTCAAATGAGAATATGGCAATTTACTTCCAAGTAAACATATATAGATTTGTGCTGCCTGAGATTCCCCACCTCTGTTTCAAACAATTTGAGTGTGCAATAATACTAAAATAAACTCAAATCAAATAATAGTACATCATTCTTTGCCAGAATGGAAATAATAGTTTATTAGATTCTGAATAAAATGGCTTCCTGTAATCCTGGCTGACTGATTTTCTCTTCCATTAACATAAAAGAACTATGGAAATAAATTTCACAATACTGTTCAGGACCAGAGGTATGCTGAAAGTACAGTTGAATGCATGTGCTTTAAAACTTGATATTCTAAGCACAGCTTTGCAATCCTTGGTGTTCTTTCAGCTTGGTTGTTTTCTTATACAGTAGATATTTCATTACCAAACTAGATAACATCACTATGCTAGAAGGGAGTGGGGTTTGCTCTTTTTTTTTATATGTTGGCTTGCCCTATCAGTTATATTCGATCAGTAATAACAGTTTTCCCAGATGATATAGGGAAGGGAACATTGCTTATATGAAATACATACATGATTTTTGTCTCCTTACTCCTGCTTAACCCTTTCTTCTGTAGGTTGGAGGACCCTCTGGAACAGCGAGGAATTTAATGTGGATGCTGAGCTGATAAATTTATATGAATAATTCTGAACCTTCTGATAGAACTGAAATACTTTCCACTCACTAGGACTTTCTGGAATCTATTGTTTTATTAGTCGATATTTACTGAGATTAATAAATAGTTGAAACTATCATCCTGTTTTTGGTATAATTTTCTTTTTAAAAGTTGACATCTGAGATAGTAATGTCCATAATTAGAAAGAAAGGAATGAGTATTCCTCCTATTTCTGAGAACTGAGATTTATTATTTTATTATTTCTGACTTTTCCCAGATTGCCTCGGAAAGATGAATGGTTGGTTATAATTGCAAAATTGGGAGGTGAAATAGAGTCAAATTCATTTGGTGTTTCCTGAGATAATCAGCGAATCCTGGAATTTTCCACATTTTACTGGCAACTAATTGGACAGCAGTTATAAACATTTGCTATGCTTAGCTGAAAAACATAGCTGTTAATACTTACACAAACTTGGCACATGAATTCATAATCATCTGTATATACGTAAACAGTGTAAGCATCATCAAAGCTTTTACTTTGAATGTAATTTAAAGCCTAAAGGTCTCTTAATATAAATGTATGTGAGACAGATAGATTTTGTGTGTATGCATACAATATTGCAATAATTGCAGTAAGAACGGGATTGCGAAAATTCTAAAGAGTTGAAATATAGCCTCAGATACTCAACTACCTTAGAAGGAGTTAACAGGTCAGCTCCCTTGGTCATTCTCCAGTTGCTTCCTTGGCTTTAAGAGCAAAAAAGAAAACGATAACATTGTGCCTGGACCTGTCTCTGCAGAGTTTAGGGTACTCCTGGGGTTTTACAGCTAAATGTAAAGCAAGTTAGAACATGTTCGCTCCTGATATTCTTGTTTTTCTTTCAACCCTTTCAGTGCCCTGCAGGAATCATTAAATCAAAACTTCATGCTGATCGTCACCCATCGAGAAGTCCAGCGGGAGTACAACCTCAACTTCTCAGGAAGCAGTACCATTCAGGAGGTGAGCTCTGTCTCGCAGCTGAAGAATAAATGTCGCTCATTATAACTAGTGTCAGCTTTGTTAAAGAGGGCTTATGTATTCAGGCTGCATACTTCCTTTCATGTTTCATTATTAGGTTTTTAGCTTTTAATTAAGTGGATGATGAAAGATTACTGTAGGTACATCAGATGGTGTAACCCACATAAAACATTTGCATTAATTTTACCCCAAAGCCGTTGTATGTTTGTGAGCATGCTGCCTTGTAGTATTAAAAAGCTTCACCAAAGTTGAGGTAGGGCTGTCTGATTGGGCTCCTTCTTCCTTTATTTAAAATTATACACAGTTTTCATACATTCTTAGGTATTTTTTGCTTCTGCTAGTTGCCATAATCTTGATTAGGAGTAGGATTGCAGAAAACATGCTTTCTGTTTAAAAACAATTTCATTGTTATTCTGTAAAACAACCACCAAGGGGTGATGTTGCAAAGAAGAGTTCCTTGCTAATTTGTCCTGAAAAGACAGATGCACTTCCTAAAGTAGTAAATTGCCTTTAACTAAAAATTCAATATTGTCATAACCTTGTTGTATATCAAAAATTGAGCAATCAGCTTTTTGAAGGTTTTTTTTTTGCTTACTAATTCCAACCTATTTTTATACACAAGGATTCCAAATGTGAGTGTTTCTCTTGAATCTTTTCCTCCCTTTCATTATTGTATGAAAGATCTCTCCTCATTTAACACAGTGGCTGGCCTCTCAAGAAGCCAATGCATGTGTGAAATGATCTCTATTATGATCACTTTTTTATACTATCAATTCTTATATTTATGTTGTTATGGTATTAGCAGCATGCTTTGTTCATGGGAGTTGATGCTGGAATGGGATAGCTAAAAAGATTATATGGTTTGGACATTAGCCTCATTTCATTTATTTTTATTTGAATATATTTTAGTACCAATGATATTAAATCAGTATAGTGCTTCCTTTGCATAATTTTTGACTTTTATTAAGATCACCATGAAGAATATGAATCTATTGTCTAAAATATAGTTTTGTATCTTATGTAGTTCTTTATATAAAAATCATTACTTATGTATATAGATACATACATGCATACATCTTGAAGCCCCTCAAAAACATATGTGTGTGTGTGTGCATGCGTCTGAGTATATATACACATTCATATACATTATACATATACATATATACACACACCAGTATAACTAGTCAATTGCAACATATGTTATTTTCAGTAAACAATTACTAATGATGATGTAATTGTGATGTAATTACAAATGGAAAATTGTTTTGAAAAAATACCATCATTTCAAATTTTGATGAAAATCAATTCCATTAAATATCAAATAGACACAATGCCCTATTTATTCAAGTCCGTAAAATTGTCTCCCATAAAATTGTCCCCCATTCCTAAATATGAAATTACTCTTCCCTTCAAACTTTGCACTAGAATCTTATCCACTTTTAGTAAATATCTGTCATTAATTTCAGGGGCAACAGTTAAAGTATTGCATAAGTTCAGGACTGATTTGGTAGCGCTGATAGGTTTTGCTTTATTACAAATTTTGTGAGCCAGTATGTCTGAACTGCTCGCCAGTTCAAGGTAAACAACAGTGTATCCTCCAGAAAATAACACCATGATATTCAGAGTGGATCCACTCCATCATAAACTATTTCCAATACTGTAGAATTTTGAGAAGTGTTTATGTGCAGAATGAGTCAAAATTATGGGTTTTATTTTCTTTCAATTCAAAAATTGAACTTGATCTTTGATTGAACTGTTATATTGATAATGTACTAACCCTCAGTTTCTGAAGTTAGTTCTAAATTTTCCTCCTTTTATTCAAATATTTTTTAAAATTAGGAAGTTATATGTACTAAATCAGTAATAATTTAATTGTATGTGGAATTTGCTCTTGTCAACCACCAGAGGGCAGAAAGGTCTATTCAATTATTTTTCCAAAAGCCCTAGCCAGTATTTTCAAATTAGCTTCCTGTGTCTTAACAAAAAGAAGTATAATGGTCAAGTTATTGTTTGATATGCAGATAATTGGCATATTGCGTGAAAGGAGACTTAATTTCACCCTTTAAAATTAAACAGTGAGATTTTAAAAGACATAAAATATTCATTAATGTTCAGTTATTATAAAGCAGTGGCATATATTTATTTTATCTTTATTACTGTTTCGTTGGAAAATACTGCAAATACTTTGTAAATCGAGTTAGCCAGACTGACAAGTTGAAATGTTTAAGCAGCATTAATGCAATCTACTTGCACCTGATAGCCTATTCAGAAAGATTCAAAATGCCTGCATCAATTATTAAAAGAAACACTTAATATTCCAGAAATGTTTCAGGTCTTACCACAACTGTTGGATATAATTATCTCTGGTTCTTTGGTTTAGGCTATTGTATTGCTGCAGTACTTACAAACAGTATTAATAAATATTTTTATTATTTTTTCTTAACAAAAATGGTGTCATAAACATTTTGCAATGAACAGGTGAAAGATCTTTTAGCTGAGTTAATACGAATAACATTATTTTGCTAGTTTCAAGTCAATTCCGAATGAAATGTACATTGAAAAGGTATTAAAATGAAGACAGGTAAGAATAACAATCGAGAAAAAATTAATGAATATCTTTATGAATTGCTTTTACTTGCAGTTTGCCTATGGAGGTATAAATATAAAGACAGCAACCAATTGTTTTCAAATAATTGTAATAAAGGAGAGCTAAGATAGTAGTATTATGGAATGGCATTCTCATACTTTGTAGATCTTGTAACTGATGCTGAATGCACATGTGAAATATAATGAAAATTCAGATATCTGTTGATGGATGCTTTTGTGTTTGAGAAATCCCTCAAGTTTAGGACAGTACAAACTAGTATTTCAAAATTGAATCTGCATATTATATTCATGTCATCCAAAATTCTTTCCCACCTTCCCCCACTTTTCCCCATGCAGCAGCCAATTTTAAGATGGACTGAACTTGAACTATTTTTTTGTGGTGTTAGTTTTTATTATCTTCTCTTCCACTGGTATAACAAGATTTAAAACATAACTCACAATGCAAGGGAACCATTCCTTTTGTGAACCTTTCTAAAATGGAAATTTAATGGGTTAAAGAACATAAAAAATATTACTAAACATGAATTCTGTTGGCTATATCACAGATTAAATTTTATCACAGATCTGTTATATCAGTGACTTAGGATCAAATAATTTATCAAGGACAATTTTGTTTCTTCAAAAAAATAGTTTAGATTCCACAATTCACTAGTGATGATTTTTTAAAACATGAATAATAAGTTTATAAAGTTGGACTTCAGAAAAGTTTGAATGAGATTTGATTTTAAAACATTTACAACATTCTTCAAAATAATTCTTTAACACCACCATTCCCAAGGTTGCTATATGAGGCATTAAATTATTTCCCTTTGACATAGAAAATATTGCTATAATGTATTATTATTTTACATATTTGACACGAGTAGTTTCTTTGATTCTGTTGCGACCTTTAAATTATGATGTTGCAGAAATAAAGCCAGTTTCCCTGCCATTAGAATAAGAAGCTGGTGACCTTGATATACAGCCTTATCATTTATGTCAACCTTTGCGGAAAAGATAAGGTATCATTTACATCAGTGATGTAAGACTGGCAATAAATGCTATGCTAAACGATTGCCTTTTTGTGACACAAAATTAATTGGACATGCATAAACATTCTAAGTAGATTTAATATTTTAATATAATAAAATCTAAATAATAAGAATCTCTCCCTTTTAAAGTGCACATTTGCCTACTGACATTATGTGATTTAGCTGCAACTAAATTATTTGTTTTAACATAGATATTCCACAGTGATTTGTAGAGCAATAATTTTTAATGACAATAAAAGAGGGAATGGCTCTAAAATCAATCTGACAATCCCATAAGCATGTTTTATAAAGATATTTGATTGAGATTGAATTGGTATATTTTTACTCTGACTTTTTCAGAATCTAAGAAGTAAAGGACCAGGGAAACTGTATAAAGTATGAGACATATTGTACTGCGCCTGAAATTGGCAACTTTCTTTAAGATTACTATTAACATAGTTTGCAGTTCTACAAAGCTGGTACATGTTAAATAAATATGAAAAACACATTTCACAAAAGAAGCTTTGCGTATGAGAGGGCGCTTCCACTTATGTACAAAGCTCCACTTGTGTGAACTGAGAGCTCTTGTGCTCGTGCTTTCCACACGCGCAAGTGGAACTTCCGTTGCGAGCACAAGCACCCTGCACTCAAACGCCCTCCACTCACATGAATGGAATTTCATGTGTGAGTGCAAGGGGTTGCCGCTCACGCAAGTGGAGCTTCATGCACGAGCTTGCCCATCACTAGTGTGGCCTGATTTGAAACAGGCCACGACGGGGTGTGTGTGTGTACCTTTGATTTATACGCTCTACCTGGAAGCATTATTTATTTCTAGATGCTTTTTGGATTGCTCCAATGAAAAGATCACTAAGAAAAAGAGAGTGATAACTTATCCTCGACAGCAGTGGTAGTCAACCTGGTCCCTACCACCCACTAGTGGGTGTTCCAGCTTTCACAGTGGACGGTAGGGGTTTTGTCCCTACTTTATAAATCATCATTACTGTGGAACCAGTGGGCGGTTAGAGAAAACTTTACTACTAACAGAGATACAAAAGTGGGTGGTAGGTATAAAAAGGTTGACTACCCCTGCTCTAGAGCATATAGAGAATCCATGATCAGAAGGAAGTATATGTTTTAGAGGCAATCTCAAATTGTATTTCAGAGCCTGAAAACATGTGAAACCCTCTGCTTTAGGACAGTATGACTAAGAATCACAAAGAATATTGAGTAATAAACTTTTTCACTCCAGAAAAGTTATTTCCTTAACTTGCAATCATGTGTTTGCTGACACATCTCTTTTATGAATATTTCTGTGTTATTGGTGTTTTGTTGGTGGTTATATGTTTTTAAGTTTGTTTTGTAGCTTGGATGTTTTAATTGTTGTGAAGCACCAAAAGTCACTGAAATGAGATGAGCAGTTATAATGAATGAATGAACAAACAAATGAATTTAGCACAGAAGTACTAGAGTGAATGGATATTTACTTTATGATGGACACATTAATGTCCAGGATATGAAAAATATGTGTTTTGTCAAACTAACTGATTTCTAGAAATGTACTCACTTCAGCATACTGTCAAATCTGCTTGTTAAAACAGGGTAAAAAGTTAGCTTTGAAAACAGCTTGGAACCCAAGACTAGGATTGATATTTCTTGTTTAATGTTTCATTTTCTGGATTTTGTGATTACTACATTTTAATTTGCCTGTTGATGTAATACTTTTATTTTTTATGTCTTTTTTAATTTTGTGGGCCACCCAAAATCCACTAGGATTGTGCGGCCAATAAATTTAAATTAAAAACCTAAACATGTTAAAATCTACAATATCAAATTGGCCCCCTTAGCCTTTCAGCTAGAATCTGGAGATTGTATATTTATATTTTGAGGGGTTAATATAGAAAAATGCTTTGACAAATTCTGCATCAGTTGTTGAAAAGAAATGCAATAATCCTTTTACTATTAATATAAATTGAGGGCTATAATGATGCTTAAAAGTTTGTGAACCCGTTTGAATTTTCAATAGTACTGCATAAACATAACCTAAAGCAGGAGTCTTCAAACTTGACATCTTTAAGACATGTAGACTTCAACTCCCAGAATTCCTCCTCCAGTTATTTTTAGCTCAGGAATTTTGGAAGTTGAAGTCCTTGCCAAGTTTGAAGACCCTTGACCAGAGGTGGTATTCAGCAGTTCTGGAGAACCAGTAGTGGAAATTTTGAGTAGTTTGGAGCAGAGGTGATATTCAGGAGGTTCTGACAAGTTCTGGAGAACTGTTAACGGAAATTTTGAGTAGTTCAGAATACCACCTCTGACTGGCTCCACCCCCATTTATTCTCTGCCTCCTGAGTCCCAGCTGATTGGCTGGGTCTTCTTTTGTTGCCCTTCACAGGAGAACGGAGGTGGAAAGCAGGTTAGTGTGGTGGGAAGGGAATGGGATTTTGCAGTAACCTTCCTCTGGAGTGGGGTGGGAATGGAGATTTTACAGTATCCTTCTCCTGCCATGCCCACTAAGCCATGCCCACAGAACCGGTGGTAAAAAATTTTGAATTCCACTGGTTTGGGAATTTGGTTTTGAACCACTGGAGAACCAGCAAATATCACCTCTGACTGGAGATTTTACAGTATCCTTTTTCTGCCACTCCCACCAAGCCACACCCACAGAACTGGTAGTAAAAAAATTTAAATTTGAATCCTACCACTGCCCTTGACCTAAAGCATGATCTGTTCTCCAGATAAGTCCTAAAACTTGGTAAAGCATTTCTAATTTTTAAAATGTGTAAAAAACATTTGTGGCAAAAGTTGGTGAACTTCTGGGATTATAAATTCATTTGAAGAAGAAATTAATGTTGTGTATTTCAATCAATAATCAGATGGTGAGTGTGGGAAGTTCTGCCTTATTGAAAGAAGATAATTTTGGTTATTCCCTCCTAAAATCTGATCTTGGAAGGTATGTGGAAGGATATGTGGAAGGGTGTCATGACTGGAACAATGGAGATTTCTGAGGGCTTTCAAAAACATTTGTTGATGTTTACCAGGTATACATATAAATATGTATTTCAAAAGTGTTTGGACTCCACCAGTTCACTATCAGGCAGATTGTATACCAATCTCCCTCTCCATCCAGCTCCCTCCTTCCCCATTTTTTAATTTGACTCTGTATTTAGCTTTGTGTAGTATTTTATTTGGTTTTTTTAATCTTTGTACGCTTTTTATGTGTGTAAGCTGCCAAACTCATGGCCCCGGCCAGATCCAGGCCACAGGGTGCTCAGGTCTCCACGGGGCCATTGCTCGCGATGCCTCTGCCAGTGAAAACGGAGCTCGGGAGAGTGTTACAGGAGGTCATTGCAGCTGGAAACGGAGCTTGGGAGTCCATGTTTCCTGGCAGAATGCTTGGGCCACCACAGTGACATTGACCACGCCCACACTGGCCACACCTGCCTGGGGCCCCAAGGTCAAACACAACTCTGATATGGCCCTGAATGAAATCAAGTTTGATACCTCTGCCTAAGGTAAGATGGTGACCAATAAACTTCCTTCCTTCCTTCCTTCCTTCCTTCCTTCCTTCCTTCCGTCCGTCCGTCCGTCCTTCCTTCCTTCCTTTCTTCTCTCTCCTTCCTTCCTTCCTTCCTTCCTTTTTTTCTTTCCCATTATTACCCTTCTCAGGAGTACAGCCAACCAAGATCACAGCAAGAGCAAAGAGTACAAGGAATGCAATACTCCAAGAGATCTCAAAAAAGCATCTTAGGAACAAAAGGCTTCATTTCATTAGTGAATGTCAGTGTTCATGGGACCATCAGGAGTACACCAACACCAATGATGTGCAGGACAGGGTTGCAAGAAGAAAATTGCTACTCTCCAAAAAGAATACTGCTGCCTTTCTACATTTGGCAGATTACTCCAAACTAAAACTTTTTGGGCTTGTGTGAGAAGCATTGCATTTGGCGAAAGACCAACACTGCATTCCAGCATAAGAACCTTCTCCCATCTGTAAAACATGGTGGTGAAGAATCATGGTTTGGGCATCCTTTATTGCTTCTGGACCAGGATGGCTTGCCATGATTAATGGAACTATGAATTCTGAATTGTACTAGCATATTCTATCTATAGAAAAAGTTCAAGTATCTGTAAGCTGAAGCACAAGAGGAAGTGGGTTGTACGGCTAATCAACAGTCCAAAATGCATAATTTGTACAACCAAAGAATGATTAAAACAGAAGTTAATGTTTTCAAATGGCCAAGTCAAAGTCCTGATCTTAATCTTATAAAAATGTTATGGAAGGACTTTAAAGTTCCTTTAAAGTTCATGCAAGGAACCCCACAAACATATCTGAATTGGAGCAGTTTTGTAAGGAAAAATAGGCTCAAATTTCTCCAAGCCAATATGCAGGACAAATCAACCTTTATCAAAAATGTTCAGTTGCAGTTATTTCTGTACATGGGCAGCACACGGATCGCTGAAAGTAGAGGTTCACATTCTTTTGCCACACACACCGATGTAGTTTTAAATCACTTTCCTTAATTAATGGACAATTTTATTTATTTATTTATTTATTCATTCATTCATTCATTCATTCATTTTGTTTCTCTTGATCTAGTTTTAGGACTTGTGTGGAAAACAGATCATATTTTAATTCATATTTATGCAGAAATATTGAAAATTCAAAATAGTTCACAAACTTTTAGCTATCACTGTAACTAGCTAAGAAGAGAAGCACGTCTCTTTCCAAAACTAATCAGTTAAAACAGTCAACAATAAAAAACCTACAGCAGCATTAAAGGATCAACACAGCCTCAAAATTGGAAGCAGTAATTAAAAAAGGAAAAAAATGACTAGAAGTTATGTTATAAGCTCTGGAAACTGTTGATTGTAATGCTTGAAATCCTTCTTCCTAACACTTCCTCTTTTGTAAAAAAAAATTCAAATGTTGATAAAAATGTATCCCAACTTTTCCAATGAAGGAAATACATTAGAAGCTCTGTCATTGTTGAAGGCACCAATAAAGGTATAAAAGAATATATGTGGTTCAGGGTTGAACTGTGGGGCCCTCTTTCAACCTGGTTGTTCTCTTGCAGACATTTCATTACCAAATTAGGTAACACTATCACTGCATTAGGATTCTAGAGAGGAAGTAATTCTGCAAGCCGTCATGAGCTGTCTAATGCATATCCAAAATATAAAAACCCTGTGTATCAATGTTTGTCTAATACGACCCAGTCTTATTTTCTTTTGACCCCTGAAAAAAACAGGGCTTCTTTTTAGGGTGTCTTATTCCCCCCCATGTACCAGTATGAGGAGGGGGAGCGAGCTTCCCCATATGCCTCACACCGGCTTACCTTACGTTTGCACCAGCCATCCACACAAAACAGACTCGCAGCAGTTGCTCCAGCAACCCTGGACACGGGCCGCTTCTGCTGTGTAACTGTGGCCACAAAAAGACCAGGAGGCCAAGCAACATGTGTCACCCCTCCCCCCCCTTGCTTCCTTATCTCGTGTTGTCGGTACTGCAAGCAACCAGAGGAAACGGGCGACTGGCTATGCAGGTGTTTGAGTAGGGCTAATTTTGAGGGGTAGGGCTTAATTTTAGTGCAAGTGTTCAAAAACGTGATAGGGCTTCTTTTCAGGTTAGGATTTCTTTTCAGAGAAACATAAATATAATGGATATAAAAGTACAGGATAAATAAGACTTTTTAAAGACATTTTAGAAACCTCGGAAATTTCATAGCAAAAATGTACAGTTTTAACTCTTTACATACAGCAATGATACAGTTTATGTACTACTCCAGTATGATACATGTTTCAGCAGTTCAGGAAAATGGGAAGTATGTAGGGCTAAGGGTGATCTGATTTCTCCATATCAAATAGGTGATCAACAGTATCCAAATGGGACTACACATAACTTCTGCTTTTGAATTTAATGGGAATTATTGGTAGTAGCAGAGGAGTTTGTTCAGTTTCCATCTACCTTAGAAGTATAGATGCAGAATTGAGCTTCCATGAGTAACATGACTAGTCAGGACATAAAATGACTCACCTGTTCCAATAATTCCATTAATTTAAACAGATTTGGTAATTGTATTAATACTGGCTCTATACCCATGTTTCGCTAGGAAACTATGTGATCAGGCTTAGTTTTTGGGTAGGAAAATAAGGGGAAAAATTGTGCCTCTGCCTACCAGCATCCATCAATATTTATCTGGCTAGTGTCCTGTCAGTGTGTAAGAGAGTTGAGGGCTGTTTGGAAACTGAAACATGGAAACTGAAACAGTATTTGCTGTGTGAGCAAGGAGACAGCAAGGAGTTGGGCGTGGCTTAGCTCAACTGTTCTGTACTAAAGCTGGTTGCTGCTCTGAAACTGAAACTGAAAGTCCTCTCCTCTGCTTGTGTTTTGCATTTGGAACAGATTTCTTTTCAGATGGGAAAACCAGATATAAGATATTTGGAATTTTTTTTTTTTGCTGGGCAGTTACAAACCTAAATCCATATTTTAAGCATCCATAAGCACACTTTAAGAAATAAGTCTGAGTACTGACAAAGAAATGAAGAAAGTCACCCTAATGTTACAATTTATAGCCTTCTGTTCCCCTACTGCACAGAAACTGCTTCAGAAAAAGAGTACCCTACACTGTGTTTGGTAAGTTGGGCTGCTCGTAAGAATACAATTTTAATTACAAATGAAATTTGTTCTTTAATTTTGAATCCTTGGGTCTGCTTGGGCAGCTCAGCACGTTGTCGTACTTTGTCTACTTTGGAGTCTAAACTAGTTTGGGCTAAGTTAGTAGTTGAATGGGATACCACCAGGGAATGTAGGTGCTGTAGGCTAGGTGCAGTGCTGTAGGCTAGAGAGGGAAATTGAAAAATTTCCAGAACAAAGCAAAGGCAAACAATTATATAACTCTGCCAAAAGACCTGCATGCCTGTGTCCATTACCAGGAATTGAGCCTGATGTAAAAGGAGTATTTTCTTTTTATTAGCTCAATGTAATAAAGATATATTGGTGTCAAAATGTTGTTTAATATATAAAACATATGTGTAGGCATGTCTATGTAGTCCTGGCTCCATGGTGTTTTTAAATACATCATTGAAACAATAAAATCAATATAGTAAGTCTTTTTTAAAAAAAAATCTGCTAATTATTTGATATATTATTGTATTTGCTAGAATCACCTGTAATTTGTATAGTCGACATCTTGGAAAGGCAGAAGTTAAATAAACCACTTCTGGGTATCAGAAACTAATAAACCAGGACATATTTATATGCAAGAAAAGGCAGAGAGTAAATAATTGCACTGGTGACCAATACTGTAATAATCCTGTTTTACAATATGCACTTGACAGGTTGTAATAGTGCTAATTGAAGAGACTAATTCACACTTGCTTCATTCTATTCAAAGGCAAAATCAGCAGCTTGTTTTGCTTTTGACCAGATGGTCCTGATGAACACCTACTGTGCACTTTAAGTGCTTTACTAGAATTACAAAGGCTGGGGGGCTGCATCCAACTTGAATGATTTGAGAAGAAGGGGGGGGGGGAAACCCTTCAGTGCTCAATGGATTTGGTGCAACTAAATTAATTCTAGTGGGCCCATTACACATCAAGCCTCCTTTTCAAAGTCCTGAGCCTCCTCGTTTGTTCTGTAGCAAGGAGAAAGTGAAAGGCAGATTACTGCAAACAGAAATTAAAAAAAAAGTTCTCTGAAAGAGAGAAAAGAGGCCTTGAAGCCTTTTCATATCATTTTAGGTTTTTCAACTGCGTTATTTTTGGGAAGGGTGGATGTCTGAAAAGCCAATTGGTGGTGGATTTTTTTCCCCCTTTGGTTTTTGTTTTAAAGTCCGCTATTTAAGTACCATGAATATAAAAGCAAGAGCAACAGTTGACTGAGTTTACTGTGGTAAAGCTTTGTGTCCCAAGGATGAATCAAATTCATTATAGCAGGCTCCTTGTATTTTAATATGAATGTGAGGTTAGTTTCACAGGACTGTGTTTGTTTAGGATAATTATATTTTAATATTTTTTGATAAACTTACCACTGTAGAGATCTGAAATTTTCCACAGAAACCAGATACCTTTTTTAGTTTTTTTAAAAGAAAGCACTGATTATGAAACATTTATAAAGTAAAATTAAAAAAGGTGTTAATGTTCATTTCTATGGAAAAGAGAAGCTTTTTCCAATAGCATTGAAGCAGAGATTATTATAACTAATTAGAAGTCACACATCTGTTAGTCTTAACCCTAACTCTGTGTGTGTGTGTGTGTGTGTATGTGCATGTATATACACACATATATGCACACATAGACATACACACTTGTATGTTTACTTAAGTGTGCGTATTTAAAGATATATAATATATTCTTACAGATATACATAGTTGCTTGGGGAGGGGTATGTATAAGATCTAATATAAACAATATACATTGAAATTCTATGCACTTTTAGAAAGAATTGATTTTAGTGAATTTTAATGAATATGAGTGAATTTTAGTGAAATCAATAAGGTTTACTTCAGAATAGTTATTTATAGCATTGTGCTGCTTATATTACAAATACATGAACAAGCAAGTTGTTCTTGGACATATAAAAAATTAAGTGTGTGACTTTTAAACTGCATTTCATATCCCCAAAGTTTTTAAATTGGGTTTTAATTCAAATAATTATTTAATTAAAAACTATAAAATTTGCCTTACATTTCAGAAATTTCTTTAAATGTCAGGAATAATACTTCTGAAAGCTTGTCTGTTTTAAAATGATAAAAAAATAGGTAAGTAGTTACAGTTCACAAAGAGATATCACATTAACAGTGCTATTTCCTTTGCAAGTAAATGTGCATTGCTTATAATATAAATATGAGATCTATGTTTCAATATACCTGAATAATACTTTCATTGACAGATTGCATTTTTTATATATTTAAATGAATATATTTAATATATTTTTTATATATTTATATATTTAAATATAAATATATGAATATATTTAAATATATTTAAAAATATATTTTATATATTTAACTGTGTAGTATTTAATATTGAAAAATATGCATAGTTGATCTCTACTGATCACTCTCAATATATTTTTAAATATTTCTATGACGCAGACATAATGTAGTGAGGGAAAAGAAATAAAGAATACAAGTTCATATTTCATAAATAGCTAAAATTCAAGAGAGGAAAGCCCATGTCTTTTCCCCCACTGCTAAAACTGGTATCTTTTACACTATTTTATATAATTATTAGACTTATTAATCTGGTCATTTTTCACCTTGCCTTTTAAAAGTAGATTTGTGAAAAAGATGACTTCTTCAAACAACGAATCCATCAAACAATCCAATTATATTGATAAGTAGAGAAGTGCTAATGAACTGCTAATTCTAATAAAAGTTTCTGTAAATCAGTGTTAAAAATAATTGCAATTTGAAAGTTTTTTTTGAGTATATTTTAATGTTAAGGTTAATTTGTAAGTGTCCAAAATATATGCTGTGTGTGTGTGTGTGTGTGTGTGTGTGTGTGTGTGTGTGTGTGTGTATATATATATATATATATATATATATATATATATATATATAATAAATCTGAAAACAATATACTGTTGTATTGCCCATTGTATGAACCAAATGGCCCTATAAATCTAATCAATAAATTTGGAATTATATTTTTAAAAATACAATCACAGATCAGATTTTGGATTTTTCTATGAATGTGATTGGTTCATCCATTACTTTAAATTCTGATGATTCTTAATCTCATGCCACATTCTGCATTTAACAAATAAGCATAACGTCAGTGTTTTTGTCCCTTTTAGAATGAATATTGATATGATATATTAAAATATCATGATATAATCATTTTACCAATTAGGGCCATATCATAGGTAGGATGTTTATCATATGGCTGTTTTTTTTCAGCATCAGTATAGTAGCAGCTATATCACTGTCCCTTTCTGTATGATACAGAGTGAGTAATGTTTGTGTCTTTTTGTGTACATAGAAATAAATGCATATGCTGTCACACACAAACACACCTTAATTTGTTATAGAGAGAACTGTAGTTATAAGTAGAAGATAAATAATCTTAAAATGATATTGACACATAACTGATATCATGGATGGTTAAAAAAGCTCTGTAATATGTTAAAATAAAATCTTAAAACTTAATATATTAAAATTGTTTTTGTCAATATATGAAAATCATGGTGCAAATTAAACTCCCAAGAAGCTAATTTAAAACGTAATGTAGTCTCATAATCACCCACAATAAATCCCTGTTACTGTTTTTAAAGCTCTGAGCAAACATTTGCAATCAGTGGCCAAATTTATGCTCCACTTTGTAGTTGTTGCGTGACCAGACAGAGTGGTACAGGATTGCTTTAAGATTTTTACAGCTGCAAGCGAAAAGCATCTGTTCTTGGGAAATCCGGCATTGTTTAATTTTGACACTGACTCTTCCATGCTGTTTGTACCACCCTCTGGATTAGATTCCACTAAAATGAAATTTAACTTGTTTTCAGATGCAGCTGTCACCATGCATGGCCTGATAGATAAAGTGAAGAAGATACATCTTTGGGCTGGGTTATCACAGTAAAAAAATTCTTGGATGAGGAATACTAATATATTATCTCATGTATAGCTGCAACTTAATTGAAAATAATAGAGGACTATTGAACAAATATTTTCTTTCATTTCAATAATAAGGTTATGAAATAACATTTTGGCTATAAGCAATGTGCTTAGAAAAGAGATTGATTTCTTATATAGCTATGTATTTTATTATATTAAATTATTGTGAAACTTCGTAATAGTAGCAACACATAAAGTACTATATATAAATGTATCTGATTTACAGCAACCTGCTGACATTTTTTTTAGTTATTGAAGCTTTCCTTACTATTATAGTAAAAATGAATAATAAAAGAACATTTAGTTGTTGATTTTCGTCTAGAATGTTGACTTCATACCCACTGATCCAAAGTATATGATTATACATTAAATTATGCATCGCAGCTCTCATGGATAATAAAGAAATTATATTTTCTTTCATATGTAAATGCTGTGGAGAGAATGTTCCACAAATGTCAATAAGTACTAAATCTGTATAGTTGAAATTAAATATGTGTCTTTAAATAGGGCAGTGTAAATGAGCTACTTTTACCATCAAGAAAAATATGTTCAGGAATCTTATCTTCTAAATCTTAAATGCAGTAGGTGAAAAAAAAATGAATACCTTTCTTTAACATGGTGTCATCCAGATATATCGGCACTGCAAGTCTCAGAATTGGCTGCATGACTAAAAATTCTTTGAGAGTTGTACTCCCAATACATTTGCAAACAGTAGATGGGGAAGCATAAGAGAAAATGTTGAATTTGGACTGGCCGCAAGAGAGATCTAATTCAGAACCTTGGTTGCGGTATCTGCTATCCCGCATCAGATGGGTGTCTCATGATAGGGAGCGAAGGAGAGAGAAACGACAGACGAAGTTCCTCGCGATGAGTGCGCCCCGAATGTCTGGGTACACG
>BLBF01000020.1:41325288-41372311 GCA_015471245.1 Laticauda colubrina
CAATGATACACAGTTGCAAACACATAAATGATACATAGTTACAACACTTGGTTTATACTAAACCTCGTTAGTTATAACTGGCCAGTCACTGGGTTCATAGATTGTGCAAAACTATGCTTTATATAGCCATAGTTTATTAAATAAGCCACAGTTGGATGAATTTATATATAACACATTAAACCATAAACCATGGTTCATAAATCTCTTTGGCTTGCTCCACACATATATTAGCATGTTGTCAAAAACAAATTTCAGAAGAAAGCAATAGCAAATCACTTCTATATTGTTGCCAAGAAAATAGTGTGGATTTGTCCATGCAGTCAGCATGAAATGAATATGTTACTTTTTATGACCAAAGCCACTGCTTTTCGGCTTAGCCTAACTTATAAGGTTTTTGAACTTATGTAAAGAAATATACATCAGAGGAGACTGGAATGCCTCATTGATAATACAAACAATGAATTGGAATAATAGATAGACAGACAGACAGACGGACAGATAGATATGCATATAGAGATAGATATACATATGAAGAAAGAAATAATTTTATACAATTTTATGTGAATAAGGCAGCAAACATACAATTATTTATGGTAAAAGTTTTTTTCCCCTCTCTGAAATTAGAACAATTTCCCAGGAAATGTTTTCTCACTATTGGATAAAATTCTATTGTGTAGGCAAGGCATTTTACAACCTTGGTGTAGTCGTATTGAAAACTCTCTTCTATTTTCTCCACATGTCTATGATATAAGATTAGACAAATGGTTCTCTTTCTGGGTATTCTAAACTGTTCAGATCTTAAAGATTGCAAATTTGTATTTTTACTACCAAAGCATTGTGTTCCTAATTTAGAACAAATATATTGGGATTAAAAATCCCAAAATTTCAGATAGCATCTGAAAACAGTTATAAATGAAATAGGAATGAAATACCTCAAGAGAGTCAGTACTGAAGGCTACCTCTGCTGACTGCCAGCAGTTTCACAGCCAGATTTGGCAGTTCAAATCCCACCAGGCTCAAGGTTGACTCATCCTTCCATCCTTCCGAAGTGGGTAAAATGAGGACCCAGATTGTTGACAGCAATATGCTGACTCTGTAAATCATTTAGAGAGGCCTGTAAAGTGGTAAATCTAAGTGCTATTGCTATTATAACATAAATATAAATAGCAGTAAAAATTCCACATAGATGTTTTCTTTTAGCCAAATGGTATGTGAGATTATTTTTGTAGTAGATAAAAATAATTAAAGCTGCAACTTAAAAGAAGAGCTAAAATGCTAATAGTCAGCATTTCCATGTCGGAATCCGTTCCTGGCATTTCACTGGAAATTTATATGATTTTTGAACCCCAAATATCAAATATAATCCATACAAGCAAAGGTTCCTTTGGGTTCCTCCATAATTTTTAAAAGTGAAAAGGGGGCCTGAGAGAAAAAAGTTTAAGAAAACTGGACTAGGCAATTAGTCTTAGTGTCTCATGCAATATTACCAATATGCCACAAACTTATCCCAAAGGCAGCTTCATCTAAAGCAGGAGTGTCAAACTTGTGTCATCACAGTATCATCACATGATATATCATGACTTTTCCCCCCTTCACTAAACCAAGCATGGGCGTGGCCAGTGCATGACATATCCAGCCAACATGCTGTGAGTTTGACAGCCCTGGTCTAAAGCATGCTCATACAATTTTGTATAAGAAAGGGCGCTTTATGACCCATAAAGCATTTCTGGTTCTCATAAAATTCCCCCCTGTACTTCTCCCCATAACATGATTGCGATCTTGTTTCTTAGCAATCCATTTGCACTTATGACTGGTTGCCAAGCTCCCTGCAATCATGTTTATTATATTTTAGTTGGGCAAAACAGTGTATCATAGGGCAAAAAAATTTCAGCCAAGATACCTCAAATGACTTGCAGAATGTTCCAAAATCCAGGATAGTTCTATGATTCCCATGGGATTAAAATTTGGCAAATTTAATAAAACATTTGATGATATAAAAATTATCATAAAGTATTATAATGCAAAATTTCATAAAATATTTCCCTTGATCAAATGCTCATTTCTGTGTTATAACAGTGCAGTAAGGGTTACTTTCAAAGCAGATACATATCAAAATATATCCATTAATTCTGAAGAACTTTTTTCAGTAAGAAGCTCTGCCATTGTTGAAGGTATTGAGGAACCTGGAATGATGACACATGGATTCTTTAATATAGTTAGTCCTTGACTTATGACCACAATTGAGCCCAAAATTTATGTTACTGAGAAATTTGTTAAGTTAGCTTTGTCCCATTTTACGACCTTTCTTGTCACAATCGTTAAGTGAATCACTGCAGTTGATAAATTGATAAGACCATTGTTAAGTGAATCTGGCTTCCCCATGAACTTTATCTGTCAAGAAGGTCAGAAAAGGGGAATCACTTTTCCCAGCATCACAACCAACCATCACAAACATGAACCAGTTGTGAAACATCTAAATGTAAATCACATGACCATGGGGATACTGCAATGGTCATAAGTGTGAAAAATGGTCATAAGTCACATTTTTCAGTTCCATTGTAACTTTGAATGGTCACTAAATGAACTGTTGTCGGTTGAGGACTACTTGTATTTGTAAAATATGTTTTGAGTGTGCTTCTTGTCTGGACTATCTTGCAAGACTGGCATCAATTGATCAAATCTTTATTAAGGTCATAGAATGGAATAAAGAGGATGGGATACAAACATTTTTTAAAAACAGCTAAAAATATTAAAACAAAAATTACACAAACTTAAAAAACATAAACAATATACACGTACTGAGAATAGATAGCAAGCTATGCGTAGATGCATACTGTGTTTCTCATATAATAAGGCCGGGTCTTTTTTTTTTTTTTTGAACTCCCCAAAAATGGCTAGGTCGTCTTTTTGGGGGTGACTTAATTCCCCCCCTTTGCATCTTTGGGCGGGTGGTGACAGCTTGGATGTTGACCTCAGCGTTGGTGGGGCACTTCATATTGGGTTCAACGCAGGCAGCACCATATCTGGGTATGCAACAAAAGTACTTCCTAACGACAACCCCCCAACACCATTCCTCTCCATTTCTCATGTTTTAATATAGGCCTTAATTTGGGGGGAAGGGCTTAATTTCATTTCATGCCTATAAAACATGCTGGGACTTCCTGTTGGGGGAAGCCGTATTGTTGGAGAAACAGGGTAGATATATGTAAAACAAAAGAAAAAGGGATGTGTTAAAATATTTAATATAAAAAAGACATAAAAGTTAATGTAAGGCTAACTAAATCTACTACATACTCTTAACTAACTATTAAAATACTCATTAAGGCTAGTTAGAGGCACAAGTCATCATCTGATATATTTTAAGCTCTGCTGAGCAGAACTTGGCCAACATAAAATTGTCAAAATAATATAAAATTGTCATGTGTGCTCTGCATCCAGAGTCACACAGGCATTGTCTTTCTGTGTAGGGAAGTCTCCTGTATTGAGCTTGAAAAACAGCTGAGGGGAAGAGATGACACCATGCCAGTATAAAGGCCCTCTGGTGGCTAGATTGGTTAAGTATGTCAGGGAGAGGCAAAATACGAGTTAGGTTAGGATTAGCTGCCTGGCAAGGGATATCTTAATCATAACATCAGTCTTGAAGTTCTTCTTCTCTCGTGTCGCTACACTTTTCCCAGCCACTGTAGAACACAGGCTCTGGCACATGGGGTGTAATCGTGGAGATCATGTGATGTACAGGGTTGTGGTAGCAGGGTGCAGTTTAATAGGTGTTCCATTGTCTGGGGAGCCTCCCCGCAGTCGCATTCTGTGGATCCATCATGGTTGTATCCACATTTCTGCATCAGGGCTTTGCACCTCCCAATTCCAGTTCTAAGGCGATTCAGGCAGCGCCAATTTTGCCATGGCTCACTGGCACCTGTTGGGAGGGATTCCTTTGGCTCAAAAAAGAGGTTATGGGGTTTCTCCTGTAGATGTTTTGACCAGGCTTCTATCCTGCAGCTCTGGGGATTGTCAACCAGGGGTTGTACTGAGGTGTAGAAAACTCTTCCTGGATTTTAGCCTTTTTGGTGGAGGAACATGCTGGAAAAGTGGATGGCGACTGTCATCTTCCTGTTTTGTGCGTTCCACTCTTGAAGAGTCTTGAAGTTGAAAGTACATCTCTTCCCCCCTCTCTTGCCTTTACAATCCAAGAAACTAGGAAGAGTACCTTCTGAGATGTTTATCATACCCACATTTCTTTCTTCTTGGCTCAGGTATAGCTTATCTGATCGTTGTGTAGTCTGACTTTTCCTCCTGTCTACCAAAGTTGTTCCTACATATCATTACAGTATTCCTTTTATTTGCTGGTATATTTGCCTGTTAGACAAAGAACATAGGGTTTAATTTGATGTCATAGCATTCTTCATGTCCATACAGTGAATCCATCACAGTGCACCCAGGCTAATCAAACACCCTAAAGCCCCTGTCACACTGCAGCAATGGATGGAAAGAGGATGTAAAATGGAGAAAAACACTTACCATCCATTGGTTAACGCGATGCTTCCGTTCTGTACTCACTGCCTCTGTCTTGCTTCCTCTCTATCCGTCCAGCATCCGTCTATTGACCTTTCATCCGCTCAGAAGGTTTTGAGCTGCTTAAAACTTTTGAGCGGAAAATGTATCAAACGCATCTGTTCTGCATCTGCTAGGCATACGGGGGACATCTGTTCTGCATCCGTTGTCATCCGTTACGCATCCGCTATATCCGCTAGGCATCCGCTACGCATCTGCGCAACTCGCATCCGTTCCAGTGGTAAACGGACGCAGGGAGGAAGCGGAACGGACGCGCAGCGTTAGTAGCACGGACGGAGAAAGGATGAAAGCGGATAAAGCACGCAAAGAAAGCATTTAAAATGGAAAAAACGTTCACAGAGGGGACCTATCTCGGATATTAAGGATGTCTAGAGGATGCCTAAAGGATGCAAAAGGATGCTTCCGTTCCGCATCCGCTTTCCATCTGCTCTGCGTCCTCCCCCCGTCCATTCCTTTCCATGTTATCCGCTCTGTTTATGCAAATGTTTGCCCCTTTTGAGACTGGATAACAACGGATGGAACATTTTTCTCGTCCGCTGTGTCCTTTTTACAAACGTTTTGCATCCGTTGGGCAGTGTGACAGGGCCTTAAGATTGAACTGCCCAGACTTATGGAATAATAAAATTGGTGGCAAAGAAAGGGTCATTGTTGAAGCTATCCTTTATTCTGTTAACCGTCCTCTTGAGAATCCGGTATCATTTTATGGATGGTTTCACACAAACTATTATCAGTAAATATTTTTTACAAGAATACATGTTTTATAATGAAAGTAAAGTAAAGATAAAGATTCCCACGCACATGTGTTCTAGTCGTTTCCGGCTCTTGGGGGTGGTACTCATCTCCATTTCTAAGGCGAAGAGCCAGCACTGTCCAAAAATGTCACCAAGGTCATATGGCCAGCATAACTAAACGCAGAAGGTGCATGGAATGCTGTTACCTTCCCACCAAAATGGTCCCTATTTTTCTACTTGCACTTTTTTTTACATGCTTTTGAACTGATAGGTTGGCAGAAGCTGGGACAAGTAACAAGCTCATTCTGTATGTGGATTCAAACCACTAAACTGCTGACCTGATGAAAGTACCCAAGAATTAAAACGTCACAGTGCCTTTTCTCTTCCAATGCCTTATCCAATAGTGACTATTTTCTATTTTGTTACATCTGTAACAAACAGTTACAGTAACAAACAGTTGCTTTCTGAACATGCTGGGATAATAACATTAAGAAAACTTTTTTCATAATGATAGTATTATATATAATCATGTAGATATAAGTGTGGGGAAAGAGAAATAATTGGCACAAGAAGAAATAATATTGTCAGGATAGACAGCATTATCTTAGAAAATCAGAAATTGAAAATATTCATAGACCTGCCAGAATGAGGAACTTGAAAATTGGTTTGAAAGCCCCCCAAATGGGTTCATTATAGATGTAGAAAAATGTCCATGTTTTGCTGCATTTAACTTAATGATGTATTTGTGCCCAAAGCTACATCTGAATCTCTAGATTTGGACAATGGAGATAAAGAAATTTGGAAAGATTTCATTTTCAACTTTTAAATTCCAGTTGGTTGGGTTCTCCCCCCCCCCCCCCCCCGCATTGGAACAGTCATCTACAGTGTTGTGTTCAATGTTGCAGCTGCTTGTGGTGATGTTATGGATGGAATTACATTGTTCAGGACTGTGGGAGTGTAGAATTCCTCTACAACACAGAATACCAATGTCTATAGCATCCTCAAAGCCACCGACACCCCACTGTCACTAACCTTCAGGCTTCTTCAGTCTTTCAATGTTAAGCTAATTGGTTCTCCAGGCTTCTTTTGCCCCCTGTGCTCATGTCAGTGGCTGTTTTTCTCTGTTGATGCACTCCATGTATCACTGTGTATGCTGCATTATGAACTCCTTGCAGAGGAGTCCAGAACACATTCATCATGTTTGTACGTCTATGTTTTTTATTGCATACCAGTCTTTTGTTATCGCTTTTATGACCTAATGTTTGCCTGAGAGTCTCTGTGCACCAGATGGCTGTGTTAGTCTTCCATCCTTTCCTCCCCCTCCATCATTTGTGCTCCCTTGGCCAGGGTGGATTTGTGGGCTGCACTCATGACTGCTCAGCCATTGTGCGCTAGCTACTCTTGTGTGTTTATGGAATTTGGTCAGCGTATTGGTGCTCTTTGCTACTGTGAGACAATAATAGCAGCTGCTTTGAATCAGTCTTTTTCTTTTCATTTTTATTTAATATTGAAAAAAGTGAATGCAGACCTTTTTACAGAATAGGGTTAAATATAAAAAGTAAAATAAGCAGGAAAGGGGGTAAATATGAAGGTCTGGTAAAATGATAATGATACAAGGTTTTAAAATGCCAAAAATAAAGACAAGGCCTAATGTAAAAACCTAATATAAAACATGAACTAAAATCACTACAGAAGTCAAACTGAGACCTTGTGCCTGAAAAATATATGAGAAATAATTCTATGTATGTTTTTAAAAATTTTGTCCTGATGAGCAAATAATTTGGAGTGATCTCAATTATTAGTGAGAATGCTGAGCTTGGACAAGATTGACTCCTAGACTACACATGAAACTTACTGAATGATCCATTTCTCACAACTACCTCACAGGGACATTTGTTATGTTACTTAAATTAAGAATGACACCAGAAGTAGATTTGATCTTTCAGCAAAATTGAGATAGAAATGCAATCAGCAAATAACACTAAATAAATAAAATACCTTCATACAGTTATAACACAGTCCTTGTGAGTTTCGGTGCACAGCTGTTTGAAACCGTGTAACAAATTAAAGAATAAATATGAGACTGGAAATATATACATTAAGCCTGATTCAAAAGAGATTTTCAGAATGCAAAGCAAGCACACATTTTAAAGGTTTCAATAGAGCCTGAAGACAGATGTATCTCCACTGAGGATGTGGCTGTGGTAATTAATTGACTACTTAAATGAACTGTGTCTTCTTTCAGGCTCATGTGTGTCACACTGCACCAACGGATGCAAAGAGGATGTAAAACGGACAAAAAAGCTTGCCATCCATTGGAAAACTCAATGCATCCGTTGTGTACTCACTGCATACGTTTTTCATACTCTCTATCCATCCAGCAACCGTCTACTGAGGTTTCATCCGCTCAAAGTTTTGAGCTGCACAAAACTTTTTGAGCAGATGAAGTATCCAAGGCGTCCGTTCTACATCCGCTACGCATACGGGGAACATCCGTTATACGTCCGTCATCATCCATTATGCGTCTGCTATATCCGTTAGGCATCCGTTGCACATCCGTGCAATTCAAATCCGCTCCAGCGGAAAACGGACACAGGGAGGAAGCGAAATGGACGTGGAACGGACACACAGCATTAGTAGCATGGACGTAGAAAGGATGAAAGCGGATGCAGCTTGGATATAAAGCATTAAAATGGAAAAAACTTTCGTATAGGGGACGTATCTCGGATATTTAGGATGTCTGGAGGATGCCTGGAGTATGTAGAAGGACACCTAGCGGAAAACTGACATTTCCTATAAAAAGGGGGAGGAAATCACCTGGATCTCACTTTCAGTCCAGCAGCCCTGCTGTGCAGACCTCTTCAGCCTTGCTCTTGCTCTTCAACAGCATCCATTCTTCTCCACCATGGATCATCGCACGCTCCTTTTGGTAGCCGCCATCATTCAACACCAGAACCAAGCCCTCTTCAGGCTCTTTCACCTTTTCTACGGGAAGAAAAGGAGGTGGCCAAGAAGTGTCTGGGTCCGACGATGGATCGGGAGAAGAGCGGCGTTTGGACTCTATGACAAGCTGATGGTGGAGCTAAGGAACGAAGACATTCGTGCATTCCAGCACTTCATGAGGATGCCACCAGCCATGTTTGACGAAGTTGTGGAGCGTCTGAGACCCAGGTTGACCAAGCAGAGCACCAACTTCCGTCCCAGCCTGGACCCTGGGATGAAGGTGGCACTGACTCTGCGCCACCTGGCCTCCGGGACCACGTACAGAAACATGCAGTACGCCTGGAGGATGCCACACAACACCATCAGCATTGTGGTCAGAGAAGTGGTGCAGGCCATCATTGAAGAATACCTGGAGGAGCTCCTCCAGTGTCCCTCCACTGAACAAGGCTGGAAGAAACTTGCAGAACAGTGGTATCAGAGGTGGAACTTCCCCCAAACCGTTGGAGCCATAGATGGGAAGCACGTGGCCTGCAAAGCTCCAGTCAAGTCAGGGTCCACTTATCACAACTACAAGGGCTTCTTCAGTATCATCCTCTTTGCCATGGTTGATGCTGACGACAAGTTCATGTACATCGATGCTTCAGGAAACAGGTCAGCTTCAGATGCCCAGATATACAATGCCAGTGACTTCAAGGAGGGGCTGGAATGCAACCTTCATCATGGGCTTCCCAGATCCAGACCCCATGCCCAACGACACACAAGATGTGCCCTACTTCATCATGGGGGATGACACCTTCTCCCTCAGAACCTACCTCATGAAGCCCTATACTTCCAGATGCCTCACCCATGAAGAGAGGATCTTCAACTACAGGCTGTCCAGGGCAGAACGGATGGTGGAGAACGCCTTTGGCATCCTGGCCAACAGTTTCCAGGTAGTTCTCACCACCATGCAGCATCATCCACGGACCGTGAGGATCATCGTGGAAGCTTGCTGCATCCTGCACAATCTCATGTGCACTCGCTACTCAGTGTTGCAGAACAGGCTTGTGGACCACCAACAAAACAATGGGGACATAGAGCCTGGTGAATGGAGGCAAGGGTGAAACCTGATCGACACTGTGGATGTACCAGGCCCCAACAGAGCTTCACGTGAAAGGAAGAAGCAGCACAACCTCCTAAAATACTGGTGCAACTCCCCAGCTGGAGCAGTGGAGTGACAAGACAGGATGGTAGATGCTTAATGGATGCTTCCTTGAGCCTGTCTCATCACACTGATAAGATTGTGCCATGTATGTTGAGTGGCCTTACAATGAATAGGGCATTAATAAAGAGTTTAATAAACAGCTATTACCCATCCCACAGGTATTCCTGCCCATCCCACAGCTATTACCCATCCCACAGTTATCCCTGCCCTTCCCACAGCTATTACCCATCCCACAGGTATTCCTGCCCATCCCACAGCTATTACCCATCCCACAGGTATCCCTGCCCATCCCATAAGCATGCAAAGGCTTAACCATTTTCTAAAACTTTCCACCAACACTTTATTAAGTAAAAAAAATGACCCAAGTGTGTGAAGCAAAGATAACCTTTATTAATAACAGTTAAGTAAAGTGTAGGGCTTTGTTTAAAAAGCAAAAGGAACCAAGAAAAGTGTCCCAAGCAATGATAAAGTCAACAGGTAACAACTCAGTCTCTGGCAATGTTTTCAGTCACTCTGAGGCATGTCCATGGTCTCAGGTGTAAAGGGGACAGGGACTGTGGAGGTGGCAGTGGCTGGAGTGCTGGTCTGAGGCGCCATTGGGGTGCCTGGCCCCGAGAGGACAACAGGAGATGATGTGTTCAGGAAGCTCTCAGAAAGCTGACTCAGCCCAGTGAGGTTGAGAGGCCCTTCATCCAGGACCTGGGATGTCAGGCACAGGACCGATGACAGATGTTCTGAGGCCGGGCTTGGTTGTGGGGTGGAGAAAGGAGGAGTGTAGTGGGGATGTCTGGTGTGCAGCTGGGTGAGGTGAGGCGTCTGTGGCGTGCGAGGAAACATCTGTGGCGTCAGTGGCATCGGTGACATTGGTGGCATCAGTGGCTTCTGTGGTGTCGGTGGCATTGGTGGTGTCTGTAGCATCGGTGGTATTGGTGGCATCGGTGGCACCTGTGGCGTGCGAGGAACCTGTGACTGGACTGGGAAGGGCTGCCTCTGTTGAAGGAAGTCCTGGTAGCCGTAGCCTTGGTAGGAGAGGGGCTGTTGAAAGCCTTGGAAGGGCTGTGACATCACCTCAGGTGGAGGAGCAGACCTGGAGTGGGTGGGAGCAGGTTCAGCTGGGCCTGGAGGGTGGTGCAGCAGCACTGTTATCCTCTCCTTCATCACCTGGTACTGGGGCTCGGGCATGTCCATGAGGGTCTGGGTCACGTAGGTGAGGAAGGGCTTGCGGTTTGAGGATGGAATCTCGAAGTGTACCAGCTGAGAGAGGAGATCTGCGCTGGTCTTGATGGTGTCCCTGATCTCCAGCAGGACAGTGTGGCTCTGTCCCTCCGGTCTGCCTCTCTGCCTGCTTTCTGTGGAGATGGAGCTGAGGGTGGGTGTGGGTTGGTCCCTGGTGGTCGCTGCTTCTTCTTGCTCCATGTGTGTGAGAGAATCCTCCATGTCCTCTGGCATAGGGTGTGCAGCTGTCGGGGGGGTCTCTGTCGCGGGGCGCTCTGTGGACACCTGCCCAGACACAGTCGCTTTCTCCTGGCCAGAAGAGGACTGGCTGTCTGTGGGCTGCCTGAGAGTGAGGGTAGACAGGGGCTGCTCCTCGGTGGCGGACCTCACCCTCCAGGAAGCTGCACCTGGCCATGACATAGGTCTCCCGGTCAGTGGGCTTTACCCTGGCCTGGCCAGACTTCTTCAGGTGCAGCTTCCCATACCAGGTGTGCATATGCTTCCACCACCCAAGGAGGACATCAGCAGTTTAGCCCAGGCTCTCCGCCTTCTGTCTCCAAGCCGCCTGCTTTCACTTGGTGTCTCGATAGAGCCTGTGGCCCTTCCTTCACATATACTCGTTTTCCCTCAGCCACTCCAGCACCTCCTCCTCATGCTCCTCTGCGATGGAGTACTGCTTCCTCTCTCCCTTCTCCTTCTCCTTGCCTTGCCTCTTCTTCCCTCTGGCAGGGCCTTCAGCATCAAGGCTTTCAGGGCTTTGGGGCTGGTCCACCACAGCAGCAGCAGCAGCAGGAGAAGCATCAGGAGAAGCAGCACCAGCACCAGCAGCAGGAGAAGCAGCACCAGCAGCAGCAGCAGGAGCAGCACCAGCAGCAGAAGAAGCAGCAGCAGCACCAACAGCAGAAGAACCACCAGCAGCACCAGCAGCAGAAGAAGCAGCAGCAGCACCAGCAGCAGAAGAAGCAGCAGCAGCAGAGTCAGCGCCAGGGGGTGGGATGGTGGATCTATCCCTCTTGCCAGGGCTGGCAGAAGATGGCACAGGCTTCCTCTTCTTCCCCATGGTCTCTGATGAAGATGTCTCTGGCAGCAGGTCTTTCCTCTGAATGGTGACCTGCTTGCGAGCTGCCTCCTTTTATATCCGTGAGGCTGACGCAATGCATCCTCCCCGCATGCGTAGTGATCCACTAGGCATCCGCTCTGCATCCGCTCTGCATCCGCTACGCATCCGCAGCATCCGTTACGCATCCGCTCTGCATCTGCTACGCATCCGCTCTGCATCCGCTTCATCTGCTACGCATCCGCTCTTTCCGCTACGCGTCCGCTTTGCTATGCTCCCCCGGAAGCCGTTCAGACGTGCCATCTGCCTCCATCCGCTTTCATCCTCTAGGCTTCCGTTGAGCATCCGTTTTACATCCGCGATACGTCCTCCCCCCGTCCGTTGTTGTCCGCTCTGTTTATGCAAATTTGGGGCACTTTTGAGAGCGGATAACAACAGATGGAAAATTTGCTCGTCCGCTGTGTCCTTTTTACATACGTTTTGCATCCCTCGGCCGATGTGACCTGGCCTTAAATTGCTGCATCCACATTCAGCACATTCTAGAACACCTCTTCTAAATCATTTTTGTAGCACATACAGCTATAAGATAATGCTCATAATAAAATTAACAAATGGATCATAAATTGTGCAGATTATAATTATTAAAATAAAATACTGATCAATGAATCTATGGGTAAGGCAATCATTCTTCTCATTCTCATTCTTTTATATTATGCAGATATATATATATTTTCAGTAAAAGTAAGAAGTAGAACCTTATCTGAATCTTTGATCTGAAATTGGTAGACATATGGTCATCAAATGACTGTTCACAAAAATCAGTTCATTTATTTCATAGAAAAGAATCATAGAAAACTCATAGAAAAAGATATAATGTTCTGTTACATTGGCAAATTCATGTCTCACTCCTATGTCTGGAGTTAAGTTTTTTTTTAAGACTTGCTTTTTATTTAGTTTTTCTCCCTTCCCTATCTCTGTACCATTTAAATAGCAATACATTGAACACCTGCTTCAAAACAGAAATGATATTGATAGAATGTGTCCACATTCGGTTGATCTACATCTTTTTATATCTTTTCTTCCTTATACTTCTTAATGTTTGAGCAAGAATTTTAACATAGCTATTTCAACATAACTTTTTAATAGAAATAAAACCTATTTTCCAACTTAATGTGACATTTTAAAATATTGTCAGTAAAAACATAGTTATACTACATTTATTATACTATACTTCTTACTGATTGATTTAAGAAAGAATAAGTTGTTGGAATATTAAACCTACCAAATGTTTAACAATTCTTTTTTTTTTTTTTACACTCGATAGATAGCAAATAGAAGGGTTATGTAGAAGCATTGTTAACAGGCAAGGCTGGTACAATCCACTAGGTCCTGGATTTCATTGGATCTGTGGACTCCAAATCTTATTCTGTTTATCTTGCATTCCTGCTGTGGTGTTTTGTTTTGTTTTTTTATTTATGCTTCTTGATTGGATGCCCCCTAGACAGATTAGCACATGAAATTTCAAATCAGTAGTTTGAAATCCTCTGAAATTTATTGATCAAAATTTGGTGCAACATAAAGGGCATGAAGGTAATGACAGAGTATATGTATTTGCAATAATCAGAGCACAAATTATCCTTTAATTGTTCTTTGTATTTAATCTAAACTTAGTAATTAGGCATTTGCATGATTACATATGATCAACAAATTTAGGATTGGGTACTTTAAAATGTAATAAAAGTTTTGTTATATTATGTATGCATTGTCTTAAAAGCTGAAAATACATAAATATTTAAAATGGTAGTTTTGTTGTGGGTTTTAAATGCTGGAATATAATTAAAAACATTTCTAATAAAACATCTTAATTTTGTTTTGTGTGTAAACCTCCATAGTTAAGTCGTACACAGCAATTTCTTGATTGTATAACGCTGCGTAGCTCAGAAGTAAGATTAGAGAAACCCTGTAGAGTAGATAATACTTGAGGGCATCTACAACCAGAAAAGTATGTGCATTTGGGCATGGGAGGAAGGAAGGATCTGCTTTAAATTTAGTGTAGGGTCACTGAATCATAATGATAGATTAAATAGAATAGTTGGAACAAAAAATAGGGGTATGCAGTGTGTAGCGCTAATACTAGAAGTCTATGCTTTGCAGTAGTTATTTAATGTCTTTTCCCATATGTTTCTGAATAGAGAAGGTTATGGCAAAGATGAGCTAAGGAATAGCTTTGTTAGTGAGGAGTTAAATGGAAATAAATTTTTAAAAGAATTCTTTCTGTATACTAAGACTGCTTATGAGTACAACAGGGTAATGTTGGAATGTTTACTATGAAAGAAGTTAACATTCACTGTGACACATATTTATACGTAAGCAGAAATGTGTTATGGATTTAAATACTTTACTCTTCAAACTTGTAATACTGTTTGTTATAGCTCTGAAAACATAAAAGACTCTTTATGCTCTTCTTGGTTACAGTGGAAGTAAGTTTTGATTATCTTGAGGAACGTAAGCATCTGACAAGCAATCTTTATTATAAGCAAATGTAAATATTAGATGAAAGAAAAATTACAAGTGAGATTTAACTAATATTGATTAACTATTATATTTTGTGTATATGATAATGAGTATGTTTTGTCAATGGTCTGTGAGAGCTTTACTTCCCCAGTGATTTATGAATGGAAGTAGTTTTTATGTCTATATAGGATAAAAACAGAGTAATAGATGCACTCTTGCAGAGGAGAATTGCTGGAGTACAGAAAAGACAGAATCTTGTTATAATGACAAAATTAGAATTATGTTCCTCCTTCATTAATTTAAAGAGGAGTTGCTTCTAATGTATGACCAATATCTTAAAATGCCTCTTTGCCATGTGAGTACCCAGGCAATTGACCTATGTAACGTGATCCAACCAACCTATAAATTGGTCAGCTCAGAGCCTTTTTTGAAGAAAATAAACCAGACAATTCTGAAATGTTCCTATTTCTAAAGCAGATCAACTGGTCAGTGTATATCCCCTAGGCACTACTCATACTGCATTGCTTTCTTTTACTGATGAGAGCAAAACAATGAAGTAGTTAAGACCCACCATGTGCTTCTTTTTCATTCAGACAGATCATCCTGTTGATTCTTTATTCTGCCCATCTGGAGCACAGTCTTCAAGTTCCTTGAATCCTCAGTACTTTTTGTTTGAAGCTTATAACTGCCCAGGAGTTTTGAGTATCAGTTGTCTTCTTTGATTCCTAGTATTTGTATACTGTTAGTTCAAGGTTGACCAAGAGTTTGCTTGGACCATTTCTTGATCACATTTTCCAAACCTGCTTTTTATTCTATTCCAGAGTTTGATTTATATGTTAAGATCAGAAATACTCTATTTTGTTGAAGTTTTATTTTCACATTTGTGAAAGAATCTGTTTTGTGCACCCAGAGAGAATCTTCAACTGGTACAATACCTTTAGAGGTCTGGCATAAAAATTATATGAATATCTTATTTCATTTTGGTGCATCACTTAAAGTTTGTCTTATATATGAGGTACTGTTTTTAGGCCCATGGTTTTGTTTGTCAAACTGATAGAAACTATTTGTAAATGAAATAATTGCAACCATTTAATTATATTTAATTTAGTTTAATACAGAACCAAATTGCTGTAGCAGTCTCAATAACTCATTGCAATCATATACATTATTCAAGGTCTTTCTTATAGAAAAATCTTCAAATTTGTCTAAGTTGTTTAAGATTTTTAAGCCTTGTTTAAATTTATAACCAAATCTTTGAATCTAGATGGGACTTTGCTCCATGGTGAGTTTTTAATTGTGTGTGAAGCTCTCTTGAGTAGAAATAAGTTCATGCTGTATTTCTCCTTTCCCCTTTTAAAGTGATTAATATCATTCCTGTAACACATCATTTCACCAGCATTTGAGTTTCCTGCCCCATTTCAACACTACCTCAATTACTTTTTTTGGCAAACTTTTTATTAGAAACATTATATCAGTCCCTGTGCTAGCCATTTTTGTTCAAATCCAATCACAACAAGAAATTACATTTACTAAAATGTTATAACTGCTGCTCTAATATTCTACATCAATGTGCAAAAGAAAGATTGGAATTGAGGAGCCAGAGTTAGACCATTCATCTAATTTCCAGACTTAGGCATTTTCATGTTGAAAATGTTACTGTTCATTATTGTTGAAATAAATGTATTCACCTTGTTGTTTATTAGGTAATCCAGATTTTTCTGAAGTACTTCTGTTATGGCAGGATTTTTATTTATTATCTAAAATTGGGTTTCTTGTCTTCACTTCCTGACCCCAGAGACTTAGAATATCCAGCAACTCTTGCGTTATCAGTATTGCAGCCAAATAAACACAGTTTGAAAGCCTGTTGATAAAGGAATACACTCTGAAGGCTTATACCAAACTCCAGGCCCATAGTTTGTCAATCTGGAAAATGTCATCGTTTCTGCCAAAGTGTCTGCCCCTTCCAAACATGTGACAAACAACTAAGTGTCTCCAAAAATATTATCCATACTCAACATTAAAAATTGTGCCATTTGTTCTCATTTCAGTTTTATATTAATCACTCTGTTGCACTCACTAAATATTGATGGTAGTGCTATAAGACAACTAATTATACTTTCTGTCTCTGTTAAGCAATCCCCTTTTTTCCTTTGTGGAACTGCACTTCAGTTATTGAGCATTAATTCTGTTTTTTACTCTTTTGCTACAGATAAAGGCTATTATCTATGATATATATTAGAGTGAAATAATAGTTGTGGGTACCAACAGTGGAAATATATTTTCCTCAATATACTTCTTGTGGACATTTTGCTGCTGTGGGAAATAGATGAGGGAATAGATTCATCAATTGCTTCTTATTCTCTTATGGAGAAAGAAATTTATTCAGGACCAGAATATGCTAAAAGTTTATCATGAACTTGTGAACGATAACATTTTTATTATATATCTTTAATCCATGCAGCCTATCTATTTTTTAATTTTTAATACCGATATCATCAAATCCATACCAACTCATGTCAACTTAATAAAAATTAAAATATTTACAATTCAACATAATTATTAAAATTTAAAATGTCTGTGGTATATAGCTACCTTAACAAAGAACAAAATTTGAATCAAGATACCTACTAGGATCAGAGGTGGTATTCAGCAGGTTTTGACCAGTGCTGGAGAACTGGTAGCAGAAAGTTTGAGTAGTTCAGAGAACCGGCAAATACCACCTCAAACTGGATATCTTACACTAGCCTTCCCCTGCCACGCCCACCAAGCCATGCCCACAGAACTGGTAGTAAAAAAATTTGAATCCCACCACTGACTAGGATGTACACATAAATTGTTATTAAAATGTTTCATAGAGGCAAAACAAGTACAGATAGTCCTAATGTGGATACTTCAATGGAGCCTGCCCATTACTGTCACAAGTCATGACACAAACCCACACGATCACCTTCCTTCATGACCCCTAAAACTGCTCTCCTGGGGCAGTTGTTAAGCGACCATGCAAATCATTAAGCACATCAAATGATGCTTCAGGATGTGGGGCTGGCCTAGTGAAAACCCTGGGTCTATTCTTTGCTTCTCCTCCCCATGGGGCTTGGACATGGTCCCCCTCACATTTCCTGTAAGTCCTCTACCTACTCCTGACCCAGCCAGCTCAGTCATCCAAAGGACCCTCAGGCCAGCTCAGAGGCTACTGATGTGTGTAAAGCTGTTGCAGCTTTCAAGACTCAGCCTGCTTCTCAGCTACCTCCAGGGGTCCAGCAATACCCAACTAACTTTTCTGTTTTCTGTAGTTACAGACAGAGCTGCCCAGCCAATCCAAGCTCAGCTTTCCTACAGAGGAAGCCTTGTGGTAGTCTCATGCAATTCCGGAAGGATCCATTTTTAAGGAGGCTCCATTTTAAGAAGTTGCCTATGCTATAATATATGAGAAAATTGGTACAAAACTGTTATGGTTCTGTCCTCCCTCCACTCCTCTGCAAATAGCAGCGTCAGGAATAGTTTTCATGATTCTCATATATCATAGGCAAAGGACATTCTGAGGAGAGGAATTTTTCAAAAGCAGTTCTCTTCCAAATGTTTCTGGAAATACAAAATATTTTCTTTACTCACATTTTAAAAGTCCCTTTTTCACTGATAATAAATCCTTGCTTCAAAATGTTTTTTCAGCATTTTTCAGACATATTTTTATGTGAAATCATGTTCAGGGATCATCAAATTTAAAAAAGAAACTATGAAGAGCTAGATGATATTTCATTAGATATTAAGGAAAAGTAAGGGCTAGGTTTAAATACGGTTACATTTCATCCACAAAAGGTACTCTGGAATGTATTTTTCGAACTGACTTCCAAATCAATTCCCAAATAATGGCTCTTCTATATCTTTTTACATTCTTCAATTGCATTTATAATTTTCTTCATTTGCATCAAACAAATTTTGAAGAGAAATGGAGGAGCAGTAGGGGTGGGGAGAAATTTCACAGAAACAGGGAAGAGAAGGATTAAGAAAAAATGAAAGCTGTGATGGAGGAGAAATGCCAATTAGATTATTATGATGCCAGTTAGATTATCATCAAATAATATACAATGTGGATTAAGTTTTGTATATGATTTTAAACAGGATCTTGCCCTTAAAATTGTTTGAGACACTCTTTGCTCTTCAGTGAGGCTTGACACCTTCTGTAGTATCCTTTTAAATTGTAGAGTTCAGTCCTGAACATATTATTCACTATGTTCAATGGATTTACCTCCTAATAAATAAATTTAGGGCTGCAGCCTCTTGATTAACTCAGTCTAATGTTTTGTTTTTATCCTCCTCATACTTAAAAAAAGAAAATTTGTGCAGCCTATCAGTTCTGTAATACAATCCTGCGCAAATGACCCTTCATCGCTCCATTTGTCTGTTCTATTGATCTGTTTGTTTTCCAGTGCTTCTGCGTGTGCCCTTAAACAACAAACCTTTGGGGGCAGGGCATGTGATATTTAAAAAAGCAGCATTCAGTTATACATTGCTGCACAAATCATCATCTTATGTCACATCTTAATCACAAAGCATTCAGTTATACATTGCTGCACAAATCATCTGCTGAGAATAATCTTATTGCTGAGAGTAATCTTATAATAATGCCACATCTACAAAATAAAGAACATATTTTATTTTTAAAATCAATAATTTTCATGTAGGAAGAAGAAGCTATAGAACTTGAGTTCCTGATGTTATGATTTTTAATATACTACATATCCCCCAAGGCAGATCATCTTTTCTTAATATTTATTAACAGCCATTTTGCTATATCCTGAGTCATATATTTTATTCTAGCTGTTCAAATATATATTTCTGAATGAAATGTTGCAGTATATCTCATTAGCAATCTATATTCATTCCTAACAGTTTTTTGTGTATGAAATGCAATTGCTATATAAAATGTTAGGTTTTATATAAAATGATAAATAAGAAGTAAATAAGTGGAACTGAGGGTGATGAGTTTGTACATTTGCCAATTCAAGGTGGCTTACAAGGAACAAATATTTAAAATGGAATCTGTTCAAAATAAATTGAAGATGTATAGGCTAAAAATGAAGATTGTTCTTTTACTATTCTGAATGCACATGTGAAAAATATTGTACCTTCTTCAACCTTTGAAATATAAGAACTGGGATGTTAGGATTGATCAGCAATTGCAAAATTAGGATAAATGCTATTAATAAAAAGGGGTTCAAAATATGAACCTCCTCTTTTTTCGTTGATTGCTTTTTCATTTGCTTATGAGAATAATATAGCAGAATTGATGCATTAGCTATATTTTCATTTCTGAAATACACGTTTTATCCTTAGTGTGTATCAGTATGCATATATCTTCCAGTGGTGGGATGCAGGCGGTTTTCAAGTACTATAGTCTCTACATTAGAATTCATAGTTACCTGGAATACTACTTGGCTGCTTTTTTGAAACACTGGCCAAAATGCTAAAAACTGATCTGTACTGTCACGAACACTGCATGGGGCATAGAGGTACAAAAAATGCTGTTATCCTAGCCCGTGCCTTCTCTGTTTTACTAAAAAAAAGTTACACTGCTTGACCAAAGCCATAATGGATAACGGAGATCAATATGGGCCTCCCCATGATATATGGAAGGCTGTTAACGTAGAATGGAGGAAGAGCAAATGATGTATTTTCTTAATTGTTGAATGTTGCAAATGTTGAACACCAGCTTAATTTTTCCCTTATTTAAATAAATCAGATTTCTGTCTGTCTAATTTGGGAAAAGACAATCCAACCTCCAAGAGTTCAACAACAAGCAAATATTGTTTACCACCATAGTGTTGGCTTAAGTGTCTATTTGGGATACTTAGGAGGAATAGCTGAAGGCCCATTGTTGCTGCCACTGTTTCGAAATATTTACCACAAGAAACTGCTATAAATCTAAGTTCTACTTTTATGCTAAGCCTTGACTGTATACAAACATTTAAAAGTTCATTTTACATGAAATATTCTCAACATAGAATCCTCTGTGCATTGATATAGGATCTGTTCATTTTAAAACATTGCATTGCTAGTTTTTTTTAATAGGCCAGTTGATACATTATCAGAGAGCAACTTAAAAAAAAACTATAGGTCAAAAGAGGACTGGCTTTGGCATCTTTTCAGAAGGCATTTGTGAATATAACCTCAGCCATTTGTTTAACTAAACACAGTGCAGGCCTAAATACATTTTACCTGCTACTTCCCAGCTGAGGCCTGCCTCTAACAACGAGTGTATTTTGCAACAAGCTGCTCAACAGATGTCATTCTGGTTGAATAATACTTGTGCGTTGGCTAGCATTACTCAAACTTTGATCACTTTAGTTCAGCACATCAATCTGGCATTGTGCTTTATACCAACATAACACTATAAGTAGAAATGCCTTTCAGGCTTAGAATAGCAAAGGAATGTTATTGAAATCAGTGGAGTTACAGATGAATGAATGGAAAAAGGAGAATACTGTTAATATCATAATGCTGTGGTGTTGTGTTTTGGAATTAGAATGGAATGTAAAGAATCCAGTTTCCTGAATTTGGTTATTTTTACTTCATTGGTGTTGAAGAACAGTATTTATTCTTATTGCTGTTTTTGTAGATTTTATTATATGACTAACATTGGTTTCTTAGATAAGGAAACTCCTTATCTTTATTTTGTAGTATGTATCTTAATTATTAAAATGATGTTAATTTCTGTAATAAATAAAATAGGGAAATTATTTTCAGTACTTTTTATTTTTGGATATATTAACTCATTTTAGGCAATACATCATCGTACTGATTTTTTTTATGTCAGTTACAATAATAGTCATGTCTGTTGCCTCTTGACATGGGAAATATTTTTTTAAAAGATTTCTTAACTGTTTAGGGAGTTTATCTTTATTCTCTTAGGTTATCGTGCACTTGTTAAAACACCCATTCTGGAATTGTTGGTTTGTAATCTAAAATGCAAAATCTGGAAGGTTTTCTTGGTTTACCCTATGCATTTTTGTGTGTGTATATATATATATATATATATATATGTGCCTGTGTGTGCATATGAAAGTGTGTGTGAATGTGTGTGTGTGTGGGAGAGAGAGAGAGAGAGAGAGAAGAAATACTGCTGGAGCCAACTATATTATGAACGAATCAGGTAAAGTTTCATTTGGTATGCAAAAACGCTGAAACTTTTGCAACAAAAACAACTTGAAACTTGTAGCACATTAAATATAGCTATTATGAATAAGGTTTCTTAAACTTCAGTTCAGTTCAACTGGTGCATCACTTTCTAAAATTGGGGGAGGGGAGAGAGAGAATGTGTGTTAAGAGAGTGTGTGTATTTGCTACATGTACCGGGTACATTTATCTCCAAGTAATTTCCCAGTAAACTTGATGTGTCTATAAAACATTTGGTATGGAAGTAAACAACTAAATTTTGATTCCAACTTTCATTAGAGATCTTAATGATTGCTTTTAAAAATTTCACAATTTCTCAACTTGAGCGGCACATACAATTATTGTATTTAAATTACTGAATAGGAATACTGGTTGTATAAAATAAGTATTTGCATCCATTATTTATTTGTTTGTTTGTTTACGGCAGGTTAAACGAAATGTGTATGACCTGACTAGTATTCCTGTTCGTCATCAATATTGGGAAGGATGGCCTGCTTCTGCTACAGATGACTCAGTAAGTCATAATTACTATAAATGCTGTAGTGTATGTTTCTAACCCATATTGTGGTTTTCTGTTGGAAATACTTGTTACATATGTGAATATGTTTTGTAATTTAGTACAAAGCTTTTATGTAAAGCTTGACTCCAGTTGATTTTATACCAATGTACTTTTATTGGTAAGAATATTTAAGCAGTTTGCCTTATCTTCTTCCAGATCTTTTCTTTTTTGTGGCATTTCCTGGTGGTCTTTTATCCAATTACTAAATATCCTGCTCTGTTTAGCTTTTCATGATCAGCCAAGAATGGCCAAATGCTCTAATTTATCTGACTAGTACCGGTAGTACATGACAGCAACTGAGCCATTAATTTATGGCTTCTAAATTAGGAGTAAATTCTTAATGCAGATTCTTAGAATAAAAACAACCATTGATATGCTTTGTGATAGGATTATAAATCCTTGAAGACATGGTTTTGGCAGAGGACTTGGGGACCCCATTTGGAGCTTATCAAGTGGCTTGCCTTATTCTGTTGTCACTGCCACTAGGGGGTTGAGATTGAATGGAGTTTAAATTGTGGATTTTTAATGATTGGTTTTTAATGTTGTACATCTCCTGGAGTCACTGTGTATGTTATTGAATGAATGAATGAATATCATTTAGTAAACTATTTTTTCAATTGCTTTTGACAACAGTGAATCATACAGTATTCTTTCCCATGATGTTCCTGCAAGAAGATATATCACAAGTACTTAATCTTGTATATCTATTGGGGAATATGTTTTATTAAATGTGAGACAACTTTTTTTAAAAAAGTCATGTGTCATTTTATACTGTACATTTTTGTTAGCATTTATGTAGGTTTACATGAACACTTGTGAAAAGTGATCATAGGAATGAGGGGAAAGTATTTCTTGTTCTTTTGTAGAAAGAGACAACTAGAACATAGATTAACAAGGATGAAAGGGACTTTGGAGGTCTTCTAATCCAACCCTTATTCAAGCAGGAGACCCTATTCCTGACAAATGGTTGTCTAATCTCTTTTTGAAAACTTCTAGTGCCGGAGCACCCACAATTTCTGGAGGAAAGCCTGATTAATTGTTTTCATTGTCAGGAATTTCTCCTTAGCTCTAGGTTGGATCTCTCTTTAACCATTTTTCACCCATTACTTCTTCTCTTGATCTCATGTACTTTGGAGAACAGGTCAGCTCTCTTTCCTCTGTGATAGGCCTTCAAATATTGGAAGACTGCTATCATGTCACCCCTAGTCCTTCTCTTTGTTAGACTAGTTCTCCGAACCTTGCATTTTACAGTTTAGCCTCCAGATCCCTTATCAACTTTGTTGCTCTTCTCTGTACTCATTCTAGGGTCTCGGCATCTTTTTTGCATCATGTACTATACATTTATGGCAATATCATTCTTTTCCCTTTTATATCAACCCACATGCATTCAACAAAGCTTTCAGCCTTGTTTTTATGCATTTCTGTAGAGGTGTAGTGATTTCTTACCTATAATACAACTCCCACCTCCTCCTTTGAACTTTTTTAACAATTTGTATCCTTCTAGCAGTACATTCCAGTCATAAGCTTCATCCACCAAGTTTTGGTAATTTTAACAATATTATATCTGCTCTCTGTAATAAGACAAATGGTTCACGCTATTTGTTCATATTGTTACCTACTGAAATACATGCATATTGTTATAAATTGAAAATTGTCTTTAATATGTAAGACTTCTAATAAAACAGATGTTTCTGGCTGTAGTTGAGACTTTATAGTCATTCCATATTTGATGTATAGCATGTTATAAAATAGTTGTCACACTTTTTAAGTTCACTTCGATTCTTAGGGCAAAGAATGGCTGTTCACTATACTGTACATTTGGCACAAGAGTGCCACACTGGTATTTTCAAGGAAAGTAGCTAGTCCCTGTATTGGATGTAGAACTGAAGTTTTTGACAAAAACAAACATAGACAAGGTTAATTGCAACCTCTGAAATATATTGGTGTATTGTCATCTGTTGCTAGTTGAGTTTAGGCCAGAAAGGATTTGAAAACCCATGATTTCTAATCCAAATACCAGCAGCTGTTTGGAAAGTAGCCAACTAAACAAAAAGGAAAAGCTTTTCTGTATGATAGGATGTCCAGCTTGAATAAAACACACAAATCTGTTTTAAACTCTGTTTTAACAAGTGACAATGTTGCAGGTGATTTTCTTTTTCCTTTTCAAGTTTAATGAAATTGGTGATTGTTAAGTCATCTGCTTTTCAAGCAAATGAGTCTAGAAAGCCCCCGGCTTGAAACGACTGCAGCTGAGCCCTGTCAGCTGTGTAAACATTTCTGAATGTGTTACTCCCAAAAATATAATTAATTTTTATCTGAAATTAGAACCTCCAACTTAATATTTATGAAAATTTAATGTTAGTAATAACAATCTGAACAATTGCCCCTCCTTTGCTATTTATGAAGTCTGTTTCTAAGTCTTAAGTGTTAGGTTCCCCCTTTGGAAAATTCCAAGCTTTTGGAAATAACTTATTTTTAATAAATGTCTCAGTGATGGCTCTACAAGAATATTAATAGTAACTTCTAATAACGAAAGAGTTAAGACAGACTTGATTAGAATACTTTTAATTTACATTTCATACAGCATAAAAGTACTTTGTTATACCACAGTAGGCTTTTTCAGTACAGTTCTCGTTAACCTTTGCCTTAGCAAACAGGCAACTAAATAAACTTCCAATAATTAGATTCTGTGTAATCGAGCCTCCTATGAACCTAATAAGCTTCATTCTTCTACATTAAATTCAGAAATGCATCAAAGTCAAGAGACTTTTTAAAAGCACTACTGCTCCTCCCTTTGGAATGACAGTATGTTCTTTGTTTGCTATTTTTAGTCTAATAAAATATAGGATACAGATTGAGAAGTGAATAATGACTTCAAAAAAAATTTTTTTTGCACACTTGCACAAAGAAAATCAGTAGGTAAAGTGAGCCTGTAGGGGAATATTTTCATGCTGTGTCAGTTTAACTGTGAGAAACAAGGAGCTTGCAAAATTGTTAAAATACCATTTTACACTTTCAGAATGGCTTTTTAGTTTCTATAGAATGTAAACGTTACAAGCATTGGGAGTGTATAGTTGCTTCATTTTATTATAACATAAGCACAGTTTCTGATTTCCACTTACTGGTTCCATTTTAACATGTAGTATTTTAGAAGAAATATTTGATATTTGGTGATTCTGTTATCTGCATGTTGTCATCACATATGTGGAGATTTATTTAGCTTTTTTTTACTTAAACCATTATCTTGTGGAACATAATATATCTTATTGTGATGAGATTTAAAATAGCAACACATTTTAAGAATTATTAATACCTTATGGAATAGTTACAAGGAGCAATTTAATGTTTTAAACAGTTAGAAAAACACATATTCCAGAAGGATGTTTTCTATTGCTCTTTGTCTCAATTAAATTTCTCAGTTGTAGTTTTTTTCTAAATGTAAGAAAAATTTTGGATGCCCATTTCTACAGTTAATTAAGTAATAAACAGTATTTCCTTGTGCTCAATCAAGTGGCATTTACGACATTTAGCACGATTAAGTAATAGTTTACCTTTTGTTTATATTAAATAGGTAGGCCTTGTTTTAAAGTCCTATTTTAGCCTACTCCAAAGTTAAGGAATATACTCTTTTGCCATACTGGCATTATTTAGAAGTACATATATAAAACAATTTAGTCCCAGTTTTAGTTCCATATCAGTAACAACAGACTCACAAAGAAAAAGAAGGGAGAGGACTTATTTTATTTGTTTATTTGTATTTTGCCTTTATTAATTTTACAAATAACTCAAGGTGATGAATAAATCTAACATGCCTTCCCCCTCTCTATTTTCCCCACAACATAAACCCTGTGAGGTGGTTGGACTGAAAAAGAATGACTGGCCCAAAGTTACCCAGCTGGCTTTCATGACTAAGGCAGGGTAATCAAGGCCCCTTTTACTGAACTTTCTAGCAGATTGTGGTAATATTCAAACAGCTGGAAACTTATATTTAGAATTGCCCAGTAGCTCCACCATCCTTGTCATTTGCCTTCTTCTTCTTGGAATTTCTGTAGGAGTTAAAATTGTGGCTTTTCCTCTTGTTCCTGTTCCTTCTCCACCTCCAAGAAGTGAAGCAGAGAACAAAAAATAGATGTGCTGCTGAGTACTATCTACCATTAGAATTTATTTATAGGATATTATGGGAAGCCAACTAAAGTCAGCAAAGATTTCAGGATGACAGTCTTTATAGCTTGAAACAAAAAATTGGAATTTTGGAGCAAAGGTTGATTTGATTTTCACTTGACAGTTCAGTAGAAATATTATAGGGCACAGAATATGAAAGTATGATTCTGTTTTTATAATGCTTGCTTTAAATAGAAATTTAATATAAATCCAGAAGCAAATATAACACTGATCACATTGGATTTCATAGAAAAAAAAATATTTAGGGATAAAAAGTAGAAGATAATCCAAATGGTTTCAGTTTGTATATGCTAGCCAAGAGATTGATGTTATTTTTCTAGGAGAACACATTGTATGAAATAGAATGCTTTTCTATTGACTACATATATAAAAAAAAGACTAATGTGTAAGCAACCTTTGGTTTTGGAATAAAAAATGAAATTTGAATTCCAATACTTTTGCTTTAACAAATATCAAATAAGGGGATTAAATTCTTGTAGATCATCTTACCTGTTGTGTATTGAATACTCTTATACAGTGTTTGAGAATAGCCTAAAAATGTAGATTAAAAAACTCTTGCCCATTAACTCACACCTGTCCTGCCTTGGTAGTCTCATCTAATCTACCCTTGTCCTGTAGTTATTATTATACTAGAAACAGATTGGTCTTCTCTATTTTGGATTACTTACTTAATAACAGTGATACAGTGGTGAAGTTGTTGCACTAGAACTATAGAGATTCTTAAATATGGAAACTTTCTAGGTAAATTGTCCTCAGCCCAGCCTACTTCATACACTTATTCCTGTGCAGATAAAATAAAATCATTTTGATATCCTAAAGAAAGACAATATAAATCTCAGAAAAATAAATAACGCCCTGTGTTGTTGATTGTTATTTTGATCCATATTTCCTCTTCTTTTATCCTCTTTAGTTATGCTTGGCTATTGCTTTTGCTGGAACACAGCTACTCTGAAGATTAGAAAAATAAATGTAGTCTTGTATTGAGATGTTAAAAGTCTGGCAAGAGCTGGTTATGGAATCATTTTATTAATTGGTTACATTCCATTATAATAGAACTCATTATGAAATAATCTCCCATTCACTTGGTGACTTGATCTAGATTTGCAGATTTAATTTAACACGATCACTATGTCTACTTCTTCAGCCAGCTTTTCCAACAGAATGCTGTATTTCAACATTTGAGGTAGCACCACTTTGTACAGCAGAAAGCACATTATTGATTTCAAAAAAGTTAATACATTCCCTTCTGATAACTTTATGTTGCCAAGACATAAGCTGCTGCATTTGAACTTTAACTGAAGTAAATAAATTATGGATGGTTAATTTTTCTAAGTATCTTTGACACATGTATATATATATATATGTAACCCATTTTTGTTCAGCATGGAACAAAAATTTCTGTTTTCTTTCTAACTTCAAAATACCATAGGATAATTTCTCTGAAGAATTCTTATCATATTAATACCCATATATTTCTGACTAGTTTGAATAATGCTACTGGAGTTTTACTAACTAACTACCAATGTGAACATTTACTGACATAACTAAATGTCTCCTGAATCCCCTGAATACTGCTTCATGCACACATACATGTAGCATCTATACAGTATATGTTTTTGGGGTGGACCACGTCATAGAGCACAGTACATGGCTGAATCTAACTTCTTGGAAAAATGCATTAGCTGATGACCTGACAGAAAAAACTTTTACTTAGATATCATGAAACTATTCTTTTTGTTTATTTTTAGTACCGTAAAGACCTATTGTCTTTAACTGATATATTGATATGTTTTGATAAATGAAACTGTGGCCTCTTCACTATTTTTTAGATGAATTGGAGCTGTCCATATCAGTTGCTTTTGGCTGGCAAAAATCTGCTTAACGGCTGCCAGTTCTAAATGCATTACATTGGTGATAACAATGTTGATTCCTGTCCTGTTTTCATCTTAATCATGCTACTTGTAGATATGGGTTTATTTTTATAGGTTTTTTGATCTTAGGGCTGGATGGTGTGTGTGTTTGTGTGTGAAATCCATGTATGTTTCAGACATTTTGGAAAATCTGTTCCTACTGTATAGTAAAACAGTTGTTTTCTTCTCTGCATTGTTTACTTACTGCCAATTGTGATACGTTCAAAATAAGCTGTTATACAGTTTATTACTTTCCAATTTGAATGATTTGAATTCAGAAGTCTAAAAGAGATAAAATTACCAGCAGCTCTTTGAGTGGCAGTTGCATATCAAACCTCATGGGGGTTTGACAGACAACGAATATCGTTATTAGATGCTTTTTCCATAATTGCTGACATTTATCCAGTGTTTCACAGTATTTGCTAATGTATTAATGCAGTCAATCTCTGAGAGTCTGCACATGCCTTTTTAGCCCTGGCTTTTATGGGATTCTTAAATTCATAGACCCATGGATACTTATTCCCTGCTGGTTGCCGTAGTGACAGAGCTCAGAGATAAGCCACGACAGAGCCCTTTTGTGATTGCTTTTCAGGTGACATTCAGCGGCAGCTTGAGTAGAGTGTCCTTTTATAGTTCCTGTAATTCAGAAAATGATAACTGCTTAGAAGAGAGGGCTCGAGACTGCTCCCGGCGGGATTTTCGTTTGCTACGCTACTTCATACTAACACCATTCTGATAAAGTTCTTATTATTGTGGAGATTTCAGAGTTGAAAGGAACTGAATTAATTATGACAGGTCGGAAAGTACAGAGTAGATGATACAGATTTAAACTTTAAAGTTGCAGCATTGTTCAGAGTTCTAGCCATGCAAAGTCATACTGGTTTCTTTTAAGTAGCTGAAAAAAAATGCTTAATTTGAGGACTTAGCTAGGGACCAGATAAGTAACTAGAAAGTCAGTCCAAGTAGAAGCCCCTGAAATAAATATAATTAATTGATGTTCTCTTATAAAATAAGAACCTGTTATTATTAAATTATTAACAGTAGAAATTATACTAACCAAAGTGAGTAGAGAGTATTTCCAAAAATGAAGGGTCAGAGACCAAAGAGTGATATAATTGAACTCTACATTCCCATTAGACTGTTTGGTTTGTTTGTTTTTTTAAAATATCAGTAACAGTTCTTTCAACTATTCCAGCCACTTTGAAAAATAAACTTCTCCACAAAGCAGGAAAAAAACAAAAAGTGTTTGGAGATGCCCAGTAGAACTCTTAGAATTTGAGGCTTCCATTTACCTAAAAATCTTTGCATAAATAAATAAAAATTAAATAGAACTCAATAAGGGTTTAACATGAATTCAGCTTATAAGCTTATTTGGAGAAAGGGATAATGGTCTGAGATAAAAAGTTGTACCACATAGATTCTATGAACATTTTTCAAGAAGCACCTCCCATAATGAAAGCTATTATTGTTAAATTATTTAAACTTTTCACATAGGCAATTTGTGAAGGAATATTTCATATCCCTGGGAGATGTCATTGCAGTAATTAAACAAGAAAGTTTTATCAAATCTTTGATGTTTGTAATTATTGGCAAAAGCCAATTGTGCACTATTCTTTGTCACAGGTATATTATAGTAGTGTAAATTATAGCAGTTCTTTATTTTTAACAAAATTGTGACATATATAGCAACCCCAAACTCCACTGTATATATATTCTGCTAATATTACCATAATATCTTTTATGTTTGATTGGTTCAACATTCCGCCCCTCCCCCAAGTGCTCATGAACAACTGATGTAAGGGAGTGAAATATTAGTAGGCAGAGTATAAGTTCAAAAATATTAATGCCCACATTTTTAATAGCTCATATTTATAGAAATACCAAATGTAGAGTTGTGTTTTCAGATCCTTATAGTTATTTATATGAACAGTTGCCTAAAATTATATTCTAATCTTTGGCTACATTGCACATTTCTTCTTGGTGTCTAGGGACCATTCTTTCAGTGTTGGAGTATTTAATGAATCAAAATAGAATGTGTTGAAATGTTTCTGAATTGTGTTATTGAAAATAATACCCCTTAGACGTGATAGTTTATTTCATCTCTGTGATGACATATTCACAAAACTCATTAAAAGAATGCCCAAGCTTGCAATTATTAGTCAAAGAGTGACTAACTGATATTGCTTCAGGGATTTAACACTTCATTGTAGCCTTCAGTTTCTATTAAGTTCATTATATTAACATAACCTGCAAATTGAAATATAACAGGTCCAATCACAGATATTAATGTATATGGTCGGCCCAGATACAAATTGAGGTTAGTCATAGCTTTACACATGTCATGATAAAAAAACAACAACCTGACCCACTCCTATACTTTAGGAGATAAATGATCCAAAACTCTCTTCCCTTGTGATTTATCTTTTCTTCATATTGACAGATTGAAATTTACATTTCTGGAATTCTGAAAGAAAAGCAGTCTAAGCCAGTTCTGTAGAAGATTTACACAAATCCAATGCAGCCGTTATTAAGAGAAATATACTTGAATCTTATTGGTATATGAAATTGTCAGCTACTTTTTACATCATTACAAAGCTAACATATTGTTCACTTTTTCTGAATAATTTTGATTACTAGAAAAGTTTGACATATTTTATTTACCTTATAAAATAAGGCAAGGTCATATGATGATCCACTTAATGATTGCATTACTTAGCACTGGAAGTTTTGGTATCAATTATGATCATAAGTCAAGGACTACCTGTAGTCCTGAAAGACATTTCCAGTACCAGCGTGTGTTCATATTCGTAGAAAGTGTGTAAGTTGGAGCAAACATAAACCTCATATACTAGTGCTTTGCTAGAATACATACAATATCATTGGGATGTTTTTTTCTAACTGAACTAGAAGTTTTAAATAAGACTTAACAGAACATTCAGCTGACCTGAAATTTAATTTGAGAAAGAGAGAAGAACTAATGAAAAAGACATGCTGTGAATGGGTTTATACAAAACCTGTGTGCTGCATCTAAGGTAACTGTGAAGACATGGGCCAGAGTTTGCTCATTGTAATATTACCAAAACTTTCTCTTCTGAAGAATGATGTAATATTGTTACTTATCAATTATGATATTGTAATATTTGCTGCATACTCTAATGTGATTGGCTAAATCTATATTTCAAAACATATTTTCAATTCATTAATGAAACTTATATCCTGGTGCAAACAAAGGGACTCTTCGCAGTTTACAGTATAAAACATACACTGTCATGTTAAAACTAATCTGAACAAAAATAACAATAATTAATTAAAGCCCAACACAAAAACATAAAACACAGAATATAAAAAAATGAAAGAAAAACACAGGGAAACATGAGGAAAGAAAAGTAGCTAGGAAACAAAATGGCATCAAATGTAAACTTAAGAGTAGGCCCTCTGAAATAATTCAGTTTTTAACATTTTCTGGAAAGCTAGCAAGGGGAAGGCCAATCTGATGACCATCAAGAAGCTGTTGAAAACATTGATGCTCCTATAGAGAAGAAGCACCTTCTAGCTTCAATCTCTCAAGCTCTAAATGTGAAATAAAACTAGCTGTTCTAAGGTCAAGCCAATATTGGTTGGAGCAAATGATCCTGTAGGTATCCAGGTAACAAGCCATAAAGATCAAAACTAGAACATTCAACTGTGCCCGGAACTTGTTAATAGCCAGTGCAGGATCTATAGAATCATATGTTCCTAAATAATGAGATCATTCTGGACCAATCACAGTTTCTGACTAATGCTTCAGGGCAGCCCCCGTGTAATGTGTCCTACCGTAATCTAGCTGGGTGATAATGAGGAAGCAAACTTCACAACATTAGACAGCGCGGATGTACATTCAGCAACTGTGTTACTAAGGTTCAGGTTCAGCCTATTGTCCCCCATACAGAAACACAGCCACAAGTATTACAAAGGATGATAACAACATCTCCCTTACAGCATATCCATATCCTTCAGTTACCTTCTCAGTAAATATATGACAGTCTGCAGAATATGAATTTTGTGTATTTGTCTATGTATCTATTTGTGTGTGCGCACACGCTCACGTGCATTTTTGTCTCTATTATAATATCAGTAAATTAGAATAATAACACCAGGAAATGTAACAGAATATTTATGAATGCCCAAAGAAAATATTCATCTCATTTTAAAACACAGGATTAGTTCTTTATATTAATTTTGATCTTTGTTTAGGATTTCTGCCATGGGAACTCTTTCCTAAGTTTCAGAGGAAATTTTTTACAACCTATATTAAAGGACTTAAATTTCATATTTGGACACTGTTCTTGGGCTTGAATTGGAAACTTTTTTCTTCTCTTTCTTTCCTATAAGTTAAACCTGTGATAAGTAATTGTCACACTTAGTGCATTTGTACAATGCTAATTCGAAGTGACATGTCCAAACTGGCCCTAGTAACATGAAGAAACTTAACAGGTGTGAGGGGTGGATCTTCCCATGGGCTCTGTTGCACTTCTGACTAGAGCAAAACTAGAGAAAAAGTGAAATGAACCTTGAATAAATCTGTCAGCTGTAATTATCTCAGCAGCACTTTATGAGAGGATAAAGTATGCATTGGTGTTGGTGGAACGTGAACACACTCCACTCTAGTGATTGGGGGGGCATCCAGTTATTGTTTAAAAATAAAAATTAATGCCTGATCTTACATGTACATTTTTTCATAATAGAAATAAGTTCATTTTTTGTGAAAAGATCAAACTAATTGGTTTTAGAGCATCATGTTAATTGTAGAAACACTATAAACTTTTAAAGATCAATGAAAAAGAATCACTACACGTATATGACATTTTTTGTTAATATTGAAAAAAAATTCAATACAATTTCCTGGTTTTGTGAGTGTTCCCATTCAGCATTCTTATCCCCTTCTCTCACCATCCTCTCTAATTCACCACTGAAATGATTACAAATTTTCATTTTCTGTTTTGGTTATCTCACTTTAAGATTGTGATCAAACACAAACACAAGGTTGCAATCTTAATTAAGGTTTTGCTTAAATCTTTACAAACTGTGATGAAATTGGCTTGTTTCATAGAAGAAGAAAACAGTTGTTGAATTTGGGTAAGAAGTTGTACTTAGGGGAAGCAACTGATCTAGAGAAGGAAAAGGTCTATGTCAGCCTTGCTGGAGATTAGCTTCGTTCTTGAATTAATAATCAATATAGTCAACCAATCTTTTATCAGTTCATCTTTTAAAAATTAGTGATGAATTATCAAAATGTACAAAATGCAATCTCTCTCTCCCTCCCTCCCTCCCTCCCTCTCTCTTTCTCTGTTATAGCAGCCTGTTGACTGTTCCACTCCTGCTGTTTGTGCAAACTTTCCTTATTTTGCTCCTATCTTTTTTGACCACCAATCATTAAGTTGGCTAGCAATTTGAGAAGATACAAAAACAAAATGCTGTGGTGACACATTGTATCCTGCCAATGGGCCCACCCTGTTATTTGAAAGACCTGATGTTTCATATGAACTTGACCTGATTATCAGGCAAAAATGTATTTGATTCTACTGCTTCCTACAACAGCTATATCATGATTAAAAGCTTTTTTCCATTTGGCTTTGATTCTTTGGAATCAATTCCCTCTGGGATGGGACATGTAATTGGGTCTCCTAACAGTTTAAAAAAGCACTAAAACTCTTTTTTCATAGATCTTTGTGAAGTTGCTTTTAAAAAATAAGTAAATAAACAAACAAATTAATTCTTACCTGTTAGAGTTTATGGATTATATAGATAAAACAATGTTATTGGCTTAAATTGGAGCCTCCTTATTTTATATTATGTGATTGGACGTGTTCTGCTCAATGTCACTCATGTTGGGGGCACCTGTGGTGGCCCAAGAGCTCTGCCATTGAAAATGAGCTCCCGAGCTCTGTTTTTGGCTGTGATGGCCTCACGCAACCCTCTGCCAGTGAAAATGGAGCTTGGGAGGGCCATGGACAGCCCTCCCAAGCTCCATTTTCACTGCAGAGGCACCCTGGGCCAGTACTTCTCTATTTCCAGGGCAGCCCTGTGGGCCAGTTCTAAGCACCCCACAGGCCACATTCAACCCCCGGGCCTTGAGGCTGACACCCCTGCACTATGGTATCAGTTGTTTTATTGTATCTATATTACATTTGGTTATAAGTGCATAAATAATAAAACCACAATAAATAAATCAATCACTACAATTAAAGCTTTTGCAGAAATAATTGGAATTATTTTTCACAAGTTCTTTTTAATCTCAATACTTTCTACAGGATTATGTTTTTATTTTCCTCCTTAAACTTACAAGTTGGAGGTGGGCATCCTCTTCAATGTGTTGAGCATATGGTAACAGTAAAGGTACCGTAGATAGCAAATAAATAGACAAGAGATCAAAGTAGTGAAATTGGATTAAATTACCTATATTTTGAAGGCCTATATGAGTGAAGGGTTCATATCTGCGTGGGAGATCCTTCTTTATCTATATTGGTTCTCCACAACAATACACCAGGAAATTAAAAAAACTCAGTTGGTGAAGACTTCTTAGATGAAGATATTTTCCTTTGCAGAAACTCACCAAAACTTAATATGTTTTATGAAGATTTATGCATGTTTAGTTCAGAATTCCATAGTGTGTAAATCTCTGACAGAGTGAAGTGATCCAGTTTGAGAATTTATTAAGGCTGGTGTCAAACCTGAAGATGGCCTGGCTGAAGCCATCTTGGAGCTTCAGTGCTTCCACACTGGAGCTGAGGAATAGGAGATAGACATAATTGGGGCTGTGTAAAACAAAATACTTTCTCTTGGGAACCAAGGACATTCTCATACCTGGCCAGAGGAAGGAGGAATGATGTCACCTGGCCAGTAGATGCTGCCTTGATTGGGCCATGTGACTGACTGTTTGGAATTTTGGGGGGGGACTTTCACTTTTACTTAGGGAAAACTGTGGGAGCCTTCAGAATTGGTTTTCACCAGATATGTGCCTATATGACATTTCCAATAAAGCTATTCTTTGAGGAATTTATCTGCCTCGGAATTTTTGCTTGCGTTGGATCTATTACTTGGAACCCTGACAGCTGGGTTTTTAGATAGGATGTCTATTGTTTTGCAAACAGATTGCTTTATTTTAAAGGCAATTACTTTTAATTATAGTTATTCAATTAATGTTATTTTAATACTTCTCTTATTTGTAGTGTGGCCTCTAACCATTGTACATAAACATGTCTGTGCATATACACATGGGGGTTACATGCTAATACTTATTGGAGTTTAAAAAATCAGGATTGATTTCAGTGGCAGTTAAAAAGTTTTATCAATCACTGGTAAACTTAGGTAGTAGGATTGCTGATTGCATGTAGTCTTTCTTTTATTGGGGTGGGAATGGGTCTCTTAAATTCATAATTTGCTTTGAATGTTGTCATTTTTTAACAACAGCTATTTTAGCAGTAATATTGATAACTATTAAATGCACAAATGGATTAAAATGTTAAAAAGGTATAAAATTGAAATGTTAATGTTGGATATAAAAATGTAATAACTCTATCTGGTATCTTAATTATTATCAATATTAAATGCCATTTTGGCTTTTTCCCTTCAATAGTATTAAATTTTAATTTAAAAATGTTTACTGGTTATGCCATTGATTTTGAAATTCTAGGAGTTGAAATTCACATTTGACCATATAGGGATGATTTGTGCTGATCCCTCTTCCCAATTCCATAATTTATATGAATAAAAAAGAAAAAAAGAATATTCTGTTTTTTATCTAAAAAAGCCTATTGATCTTATGGAACAAAAGAGCATCAAATGATCAGCACCATGTTCACTTGTCTGTCTTTTCTTAAATGCTCTTACTTTTTAAAGATAGAGTAAATCTCAGTTTGATAATACTTAGTCATTTAAGCTCCATTCTGCTAAGCATTCCTAAATCTGGATAAAGCCAGTGAAAATTAGAAGCTATTCATTGTGAGGTTTTAGCTTTAATTACTTAATCACAATGACAAGTGTACTTAAATGTGTTCACATTGGTCACTTTTAGCCTGCTATTTAGAAAGTGTGGATATATTTAGCTATATAGGCAGAATTAGAGGAATTTATTTTTCTATACTTGAGCCCAGTAACAAACAAAACATGATGAAAAAAGCAGTGTCACCATTGCAAAAGCTGTGTTAGACTTGGAAGAGTTTCACTGATAATTGAGCTTGACATAAATGTCTACATTAATGTTTCATTTATTCAAAAATAGTCATTTCTTTCTTACTCTGTGATTTTAAAATTGTGACTAAATTGTTATTTAACCTTGCTACAAGAATGTGTCAGCAGGCTAGTCCAGGCAGGTCAACGCTCACTTAGTTAGCTAGCACACTTAATCAGCTTCCTTTAACCTGAAAAAAATTAAGGCTTTTATAAGTTCTAGCATATAAGTGATTAAAAATACCCTGAATAAAAAGAAACAAAAAGGAGTTTTCCCAATGTATTTACTAGGCTTTGGATTATATACTAGAGTGACATGGAAGGTAGAATATTTTCCTTGTTTTAAATGCAAAAATTAATCAATTTTAAAGGGTTACTGTAATAAACTGATTTTTGACATAGTACAATTCATTTTTGATGTCTTCGTTTTCAATAATATGTGCATTTTTACTTGGAGGAACTTGATAGCATAGCAGCTTATTAACCAAGAAGGCTATATATCTATATTTACAGGGGAGGTACCTTAAGACAATTATATACCTATTTGAGTGTCATAGAAATAGAAATAGAAACAACAAAGAAGGGGTTTTCTATTACAATGAACCCTTGCAATTGAATAATTGAAGTCTACAAGCCAAGTTTGGAGACCTCTGACCTATTCTATATCTGTGAATTTGGTTTTTCTTGCCTAAGTGTAGAATCTTACTTTTCTGACTATTGAATTTCATTTTGTTAGATTGGACCCAGTGGTCAAGTCTTTCAAAATCCTTCTGTATCTTGAATCTATTTTCTGAAATGGTGGTTATACATGCCAACTTGTTATCTGTAAATTTGATGTGTTCCTCTTCTATCCCCTCATCTAAATCATTGATGAAAGAGAACTGAGCCTAAGACAGAGCCTTGGGGTACCCCATGCATACTTCCCTCCATGTAGATGCATTGAGTGCTGTTAATCGGCCAATTACAAATCTATCTGGTGGTAACCCACAATTTTCTATCTTATCAAGTAGTAGGTTGTATCTACTTTATCAAATGCCTTACTAGAGTCCAAGTAAATTATATCCACAGCATTTTTCAGGTCTACTGATTTTGTCACTTTGTCAAATAATTCAGCAAGATTTGCTTAACATGATCTGTTTTTGACAAACCTATGTTGGCTTCTGGTTTTGATTTTGTTTGCCTCTTGATGTTTTCAAATTCATGATAATCTTTTCCAGGATCTTCCCAAGTGTCAGGCTGTTAGGTTTTTTTTAATAGGTTGAACTATTTTTTTTCTTTTGTGTAAAGACAGATGCAAAAAATGAGTCAACAGTTTTGCTTTTTGTTCTTGCTTTCATTGCCTTCTTGCCATTTTTTTCCATTAATGGACCAGTTGTTTCCTTGGCTTTTTTCTTGTTTTTGCATGTTGAAAGAACCTTTTGTTGTTGTTATTGTTGTTTATTTTTGCTGCAACCCTTAGTTTATTGTGAGCCTTAGCTTTCTTGATTTCATCTTTGCAGGTTCAGACCATTTGTTGATATTCTTCCTTAATTATGTGCCCATCTTTCTATTTTTTATACTTGTCAATTTGTCTCTCAGTTTATCAGAGAGTTCTTTGTGTAGCCATGCTGGTTTCTTTTGAGATCTCTTATTTTTCTTCTTCATTGGAATTGTACTAGACTGGAATTTTATAATCTAGTTTTTCAATGTTCCTAAGTTTCTTGAGTTGTTTTCCCCTTGAGGATTCTCATCCATGGAATCCTTTTCAGGCTCCAACTGGGTTTACTGAAATCAACTCTCTTGAAATCCAAGATTCTAGTTTGATCTTGCTCTATTGCTTGTGCTTGTATAATGTTGAATTCCAATATTTCATGGTTCCTCCTGTCAAGGTTCCTGTACTTCAACAACGCCTTCTATCATTTCCTTTGTGTTCGTGACAATTAAATCCAGTATGACTGACCTTCTAGTTCTCTTCACTATCTTTTGGGAGACAACGTTTTCTGCTATATTTGTCAGAAATCTGTTTGATTTTCCATGAGGTGAAAAATTCGTCTCCCACTTGATGTCAGAATAGTTAAGGTCCCCCATTGCTGTTGTGATGTACTTCCTATATACCTTAATTAACGGACTAGCAAAAAGTTCATTTATTTTATCTGTTTGGTTGGGTGGCCTGTGTGGTATACACCTATGGCAATGTCATTCTTTTTTCCTTTTATATTGATTTAAATGCATACAAGATGGTTTTCATCTTGTTCTGCTGCATATCTGTAGAGATATAGGTATAATAGAGCGCAACTCCACCTTTTCTATTAGTTCTGTTTCTTTCAAATAATTTAAATCCCTGTATCTGTATAGTCCACTCATGGATTTCATCTCACCAAGTTTCCATAATGGCAATAATACCATATCTGCCCTCATGTACTTAGATTTCTAGTTCACTTGTTTATTCTTCATAAACATTGGGCATTGGTGTACAGATGTTTGAGTCCTTTTGAACTAACTCTGTGTTTGTTTTCTACATAACCTGTTTTGTACCTGAGTTCCCCTTCATCCTTACCATCTGTTTGATTAGTGCATGTGGTATGGCACACACTATAAAAAGCTTGATTTTTCTTAACAACAACCATAATATTCTTAACTGCAAAAACATCTATGTTATAAGTACTGGCAATCCCATTCGTTTTAAATTGCTATCCTCCTTTTTTCTGAAATTTTTTCTTCTCATCCTAGATTCATATGGTCTCTCCATGAAAAGGAGAGGGTTGAAAATGCTCTTATTTTTTAAAAAAGAATGCATCTTGGTATTTATGTCTACTGCATTTTGATTTTCGATACTTAACAAAATCTGATAGATAATTCAATAATACATGTCTTCTGTTTAGATTACTTTAGCAGCCTCAGGAATCTCTTATCCTTGCCATCGACTTACAGTCGGAAGAAGGTCTTCACCAGCACAAACTAGAGAACAATCAGAAGAGGTAAGACAACTCCTTCTTCTCACACAGTTGGCTGATAAACTTTTATTAAAGTTTTTTTGAAAATGAAATTATATGTCAAATTTCTGCCCTACCTTTGATCTTATGGCATAATGTCTGCTGTCACAGCTTTTGAGCACCCCTAATGTTTGGAAACTGAAAGTTGATAAAATTGACATACGCTAATTATGTATGCTTCTTTCTCAAAGATACTTATTAGAAAATAAAAATGAAATTTTATTTCAAGATTTTGGATGAAAATTTGGTGACTCTGATATTTAACTATGACAATTTATTATTGATATTTATTTGTTCAGTAACTGGTTTATTATCAATTTTACTAAAATAGCAATGCACAGATGTACATATGGTTAGTGACAGTGATGGAGATGACTTTGAAGATGCTACAGAATTTGGGGTAGATGATGGAGAGATGTTTGGTATGGCATCATCTGCATTGAGAAAATCTCCAATGAGTAAGTATTACTATGTGTTGTGAATAGTATAAGCCCAACTTTGGACAAACAAGGGATGGGGAGAGAAAACAGATTTTGTTTTCAGTGATCAATGATTTTATACATGTTGCTTTTTGAGACTACAGTGTGACTTTCTTGGGATGATATAATAGACATAATAGAGAATACAATTTGTTTTTTATACAAAATTAACTTTTTTAAAAGAAGAAGGAAAATTAAGTTACAAATTATATAAATGTGTTCTAGGCAAATAATCAGTAAATGGAATGAGATTTTCAGGAACTATTAACTTCTATTAAGAACAATAAATAGTTAAAATCGTGAATAAATGTGATTATTTCACTGAATTCTGATTTTTATTGTGATATTAATAATGGCATAGTCTTGTATATTTTGCTGTTAACAGATTAGGTTAAATCAGATAAACTTACATTTTTGTTGAACAAATTTTATTTCTAACTGAAATTTTTATTCTGTAATCTATTAAATAGACACTTTGAAAAGTCCTTTGGTTAACTTAAAAAGCTACCTATTCATTGGGTATCATATTTTCAATACAAATTAATAACCAATATGAGTAATGGCATTGTATTATATTATATTTAATGTTTATTTAGTTAGCAAATTTATATGCTGCACATCTTACCATCAAGCAACTCTACCAATATAGTTATTGCTGTTTGCACAGTCAGTCAATTTAGACTGGATTTGACATTTTTGTCCACCAGTACAATTATTATTACCATGGTTGATCATATAGTCAGCCTGATGTTTAGATTGAATTTGGTATTTTTATTCACTTATTCATGTCCTTCCCAAAGACCCAGGATAGGTAGAAGTTTGATGATGTATAAAAGGAATTAGCAATAGCAATAGCACTTAGATTTATATACTGCTTTATAGTGCTTTATAGTCCTCTCAAAGTGGATTACAGAGTCAGCATATTGGACAATTTGGGTCCTCATTTTACCCACCTCAGAAGGATGGAAGGCTGAGTCAACCTTGAGTTATTTTACATTTATTTAACAAAATTGTTACATGATGTAAGCTATTCCAAATAAAGCTGCATTTTGCAACTGGCTGATAGTGATATTGTCATTGTTAATAGTGTTCAAATGATGTTCCAGATGTTTTCAAATGTATCCAATAAATTTGATTTTTTTTTGCTATTGTTGTTCTTTTTCTATGTGCAGGTGTTTGTATTTTGTGAGTTTCTAGTTCTTTCTTTTCTGTTGTTATTCTTATATACACAAAAATGTGACATCAAAGCTGCCAGTTCTGTAGCTAAAGTTGGTCATCATATGCATCACTTCTTCCCAAGAACATAAGATGCTGTAATACATTTCAGTAGCTCCTGTGTTCTGCTGGTCTTCTCATTATAACACATATTTTAACTAAATATGACATTATTATAATATAGTATTAAAAATAGAAGAAATACATATTTTACATCTACTAATGTTTGTTTGTTTGTTTGTTTGTTTTTTGTGCCTCCCATGCTAAATACATAACTCTGGGTTGCTAACAATACTTGATAATAGTATACAAAATTATAAATAACTTAAATAATACCAGATAAAATAACAATAGCACAGATTTTAAGTTTCTGATAAGTTTCTGATAAGTTTTATCAGGCAGGATGGTTGAAAGCCAGGGAAAATAATAGTTGGGGTAGGGGTAGCTTAAACACCATAGGTAATCTTAGGGCCATGTCTATGAACAGTCATGTTTTCAGTTGGTTTCTGAAAGAAGACAGTTAATTATCACTTGGAGAATGTGCTGTATTTGGGACATTTGTTGTGGAGAAGGTTCAACTCATGGCTCCTGCACTATAAGTTGAAGACACTATAGGCAAGATATTCCCAGTTTATCTTAATGTGCATATTGAATTTTATTGTTCAATCATTTTAATGAGTTGTTTTCTGCTTATAAGCTAATACCTAGCATCTTAAATTGAGTTCAGTTGCTTACAGGGGAGTTAGTTATTGTATCAAGTTATGCCATTTTACAAATTGCTCAGTATTTTCAGATTGTAACATTGACATTGTATTAATTCATTCACTACGTTATTGACATTGTATTCATTGATTCATCTTCAAAGAATACTTCCAAAAGACTATCTTCTTTTCATTTAATAATTTGACATGGTAGATAAGTAGAGCTCACATAAGATTTGGCTAAATGGTAAAGGAAATATTTTAAACCCAAATGTTAATATTTACTTGCAATATTTTCCTTTCCTTCTGTAGTGCCGGAAAATGCTGAAAATGAAGGAGATGCCTTATTACAATTCACAGCAGAATTTTCTTCAAGGTTAGATTTAAAACTAAGTACAATCTATATACATATATCATTGTTATTTTTCCCTTAGCATGAAACACATAGGGTAGCAAGCTTCTTCCAATTAATTCTAGTACATGTATATACTGTGCTTAAATTTTATGCAATATTTGTTTGTATAAGGTAACAAAATATCAGGTAGAGACCTGAAAGTTCCACTGCCTTTCTGTGAAAAATTGACTTGCAAATCTAAAATATTGTTCACTTTCAGTTTGAGCCTCCCATTTATTATTTTTTGTTTCATTCCCCTGTTACACACTTCCACATGGGAATAAGGTCTGAAACCACAGGCCAGCTCTTTGCATTTTGCTTCTATGTCAGTCTCTTATGCTTGGCATAGAAATAATGGCTTTCAGACAATGAAAGAGATTTTTCAAATTGGAATTGAGCAACAATCTATTTCATGATTTTTTTCATGGTTGCAGTATTCTTGGAGGTTATGTTCTACTTGTTCCATGTTGGGCAAGTTAAAAAGAATTTTTCTATCAGAACAAGGCTTTTTTTTCTACCTTTCTTTTTATTGTTTCCTACCATGAGAAATTCAAGCCACCCAGAGTTGTTGGAAGTTGGGCGGTCTCTAAATCCAGTCATATAAATAAATAGATCACTGGGAAGTTTATTTAGGTAATGTGACTCCATGCAGTTTATTGTTTTAGAGTTTTGTTATTTTGGTTTTGAAGATTTAATGTTGAAGATCTGTTATTCAGATTAATTTCATGTATTTAGCAAAGGGGCAGAACAAATATATGAATATTTGGAAACCTAACATTTAAAAATATATTTTCAATGAATTACATACGTATTTTGCCACTTTGAAATACCCACCTTAGCCCGAAGAGTTTTAAATGTGCATTTTCTCAGTCATGTGCAGTTCTCTAAGTCTAGGCAAATATTTTTGAGGACTTGAGGGAAAAGTTAAAGAACTACAAAGTTGGCTCACTATCACAGAAAGTTCACCTTCTTGCTTCCAGGTTGAGCCACAGTATGTTTTACTTTTCAAGGGGCAGACAGCCATAAAAAGATGGTTACCTTGATGTCCCCTCTGTGAAAGAGGACTCATTTCTTGTTTACAAAAACAAAAAATTGCTTTTAACAGTCTTAGCTAATAACACTTAATATCGCAAGATGGACTTCTAAGGGCACTTTTTGTTGCACTCTTTGCTGCCAGTTATAAACAATAATTTTAATACAAGTTACCTGTCTTCCAAGTCATCCTGGTAAGAAAATAGTTCACCTTTTTTTAGCATTCCCATCCTTGCTTCAAGAATGAGAACTTTTCAAATAATTGATTTACTCTTAATTTAAAAGGTTTGGCACATATGACTCAAAATCTTGCAGTCCTCTTACACCAAAAGGAGTCTTTTAAAGTATGACTGTACCTGGAACCTAACTACAAATCTATCTGAAACTCACCTGCAATCTCTTACTTTGCATCTCTTACAAAACACCACTCTATTTATCAAAACATTGAGCACACCAAAGCTGGTGTCAATATCCTTCAGTTTAACTGCTGACAAATATAAGCCGTAGAAGCATATTCCTCCCCAGAGACCTATTTATGGCAGTATTACCTAATGAGAGGAATCAACTGTTGAGTCCTTACTGAAACCTTACTGAAGATCTATTTCAGGTAACATGCTTTTGTAGAAACTATCATGTATCTTTACAGATCAATGGCTTCTCTACTGTATCTAATCAAGAAGTTACATGAAAATACTGTCAGCTAGGTTAAGAAAATTTAACACCCACAAAGCAAGATATTTTGTGATGCTGCTTTTATATAAATGATACATCAATCCTTTCACTTTCTCAGATTACCCTTAAAAGTCTCTGGGACTTGGCAGATTTTTGTAGGGTGGAAAAGTTCAGAGTTAATTACTTTAAAGCTAAAATTATGGTTTTCTTAGAGGGATAGAGCTGGTGAATGAAAACACCATGGTTGCACTAATGACAATCACATTGAATAATCTGCCTTTAAATATCTGACCATTATATTCCATGGCTACAACCTGGCAGGAACAAATTGCTAACAAGCTGGTAATAACATCAAGACAATATTGGGCTCTAGGAGTCTTGCCTCTTTGCTCCCCTACAGCTTTTTAATAGTTCATAATTATGCATCTATAACATCTTCTTTAGAGATTGTCCAGTCCAAGATTTTGTCTACTCTTTTTCAGATCTTATGTTAAATCTCAAATGCTCTGATATGTGTGGAATCAGGAATGCTTCTTCTTGAAGAAACAGCCCAAGCTTGTCACTTCTTTTACTAGTTAAAATTTCACCTCACTGTTTCAATTTTTCCCCCTTAATGGTCTTTGACAACTCCCCTTAACAACAGAAGACAAATATTTTCCAACTTAAGTTTCTGTAGTTTCTCCTTGGATTTAGTTCTTTGGATTTAGAGAAAGTCAGGGCAGAAATTTGCTAGTGAATTTCTAATGCTGCATGACAATTGGATCTAGGGGTTATTGGTGATTCTCACAGCGGGTTCTAGTCTAGAACCACCTTGTTCCTACTAAGTATCTATTCAGTCTTGCTTTTTTTTGCTACACCATAGGTCTTTTAGCTTAGCCTATTTCAACAACTTTCCTACATCAATATTGAATGGTCGGATATAGAAAATCCCTTTTGTAAAGAGAATGTCCTTGCAGTTTGAGTATTTTCACATTTTCCCCCACTGTCTCTTCTTTGACATTGTACGCTCTACCTTTTTAATATCCACTTTTAATATAACTCAGTTCTACTCTGAGGGAGAAGCTCTATGCCTTCTGCAGGATCAAAACCCATTTATTGCAAACACAGAGGCTACATTCTTATTGGCTGCTATCTCAAACAGAAATAAAAGATTTTTCCCTCCTGATGCCGATATCTTGTTACCAGTTCTCTGATATTCAATAGTTTTAGACTTCTGTTTTCTTTTTGTCCTTACCTCTATTATATTTTCATATCTTATTATCCTTTAATTGTTTTTTTTTACTTGCTGGTCATTGGCTGTATATTTTATTAAAGAAAATAATTTAAAATAGACAAACTGCATTTTCCATTAAGTTTATCCTTGTTAAGTCCACCACTATCTTTGAGAAAAGAACTAAACAACTGAAGAAGAATTCTGTTCTTTAATATGAAAACTTACACTAATTCCTGAATTTAAAAAATGGCTAAATGGAGCTATGTCAATTTCAGATTTTTAAAAATATCAGTCTTCCTTATGATAAAGGATAACAGTCTAGCACCTTTTCTAGCCCTCAATTTTAGAATGTTATTTAGCTTGAAATTAAATATATATATATATTTTCAGTGAATGTATATGTACATATACAAATATTTAGATATATAACTATCATTATGGCATTGATACAATAAGTTGTGGATATTTGATTTTGGCAAAATAATATTATTGTCTTTTTGTTATTAAAAATTATATTTACTAACTGAAACATGTTGGACTGAAACAGATATGGTGACTGCCATCCAGTATACTTTATTGGATCTTTAGAGGCTGCCTTTCAAGAGGCCTTCTATGGGAAAGCTAGAGATGTAAGTACATTTCAAATTCTATATTATTCAGATGACAAAGGAACTCAATGAAAAAAATATCTTCTAAATTTTTATCATATTAATGAACTTTAGAATTTTATACTACTGCTGCTGCTAGGTCTCTTCTGAAAACTGGGGCATGGAGTAATATTTGCTCAGTAATAAAAAACATTTTGAACTGGTTGAGGCTTCGGCCAAGGATTAGAAAGGATTAATTTTTGGCCAATCCACTCTTTTCTGCATCCCATCCCAGATGATTGAAACAGTCTGGAAAATAATGCAAAAGGACTGCAAAAGTGAAAGGTAATTTTCTGGAAAATGCTTGATTTTCACTGGATTAAAGAGTCTTCATTCCATGGAGGAATACCAGTAATAGTGTTAGGTAGCAGGCATAACAATTTTGTGTTCCCAAGCAGTTACTAACGAACCTATACTAATACCTTTTCTGAGACAGTAATGAAGAATGAAATGAGAGTTATGAATTCTTCTGCGTAATAAATAAATCAATATTCTGAGTTGCATTATTACCATGGAAGAAAGTACAAAGTTGTGCAATATTATATCGTAAAATGTTTCTGTTGCAAGCAATTAAGAATGTCTTAATTATATAATGATGAAACTTTTTTGTGTGTGTGTCTTTGAATCAGTTTTTGATTCCAGGCAACTGCCTAGACAAGTTCTGTAGTTTTCTTGGTAAGGTGTTTCAGAAGTGGTTTGCCATTGCCAACTTCCTTGAGCTGCAAAAGAATGACTAAAGTCAAGATCACCCAGTTGGCGTTCTGCCTAAGGCAGAATTAGAATTCATGGTCTCCCAGTTTTTATCTTGATGACTACATTAAACTGGTTGTCATACACAAGAAATATCTTACATATAATAAATGAATTAATATCCCTATTTATAGAGTGTAGCTTAGATGCATATGTAAGGCTAATCGCTATCAAGCAGCATCATTTTTTTTGTTCTCAGCAGTCAGTGTCTTAATATATAATAAGCAAGAATTGTGATGATTCCACCATTAAGATCCAAGAGCAAAATATTTACTATATACAATCAAAAAATTTAAGTATTTAAATATAATGTGGTATTACAGAAATGTCAACCTTGATCATTGCATGCATTCTAACAGCATACTGGTATATTCAATTTGTAAAAATGTGTGAACATCAATAAAAATTGTACACTTTTTCTTTCCAAAAGGATTAAATATTTGAGAATACTTAATTCCCTATGTGATATTTATTCTGTAGATTAATATAACAATTACATAGTAAAAAAGTGAATGGCTGAATCGCGGGTTTGCCTTGGTATTCATTGTCTTTTATGATTGCAGTTTTTCTGAAAAGAAAACAATAGTTTTGTACATTTGCAACTTTTTAAAAAAGAGAATATCTGTCTGTCTGTCTATCTATCTATCTATCTATCTATCTATCTATCTATCTATCTATCT